>CAIGQV010000001.1:8337093-8357101 GCA_903798115.1 Danio jaintianensis
ACACACACACACACACACACACACACACACACACACACACACACACAGTGTATTAAATGTGACTACTCCCAGTGCAGTGAAACCACTCGGGCAATCCACACCACTGCAGAGCGAATGTCTTACTCGTGTAATTTATTACTGTCTGACCATACAGTCGTCTAGTATTGTCCTGTTTAGCCAAGAGCTGTTCAAAAGCCTCACCTGAGACAAACTCAAGGTGAACAGAACAGACTGTGAGACAGAGCAGAGCACACCGCACTGTTCCACATTCCATTTAATCAAAGATAATAATAAAATGTACTCATAACAAGTCCCATCTGAATGCTTCAGGGACGTTGTGTGACACGATTTGAAGGTTTAATACAAGATAAAGTCGGCTGACATCATTTATTGAATGATGTTTATTGCAAAAAAACTTCACCCTTTCAAACTTCACATGAGGCATTTTTAATAGAAATTAACTGAATGAACTTGCATGATTGCTTTTGTTGAAACTTGTGATTATTTGAGCTGTAAAGATCACCATTTTACAGTTGCTTTAGGGTTTACAGTGCTGTATTCTCATAGCCAGACATTTTTATTGACTGAAATGATGGTTCTTTAACCATAATCTTTTGGTATTTCTTTAAAGAAAAGAAGAAATGAGTAAAACTATTTTTGTGATTATCAACATTTTTTTACAGATGAATATAGATTTTTACTGATAGATCTGAGTTAATTCAAATGCACTGTGTTCACATGCGGTTTAAAAGCTGGACTAATACAATTTATTTTGTAAAGATCACATTACCAAAATACTCAGTCAAATCTTGCCCTCACGCAAAATTATTGGTTACATGGCATTTAGACCTGGTATTACGTGGATGATGCTAAATGAATAAAAATAACTTTTGACCACTTCCAGAGTTATTTGAAAGCACATTCAATTGGAGCAACACATGATCGCTCTTGGACATGGGAAAGTGTACCAAAACAAGGGATTTCTACTTTGTTGCATTGTACCAAACAAATGATATAGGAGCAAAATTACCATCCAGGTTTCCTTTATTTCTGCTTGCTCATAAGCCATGTGACATGGGTTTGTTCACTCTGCAATATGTGAAACTGTTGTAGAGTGTGCCAAAATTAAAGTGAAGAGTCTTGATGAAATCCGAACACAAGTGGTCACAGGAGATGCGTTTTTTTGAATGCAAGTTAATACGAGTTGGAAACAAGGCCATAGATAATGTAGTGTATAGATAAACCGTAGTGTATTCCAGAATATGCAGTTGTACTGTAATTGGCCTCTGTGTTGCATGCAATAGGGTCAAATATTAAATTCCAAATTTCACATATTTGAATTCTGACTAGCTTCATATATATACTAAGGCAGACCGATATAAAAAGTCTCCTTGGCTTAATTCTAACCACACATGTAAACGCACTCACTGAACTATCCGAGGCCACGCGAGCATTAATAGCCCATTAGGACGGGTCGCTCGGGGTGAACAGTCATGTAGGAACAACGCTGATCACAGCCATTGTGTGTTGTCATGGTGGGACGGCAGGAGTGGAAACCTAGTACCAGAGACCTCACCTGATCTGAGCTGGTCTGATCCGTTCCCTGCTTGCTGAGGCCGTGACTGGGCTATTGAGAGAGTGCTGAACGCTGACCTTAATTGCTTGACGGACAGCTCAGATAAACTCATATCAAACATGCCCGCTGAAACCGTAGACGCTGTGTAATTAGTGAACTCCAGGGAAACAGATAAGGCTGCAAATCAAAAAGGGAAGGGGCCTGCGCATGCTAGTTATTCATTTATAAGGGCGTTGAGCTCCACTCCTGATGCTGCCACTAATTGAACTGTGTTTGTTTTTCTTTTTCCTACACACACACAGACCAAAAAAAAAGTATGTCACATGCTTTTCCTGTCCAGGTATTCAGGTGGTGCAACTACCTGGAGAGTGGGCCAACCCTGTCATTTAGCAGTAAGTCTATCCTGTGGTGGGATCGAGAAACTGTGGGGATAAAGGCAGCAGACCTATCCCATGACTAGGCTGGCGGAGGGGGGTGGAAAGCCTACCCCACAGCTGGGACAGGCCAGGTAAGGATCACTTACAGGCTGCAGGGTTGGGAGCATCATTGTGGCACCGGACTGCCCACAGTATTTACAGCCCCCCATACACACTTCAACAGTCTCAGGTTCAGCCTGCTGTGATGGAGCAGATAATATGCCTCCAGAGGAACCATCTGGAAAACCGAGCCTCCACTCTCCTGTTGCTGCCCTGACGTAAATTCTCATGCACCTGTCTGCACGCCAGACACCTTTCTCACTTTTGTGAAATTTATTTTCAATAATGGGGCATGTTGTCACATATTATGCATTAAGCTCCGCCAATATGTAGCCTTCCATCAAACAGTCAATTAAGTGCTCCTTTTCAGTCGAGGAGAAAACTAAAACCAAATAGAACAATTTAAAAAAATTAGAAAAACATTCCACCCTTATTTTGGCAGCAAATATTGTAATTAACTGTAATTATAACATATTCTTAAGCTCTATAACTTATGTGTAACTTAAAATAATTCGTTTACAGACATTCCATGAAAGTCATTGGCGGCCAAAGTCGTTTTGGACAACACCAACTGAACAAATATAAAATGTCAAAACAACTTATTTTGTGTTCTACAGAAAACAAAAATAAAGATGTTTCATTAAAAACACACGTGACAACTTGTGCTGTTCAACCTGATATTTATGAAAAATGATCATGTTTTAATGGAACAGTTCAGCCAAAATGAAAACTTCTTCAACATTTACATTGGTTCTAAACTTTATGAATCTTCATTTGAACACAAAAACACATATTCTAAAGAATGTTAGAAGCCATTGATATTCATAGTAGGAACAAAAAATACGATGGAAGCCAATGGTAACAGTTTCCAACATTCTTCAAAACATCTTCTTTTGTGTTCAACGGTTTGTAATAAGGGTGAGTAAATGTTGACAGAATTAGAATTTTTGGGAGAACTATGCCTTCAAGTGCTTTTTTATTTCATATCAAATCATTGTTACTGCATTCATAATTGCATACTTTCCTACTTTACTAGCATGTGAATAGCATTTTGCTAAGAAAATTAAAAGTTACAAGGTTTAAGTGCACTCCAGACAACTATTGTCTTGCATAAAAAAATCTATAGTCTCAAATATAGTATATTCATATAGTATCACATCAGAGTAATTTTATTACCTACATTTGTTGCCTGTAAATTGCAGAGTGTGTTCAAACATCCACATCATATGACTATCAATTTTATTATATGTTTTGTTACCGACAGCAAAGCACATGGCAGATATTTACATACAGTATTCATCTAAACATAGAAAAGTACTTTACCGTGATTATATCAAGGCTTTGAATGACGTTCATTCACCTGTATGGCCTCTCCTACAGAGGGAGACATTTGTATTGACAAAGCAAAAAAATAATTCAAAGATGATTCCTTGGATTTACAATTTTTTTTAAGTTAAGTGGTTGTAAACAATTTATTTGGACTGAATTTAAACAAACAAATTAAGTTGAACATTACAAAATTTAATTTGTTTAAATTCAACACAAATAAATTTGACAACATTTTTTTCAGTGTAGCAAGATTGAAGCTGTCCTTATAAACAGTGCAAAATAGTTTCTCTGTTTGGCTTTGCTCCACACAGGTGAATGCACAGCGCTTAAAAAACACAAAGCACAAACACTACTGCTGATACCCACACTTAGAGAAAAAGTGTGTGTTTTTGGTATTTGCTGATCGTACCTCAGCGGAGCAGCTTCGTGGTCTGTGTAGAAATGTCAAGCACTCATCATCACGCTGGATGGACACA
Source organism: Danio jaintianensis (assembly GCA_903798115.1). Classification (NCBI taxonomy): domain Eukaryota; kingdom Metazoa; phylum Chordata; class Actinopteri; order Cypriniformes; family Danionidae; genus Danio; species Danio jaintianensis. The sequence goes on from CAIGQV010000001.1 coordinate 8,340,951, forward strand.
GCAGGTGTCAGTGATGATAGTTTCACTCTGACAGCTCTGGCGAAATGCTCCAGAGCTTAGACATCATAATTATAGCACACAGAATCTGCCTATACCTTTCAGACTCATGTGCCAATAGAGAAATTACTTAATTATCGTACTCTTGCATTGATGTGCGATTGTATTAATGAGCCAGAGCAGATCAAGGTGCATGTCTTTTAACGTCTGTTATGATGAACTACTCATGCAGTGGAGCATTGCAAATGATGTAATTGAATTAGCAGCAACAATATATAACTGTAAGTGTTACGATTGGTTTTGGTCCCGGGGAGTTTATTATATAAGTATGAAATACAGCAGTGTTTCCTAATCCTGTTTCTGAAGACACACCAACAGTACATATTTTGGATGTCTCCGTTATCTGAACCATTCATTTTAGTTTTTTGAGTCACTTCTAATGTTCTGATGTTTTGATTCAGGTGTGTTTGATTAAGAAGAGGTTGAAAATGTGTACTGTTGGTGTGCCTTCAGGAACAGGGTTGGGAAACACAAATACAGTATATTTGAGTGTTATTGTACATTTTTGTAGTTAGTTTTAGGTCAGTATGATTTTGAAAGTGGTCTCTTTGCTCACCCAAGTTGGCTTTATTTGATTCAAAAGTAATAATAATAATCATTTTGTTAAACTTAAAAAAAATTGTCTAATTATTTGAATATAAATTGTTATTATTAATATAATTGAATTATTTTAAATCCAAATTTATTTTTATTTTAAGCCCAGACAGCAGCTGAAATCAGCAACCTTCTGCCGTTTGTCATTGCAAATTAATATTAGCTGTTTCGGTCCAACGTCTACATTATCAGGATGATGAAGATGAAACTCCAGGGTGGACATTTCAGCAAGACAATGATCCAAAACACAGCCAAGGAAACTCTCAAATTCTCCATATGAGAGGCTTCTTTTAGTTGCCATCACCAAAAAAGCCTTTTATATAAAGTAATAATAATAATAATCATTTTGTTAAACTATTAACATTTTTCTAATTATTTGAATATAAATTGTTATTATTAAAATAATTAAATTATTTTCAATCCAAATTTATTTTGTAAAGACTGAATTTTCATAATCATTACTAAATTTTTTAGTGTCGCATAATTCTTCAGAAAAAAATCAATTGTATGTCTAGTTGATGCTCAAGAAATATTTGTATCCCTTGTCATTTTGAAAATTTATTTATTTATTTTGTGAGAAGTATGGTAATTATTATTATTATTATTATTATTATTATTATTTTGGAAATGTAAAATTTCAGAAACCCATCCCATCCCCTCATTTGGCTGGGTAGTAAATTATTTTGGTTGAATTTACCAGAATGCTTCTCATTAACCTGGTGGCGTGACTTGGTTCTCCGCCTCTCTATTTTCAGCGCTAATCCATGTAGTTTTTCATCTGCAGATAAACACAAATGTCTTCCGAGTGGACATTCTTGTGTGGTATCAGTAGTGGAAACTGAAAGTGTGTGTTCTGAATCAGTTGTGAGCTGTTTTCATCCTGAAATGCTTTGTAAAATTGGGAAAGGCTGTTAATTTGAACATGCACTATAGCATCATAAAATAATTAATTTCTTTACAATAAACATCACAAACATTTAAAGACATGCATAACTAACTTAATTACATAATTTTTCATAGGTTTATGTAATTTTGCACACTGTTCACTGTGCATCTGCCTCAGTTTCCATTTCTGTGGTAACAGAAACTTCTGTGAGTGCTGAATTTCACTTTAGAGTCATGAGTTTTTTTTTACAGAAAGTTTTACAGAAAATGAAGGTACGACCCAAATTTAGAGCCTGCATAGTTTGGTATATCAAGGGTATATCTCTTAAAATCTCAAAATTATCCTAAAAATCCTACCTTTAAAAGCATGCTTCGTGTTTTGGTACTGAAGGATTCTACTGATAGATCCTTCATTGCCCATGAATGATCACACCAGTGACAACAAGTTTTTTTAAGAGAAAATGCCGGACTTCACTTTCAAATGTACATACAACGGGTAATATAAGTATTGAACACGTCACCATTTTTCTTAAAAAACATATTTCTAAAGGTGCCGTTGTTGACTTGAAATTTTCCCCGGATGTTGGTAACAACCAAAGAAATCCATATATGCTAAGAAAACAAACCTAATTATTAGTTAACAAATTAAGTTATGCATATGAACACATTAACACATGAAGAAAGGGAGGTGTAGAAAGGCAGTCAAAGCCCAGACAGCAGCTGAAATCAGCAACCTTCTGCCGTTCGTCATTGTAAATTATTATTAGCTGCTTCGGTCCAACGTCTACATTATCAGGATGATGAATACTTTCAGAGAAAGAAAATCAAGCTGTAGAATAGCCCAGCCAATCACCTGACTTGAATTCAATATAAAATACAAATAAAAGTTCAGATTTGATAGACGAGACCCGCAGAACCATCAAGATTTTTACACTCTGTTGAAGTCTGTGAAAAGCTCACACCTGAGCAATGCATGTAACTTCATTCACCATATGAGAGGCTTCTTTTAGTTGCCATCACCAAAAAAGCCTTTTATATAAAGTATTAAATACGTTTCAGTAGTTCAGTACTTTATCCTTGTGTCATTTCATTGTTATTACACATAACTCATTTTCTATGTTTGAATTGTTTGGGCTTTTACCAAAATCTGGTTCAATTCCATGTCAACAGCTCCTTTAGAAAGATTATTCCTAGGAAAGAACATGACGTGTTCAATACTTATTTTCCCAGCTGTATCATATTTTAGCTTACTCTGATATTTAATTATACGAATGTTTAAAAAAATATGTGACTTGTCTTTCTGAAATGCAGTGAGTAGAAATGTAAAAAAGTTGGAACTTTCTTATTTTTGAAAGGTTTATGTTTTATCATTAAAATACATTTCTCTATTGAGAAAATAAATAGGATTTCTACTTTTTGGAAGTCTACTATATTGCACTATATATTGATCCTTGTGGAACTGAAGGCACAAAAAAAAGACTTTCCTTTCTGTCCAACTGAACGTGAGCCTGTTTGTGTCCATCAGCACGTGTGACACAGGGAGGGTCCGCTTCTGCAGCTTCACCCTGGTAAACGAGAGTGTGTATCTGTCTTGCAGTGTAGCTCGGTGGGTGTGGGCGGTTTGTAACTTAACCTCTTGCTCCTCCTAATCACTAGCTGTCCATCACACCGGCCTGGAAGAGCTTTCCTTCCTCGTGCTCATCAGAGTCCTCCGACATACTTTCATCCCGGATCAGATGACCTGTGAGGTTTATCAAGAGTCGCGCCAGCAGGATGAATGCGGTTTATCCAGGTACAGAACATGAATGTCCCAGTGACGGGGACTCATGTCTCACCTCTTCCCCCATGGCGACTGTCCTTCCTGCTACACACACAAGCTTCCTCTTCTGCTGCTGCTTTGAGCCATTTGTTGAGGGGATGCAGCACTTGTCCCCTCTGGGATGCGTAATGTCATAGTGTCACATATATTTCTGCCGGCTGCTAGTGATTTCCAATAACTACACAAACACTCAGATGCACTTAAAAGGATAGGTCACTCAAAACTGAAAAATGTTATTTACACACCCACATGTTGGTTGTGGACTGCATTGACTTTCATTATGTGAACAGGTTTTCACTGTATTTTCCTTTAGGTTCTTCAAAAAAATGGGAATTACAGTTGATAAATAATGACAAATGTTGTAGACACTATGAAATTTGGACCACATTTACTATTGCTGTAATAATAATTTTTGAAAAGTTAACTCATTTTGGGTTGCACAATCTTGATTAAAAATATGCTTACACACTAACAGGTCAACTAGAATTAAAAAATAAAAAACATTATTTACTCTCAGGTTTTCTTTTTCTGCAGAACCCCAAAGATATTCCAAAGAGCTGTTTGTCCGCAATATGAAAGTCAATGAGGGCTAAACAACTTGCCTTCAAAGGGAAAGTTCCCTCAAAAAGGATAAAAACAAATTGTCATTATTTACGCACCCTGGACTTTTTTTGAGTCACAAAAGAAGATGTTTACAAGGATGTTGAAAACCTGTAACCATTGACTTCTGAAGTATTTGTTTTTCCTACTGTTGATGTTAGTGGCTACATTCTTCAAAATATCTTCTTTTGTATTCAACTGAACAACAACAACAAAAAATCTCAAACAGGAACAAGACAGAATTTTCATTTTTGGATGAACGGTGGCGCAGTTGGTAGCACTGTCGCCTCACAGCAAGAAGTTTCGCTGATTCAAGCCTCAGCTGGGTCAGTTGGCATTTCTGTGTGGAGTTTGCATGTTCTCCCCATGTTCGCGTGGCTTTCCTCTGGGTGCTCCGGTTTTCCCCACAAATCCAAAGACATGTGATAGGTGAATTGGGTAAGCTAAAATTGTCCGTAGTGTATGTGTGTGAATGAGAGTGTATGGGTGTTTCCCAGTGATGGGTTGCAGATGGAAGGGCATCCGCTGTGTAAAACATATGCTGGAGTTGCCGGTTCATTCCGCTGTGGCGACCCCTGATTAATAAAGGGACTAAGCCAAAAAGAAAATGAATGAATGAATGAACTACGCCTTTAAAACCTTTAAAGTCTGTCAAAGCCTTTGTGTCTTGCTTGCTTGTGTGTCCAATCATAAGAAAATATCTGTCAAGAGATTATAAAAGGGACACAATTTGATGGCTTTAGAAAGTGTAATTAAATGCGTTTGTAGACAAAAGATTCTCTCAAACTGCATTGTGGTCTCACGCAAACTGGTTTGAGGGGATGAAATCAATGTAAAAAAAATCTTTGTTTTTCTCATTAGAAGCCGATGGTGGAGTTAATTGATTTGCTTTAACAGCCGTCCTAGTTGATCTTGATAAGGGCGCAGGCTGATACCTAACGAGGTGCTGCATTAATTGTCACCCTCAGATGACAGTGTTCATTTGCTGTTTAACTGGTAGATTGATGTATTGATTGAGTTGAGCCTGGGAATGGAGCTGAGCCGCTGTTCTCAGTCTGAGGCTCTTGACGGACTTTAGCGATGAGACACTGAGGCTGCTGGGACTGTCAGCGTGCACGAGGGAGGTCTGCTCTGAATCTGACTGCTAATAAAGCGCTCTCATTCAAGAAGTCAGCGGCTGTCGCTGGAACTCTAGGCTGCTTTTCTTATGAGGAAGGCTGTGCTCCTCTTTTCTGCCAGCGTTGGACGAGGTGGGGGAGACTTGTAAACCGTGAGCAATAGGGGGTCGATCTCCCCAATAGATGTCACGGATTTTAACGAGCAGTTTCAGCCCATCTCAAAAGACACGGAGCACAGCGGGGCGAACAAAGATGGTCTTTGTCTGGGTGTATAGATGGGTGGGTGGGTTGTGAGATCTGCGTTTGTGTGTGTGTGCACTTAAGGGTAAGTGAAGGGGTGTGTGTGTGCAGTGTTCCACTACTGTTACCTTCCAGGGGCTCTTAACACTGGGTATCTTCAGGAAGCAAAGAGGTCATGGAAATACATAGGGTTGGAGATTTGTGCAGAAATGTTTTTACTGACGTTGCAATCCGTATGTTTACTAGGCCATTTCTGGACGTCCACATCTGAAGGCCTGAACATGCATGATGAGCTCCATCTTACTATGGGCACTGAATTCATTGTCTGCTATTGCTGAAAAATGTACTCATGACACTGCAAAAAAACAAAACAAGTATATATAAATGCATAGAAAATAAGCAACAATGCTGGACTTTACTGTTGACTGTTTGCACTGTCCATCCTTGAGTATGTGATATAATCTAATCTAATTATATACAATTACAATTAGTTTTACATCAACATCAGTTTTCAAAAAGAGTCCCATATTGTGAAATATTATTACAATTTATAATAAAAGGATACCAGTCAAAAGTTCAGAAACTTTACAGGTTATTTTTTTTTTTAGATGTCTTTTCTGCCCACCAAGGCTTCTTTTTATTTTTATTTATCTTTTATTTATTTCTGTTTAAAATAACTGCTTTCTATATGAATATATTTTAAAATGTGATCTATTCCTTTAATGACAAGGCTGAATTTTTAGCATTATTGCTCCAACTTTCACATGATCCTTCAGAAATCTCTCTAATGAGCTGATTTGGTGCTCAGGAAACTATTCTTATTATATTGAAAATTGATTACATTACATTCAATTTACATTACCATTAAAAAGTTACTTTTTAGTCATTTTAATAATACTTCATTCATCAGGACATATTAAATGTATTAAAAGTGGCAGCAATTTATGTTACAAAAGATTTTTTGGTAACTATTTAGTTTAGGTCACAATTCATGCTATTAACTACTGGCTTATTACCCGCCTATTATTAAGAAGATTAACTGTTTATTAGTAGTTATAATGTATGCTTTTACTCTGCACCCCTAATCCTAACCAAAACCTAAACCCAACTTCTACTAATTATTAATGAAAAGATAATTAATAGTTTATTAAACTAGTAGTGTTAGTTAATGGTTTGTTAATACCATGAATTGTAACCTAAACTAAAGTTTTACCAATGTTTTTAATAAATGCCCTTTTTTAACTTTCTATTTATCAAAGAACCATAACAGTGCAATAGTTTCTACAAACATTTAAAATGGATTTCATTAAAGAAATGCTAAATAACATTTTTATTTCAAATTTGCACAGAACTTTAATTAAATCTAGAGAAACCGCATAGTAAAATTTTGTTAACTACACAAGTTAAATTGTGTAGTTCATGCTACTTGAATGATGCTGTCATCGAAGCAAAAGAGCAGCATATTATATTCAGCAAATTATAATATAGATAATTAAATTCTCTATTATTTTATAATATTAATAATAAAACCTTTTACTCAAATCATTGTACTGAATTATATATATTTTTTAATTGAAGAAATGTCACTAGTGGTCTTATGCCCATAATTGTGTCCTTTTAAAGCCTCACTTAAGGCAGCACAAATCATTTTAACACCGACACTGTAAGATCTGGCTTTGCGCTCGTGTCCCTCGAGTTCAAAATGGGAATGGACATGTTTTAATTTTTTGCAGCAGTCCTTGAATCCCTAAATGTAAGCCTTTAGGGAATGCATGTTGGCAAGGCCTTTACGTTAATAGCTGTATTTTTGAGCTTTTAAGTACAGTTTTTTAACAGCTCTATAGAAGCTGGAATAATACAGACCTCTGTTCATTCTGCAGAAGAACTGGGTGGTTAATACTGAGGCTGAACAGAAGCATATGTGTATTTCATTCATTCAAGAGGCCTATCAGACCAAAGACCTGAACCTCATGATCAATGAGTGGATACTGAACATACGGTCCAAGGTTTAGTCTGATCAATGGCCACTCGTTTGCCTGCATGGAGGACAGTCGGAGAGACAGGCAGGCTGACAACTCTATGTGTGTGTGGCTTTGAGACTTACAAGCAAAAGAAATGCTTTACTTTTTCAAGAGCTGTGATTGGGCCTTGGGCAGGGAATGAGAGTCTTTCTTTTGTTTCGGGAGGATGTGGAGGTTGGATTCGCTGCCCTTCTTTATCTAATAGCACAGGTTGGGATAAAATAGCCTTTGCGTAGAACAAAAGGTCCACTAATGAAAATGAAACAATGAGGGGAGACAAGCAAGGTCAGTGAGCGGAGCAGAAGAGGACTGAGTATTTTCTGCTCTTCTGTCTATTTATCAACTTTTATTATCGGCGTTATTTGTTTTCAGTGCCACATGCGAAGATGAAAAAAGATGGAATGTACCTGCTTTGTAGGAAACCATAAGGAGAAAGATTCAGGGTTAAAAGCACCGCAAGTCTGAAAATTGTGCAGAGGGATGACAACAGTTGGAAAACTTTTCAGTCTGTAAGCAAATCTATAGATGTTTGTTTTAGGGCTGACAATTTAATTGTGCTGATGTGTGTGATAAACTCCCAACACTGATGTTAAATTCATCATAACGAGCATCTGTCAATCATATCCATACACTGAAAAAAAATGGTTTCTGCAAACTGTTACAAACAATTTATATGGGCTGAATTTAAACAAACAAATTAAATTTAGTCATGTTCAACTTAATTTGTTTCTTTAAATTCAGCCCAAATAAATTGCTTGTAACCACTTACCTTAAAAAAATTTAGTAAATCCAATGAATCATTTTTGAATCATTTATTTAGTGATAGCCAGATGATATTCAAAATGCATTTGTGGGCTGGATAAAGCAAACTAGAGTCTCGCTAGTAAAGTTTTCATGAAAAGAAACACCCATACACTCCCATATTCACACACATACACATACACTACAGCTAATTTTGCTTACCCAATTCACCTATAGCGCATGTCTTTGGACTGTGATGGAAACCAGAGCACCTGGAGAAAACCCACTCGAACAAGGGGAGAACATGCAAACTCCACACAGAAATGCCAACTGACCCAGCTGCGAGGTCTTGCTGTGAGGCGACAGTGCTAACCACTAAGCCACCATGCCGCCTATGGAACATTTAACTAATAGTTATACAAAGGACATGTGATGCAATTGCTTGCTTTCAATTAATATATTGTAGGAAAGTCATTTGAGTCAGCGACCTACTGGAGATGCAATTTTGACCATATTTGCCAACACGGACAGAAACGTCCCAAGAATTTCACAAAAAAATCATCAAAAAACAAAACAAAACAGGTTTTAAATTTTTGAAATATAGTCATTGGTGGAAAGAGTACTGAAAAGTCATACTCAAGTAGGACTACCATTGTAAAAACTAACCCTTTGAAATGTTTTCAAGAGTAGTGAGTATTACACTGTGAAACTTATTACACCTTACACCCTGCAAATTAAAAATGTAGCTTAAGTTCTAGTAATCTAGCTGTGACAAAAGCTCAGGTTATGCACTTTGAACCCTGACTAACAAGCTATGAGTATCCAGCAGGTGCTGCCACAAACCAAGCTCGTGCAGCACTGATAGAATACATGGAATGTGATTGAAAACGTAATATTCTGTTGTGCATTTAGTTAATGTTTAAGGTCATTTGGCGATTTCTGATATACAGTAGACTTCCTTCATCTTCTCATTAGTGAAAAACTAATGAGTCCTTGTTCAAAAGTCTCTTGTTCATTGCATGTAATGATTTTGCTTCTTCTTGGACACTTTTATTGCTTCCACACTGTACATGTTTGCTGCTTACAACGCGTCCGTGTCTTAAGGATGTTCTGTGATGTGATTTTTCATGAAAAACCTTTTTTTAAACCTTATCCTGAGGAAAAATGACTAAACTACTCAGTTACAGTAATTTAAGTATTTATAATTAGTTATATAGCACCTTTTAAAATGGTAGGATTTGTGTTTATTTGTGTGTATAAGCAATGACTACAGCCATTACTTGCGATGTGATCCACATGTCAGGAAGTTTCTCTGGCTGTCTGCTGACCTCAGTACTGTGCTGTGTTGCACCGCACACAGATCTGGTGCTGTTGCGCTGTACGTTGAAGTGGTTGTACAGCCACAGATATATGCAGAAAGCCTGAATGCAAATGAACCCCTGCACCTGTACCTTCCAATTACCTCCCAAGAATTGCATTAAGCCTCTGGATCCAAGGCTCACTGGAATAACAGAATAACAGATGAGATGGCAAAATTACTAACGTGCCCGGCAGGAAATTGGAAAATGGGAAATCTGTCTGGTGAAAGTATTCAATTACCGTGCTCCTTTTCCACACGTTCGGCCACGTTTCTGAAACATGGTAATTTCCGCTTTTCTCACCGCCTCTTGTGCCGAGAACAGAGCCTACACCAATCACAGATTATTATTACACAGATATGAATACGACACACTCAAGTTCATGGCTGTACTCTTGAAGATTTTCCCTGGGCTCTTTTCCTGGCTCTGCTGCTATGCTTTAAAATGACGATGAGTTTAAGATAAAGAAGGGTGGAATTTGGCAGCATAAAGGACGACATCAGGCTCGCCTGCACCTTTAAAGTCAAATAAGAAATCTTTTATCTAATCGCACACTTAGGCCCGGCACAGGCGCACACAAACAGACACAGACTCCGTCTCCCCTTCCAAGTCGGTTGTGCTGTTCCTCTGTTTTCAGCTGGGGAGATGCTATGTGTCTAATTCCACGTTGTTATTGATGCTGGCTGCTCTCCTCGATAAGAGCAGGCGGAAAAATCAATCACTCCCATTAGACGCTGAGAGAGTGACAAGAGGGCAAACCCTGGCAAGGGCCCCCAAACACCCCCTCACTGCATTTGCCTCCTGCTCTTTTACTGTAGCTTTCCTTTACGTCTCTCTTTTACATTTCTGTCTGTTTGTCTACCTTTGTCATGCCTTTCCTTGTATTGAACTATTCACACTCTAAACAGCTCAGCTTTGGATGTTTGTGGATATATCTGCTGGGTTGTATTATGTTGGTTTATGATTATGCAATTATAAACAATGAATCAACAATAAATGAATTTAGAAGAAATTACTCAATAAATAATAACAAATGTTCTGCATCTGTATTTTGTCGTCTTTTTCTTTACAAATTAATTGTCTAAACTCTCTTTGATCGAGACATACGTTTACTTACGGAAAATTAAGTGTGTTCTGGAGACAGGAAGTTTGGTTTAAACAATTAAAACATCTGCCATTAGGGAAGAATAATGAAGTATTTTTTCCCATTGATTAATAACTGTAACAAATAAAATTAGAATTTACAATTACATTGCAAAAAGTATTGTTAAATAAAATACATCTGAAAAGTTTTATGAAACAACACACATTACACCTTTAAGGTACATTATTATTCTTATTGCTTACATTATTATTACTATTAATAATAATTATAATAATTAATTATAATAATTAATATAAATATTTGTTGCACACATTATTTATTTTGAGTTATTTTTTGTATTTATTATCATCATTACTACTACTACTGTATGTTTTTACTGCAAAAAAACAAACTAAAATATGTTAAATTAAGAAGTAGATTAAATAAATCAGTAACATGAAAAACAAATGGGCATAAAAAATGTGCTCCAAAACAAATGTGCATTAAAAAGTGCATATAATATCAAAACATCATATCATAAAGTAAAAAAAGGCAATGAGGCTTTTTATTTGAATTAGGTTGCCTAATTCATACGAAAAGCCACGTTGCCTTTTTCTAACTTTGATATAATGTGTAGGCCTGTCACAATATCTATTTTTTGTTGTAAGATATATTGCACCAAAATATATTGCGATAAATGATATTATTGTCATTTTAAGACCATTTTATGCCAGTCATTATATAATGCCAGAATGAAAATACAATATCATCACAATGCAAGTACACTCTTCCAAAGAACACGTCATATTTTATTCCTAAGAATATTTAATTTATTATAGTCACTTTAACAATTTAATAATTAGGCATTGGAATTAGAATGTGAAAATGCAAATCCTAAATAAATAATGATAAATGTTAACAAAAAAGTGCAAGGTAAAAAGTAACAGTGGCTGCGATATCTGCTGTCAGTTCTATTTTCAGTTGTCAGACACCCACATGAAAATATACTATAGTAATTTATTGTAAATACTATAGTGTTTTTTAACCATACTAACACCTCCAACAGAGATTGAGATGATTGAGGTCATGTCCATGTGTTGTGCGATAAGTCAATATATTGATAATTGTGACAGGCCTAATAATGTGTTTTGATATTATAAAATTTTTTTTGGAGCAGTTTAAATAATACATAATAATTACACAGTAGGGCTGCGCGGTGGCGCAGTGGGTAGCACGTTCGCCTCACAGCAAGAAGGTCGCTGGTTCGAGCCTCGGCTGAGTCTCCCACAAGTCCAAAGACATGTGGTATAGGTGAATTGGGTAGGCTAAATTGTCCGTAGTGTATGTGTGTGAATGAGTGTGTATGGATGTTTCCCAGTGATGGGTTGCAGCTGGAAGGGCATCCGCTGCGTAAAACATATGCTGGATAAGTTGGCGGTTCGTTCCGCTGTGGCGACCCCAGATTAATAAAGGGACTAAGCCGAAAAGAAAATGAATGAATTACACAGTACACACTACCATATTTATTACAATAACTATTGACAAATAAAGCATTTAATAATAATAATATACTTTCAAACTGTCTGTGTGTTGTTTCATAAAGATATAATAAAATCTATATCTTTTCAGATGTCTAATGACATTTAACAGTAAATCATGAAAAGAAGACACACAAGCACACCCCCTTTCCTGATGGAATTTCTGCACAATTTGCTCAATCACCACAAAGGTTAATAATGTTAAAGTTCTCCATTCACCCAAAACTCTCCCTTCAGTTCATAAGAGGTGGTCATGATCTGTGCCGTAATGGGAACCATCACCACCACCACCAGATGAAGTTTAGGGCAGTTCAAGCGCATCAGCGCAGTTATTAACATTTCATTATAGGCAACAGGCATCGTCAATAAACAGTTTGTGGGAAACAAAGACACCTGGATCCATGATGTAATCACTCTGCACCACATGCACTAATAAGCATTTGAATGTCTGCTCTTTAAAGTCGACGTCGATTGTCCAATTAATAGGATTTTGAATGCAAGGTTTTTACGATATTGCATTTAAAAAGCTTAAAACAATTGATTGCAAAACTCCAAAAGTTTGACGTTATTTACAGCATGACGTGAAGTCTGTTCAGAGGAAGCAATGCCATTCTAAAGCTTGCAAGAAAATGGTGAACTGATCCGTAAAGACACACCTGAAGTCAATAATGAGCGAGAGAATCAGGACAAAAGAATAAAAGAACAAAACTCTGATTCATCAAAACAATTTCAGCAAATAAATAACAGAGCAATCTTGGAGCTAATGGAGCCCTTTCACAGGCGAATAACTCAGCACACACACTCCATTAACTAAACTCAATACCAAGATCATTATTATCTGATAGACATACAAAAGAAGCACCCTATAGTCAAGCCTTTCAGTCCGCATGGCGATTAATTACTTTAATTCACCCTAATGATAAATAACAATATATGTGAGTGTATGTCCTGCAGAGCCACGCTCACAACAAAGCAGCATCTCCAAATTGTCTCTGTGGTCATTTCTGCTCAGATTGATTATCTTATCTGCATTCGTTTGCTTTACGAGTTCATTTGTTCTCTTATAAGTCTATATTTAATTTTTGTTTTGTTCCATCTATATTAAAAAAAGAAATGAAAGCACAAAAGTGGGTCTAATGTGCTTGCATGAAGAGTAACCAGATCTGAGCGTTTGGGTCAGCATCATTTTCGCTGACCCCAGAATCACAGAGAGAGTTGAAACTCTTGGCAGTCTTCCCTCTTTCTTATTCTCCTTCCATCTCTGTCTTTTTTTCCTCACCGTTTTTTTCTCAATCCAGAGCTCGGGGGTAAATCCTGCTTAGCATTGCCAGTCAATCCTGCACATGAAATCCATTTCTTGGCTCTCCACTCTAAAAAGCGCTTAAGTGTTGCTTTTTTCCCCGTCTCTTTCATTTACCTGCTGTCAGTGAACTACACCTTCATTTCAGGGGCGTCCCTCGAGCCTCAGCTAAATCCTTGTCTGACGATGGAGATTGGCACAGACTGATATCAGGATCATTTTAGCTGATGATATTTCAGCACTTTCCATACGCTGCTCAGAATCAGAGCTGGTGAACAACTCTTTACATTCTAACTGGTCAAACTGGCTTGCGAAAAGATCTGAAATTGGGGTTCAGTTTGATTCGCTCAGACAGTTCACTCATGGCCAGAATCATTTGCAGTAGTTTTTCCACATTCAAAATAGTGACAGGATATGTTTATAAGGCTAAAACCTACACTGTAAAAAATATTGGTTAATTAACAGGTTCCATATTTTGTGATTTCTGCTTATTTACGGTTTTGAATTGCATTATGGGAGTTTTTTCTCTGCTCTGTCGACTTTTGATGTTGAAAATTCAACTCTGTAGTTTAACAAAGTGACTTTTATTGACATTTTAGTAGTTTGAGATAAGATAATGTTTAAGAAATAATATATATGGAGAATTAAGTCTGTAAAATTGCAAAAAATAAAAAGTACTGGCAGCATATTACCAGGTTTTCGTACTGTAATTTACAACACCAACCCAGACAATTTATCACTTCAAACTATTACAAATGTCAATAAAAGTCACTTTTTCCAACTTTTTGACATCAAAAGCTTTTGAGGAAAGATCAATACAATTCAAAAGCATAAATAAGTGAAGAAAAAAAACATGAATCACAAAATATGGAAAACTGTCAATTTATAGAATTTTTTTTACAGTGTATAGCTGAATGAAGTGTATCATACATACAATTTTACTCCAGTACTTCTTTGTGTAAAAAACAATGACATATAGACTGCAATTACAGCTTCATGGTGTGCTGAAATGTGACCTTGGACCACAAAACCAGTCATAATTGTACATTTTTTGATAGATTCTGTGGAAGATTCTTACAATATCTGAAAGCTGCATAAATATGCTTTCCAATTATGAATACTTTGTTAATTAAAAACAATATTTGACCGAGATGCAACTGTTTCAAAAACATATATAGTAAATATTATCTATATATATAATCTAGTATTAAATATAAATATTGAGAAATTGCCTTTAAATGTGTCTAATGAAGCACTTACTAATTGCAATTGAGATGCACATTACTAATCAAAAATCTTTTTCATATATTTGTATTCAATCATGTATTTTTCATGAGTTTTCATGTATTTACAGTAGGGAATTTACAAAATATATTCTTGGAATATGATCTTTACTTAATATTTTAATGATTTTTTGCCATAAATGTAAAATCATTATTATTAACTGTTGTTGCATTCTTGCATTTTTATTATTATATTTCTTACCATATATTTATAAATGAATGTCAATATTATGCATAGGAAAAACAGTTGAATCTCTGATCTTGATCACATCACATCAGACTCTTTCAATTGAGCACTGTCAAATATCACTTCCATGAGCCCTCAGTTATAAAACAACACTGCCATCTACAGTAAATCTATCTGAATCTCCTGTTCAGCCTCTGTACTACAGCTGGATTAACAAATTAAAGGAATAGTTCACCCAAAAATGAAAATGTACTCCCTTTCAAGTGGTTCTAAACTTTTATGAGTTTCTTTATTCTGTTAGAAACTGTTAAAGATATTTTGAAGAAAGCTGGACACCCGTTACCAATGATTTCCATAGTATTTGTTCTTAAGGCCGCCACAGCAGAATGAACTGCCAACTTATCCAGCATATGTTTTACGCAGCGGATGCCCTTCCAGCTGCAACCCATCACTGGGAAATACCCATACACTCTCATTCATACTTATACACTATGGACAATTTAGCTTACCCAATTCACATATAGCTCATGTCTTTGGACTGTGGGGGAAACCGGAGCACCCGGAGGAAACCCACGCCAACACGGGGAGAACATGCAAACTCCACACAGAAACGCCAACTGACCCAGCCGAGACTCGAACCAGCGACCTTCTTGCTGTGAGGCGAACGTGCTACCCACTGCACCACCGTGCAGCCCTTAATTGTTTTAGATAAGTAAAACAAAAAAAGATACCTTAAAAATAATGAGACCTTTTTCAGTTTTTATTGGACTCTGTGACTTATGAAATAAAGGGACAAGAGGGATAAAGGGGCTCTGCCCATTGTATTCAGAGAACAAACCCTGAATTTAACGTAAAGAATCATCTTTTTTCAGCTTATCTGCATGCCTGAAACATTTCTGTGAATAGATAATCATAGGAATTAACATAGAGTAAATTAAGAATTGATTGTTAAAACAGTCAGTCATTGCTTGTCAAAACATGAGGTAAAAGTGGAAGAGTTGAGCTTAAATCAGGTTTCCTGAAAGCATAATAAAACCAGAGTTTTTTTTCAATAAATAAGTTAGGCAGTTAGGTTAAAACTATTCTATATAGGTTGCCGCATCCAGGATAAAAGCCTTTAAAGGGAAAGTTCAATCAAACCTGGAAAAAAACCTGTTGAACACAAAAGAAGATATTTTGAAAAAAGCTGGAAACTGGTAACCATTGACTTCCATAATATTTGTTTTTCCTACTATGGAAGTTACTGGTTTTCAGGTATCTTCAAAAGCTCTTATTTTGTGTTCAAAAAAAGAGTCTCATAAAGATTTGGAATTTGGTTCATTTTTG
>CAIGQV010000001.1:8357501-8397918 GCA_903798115.1 Danio jaintianensis
ATATATATATATAAACATTAGTACAAATATTCAGTTAAAAAATTCCCATCACTTTCAATATATATATATATATATCCAGTGGGAACTCCTTGTTAATTTATTATTATTATTATATAGTTAATATATTATTAGTTTTTTCCCTTATTTTACTTGCTATCTCATTTTTTATTATTTTAATTAATCTTGAGGCCTCTTTGAAAGTCTGCTTATGCCCTCTAGTGGGCTCCGACCTCTTGTTGAAAACTTGACCTAAACAGCAGGGATCTTTTATAATCCCCAGGTCAATTCACAAAAGGGCAGTAATTTCCCACCAAACCTGGACTATTAACTGTTTATTTGACGCATTGCTGCAATAATACAGATACACAATAAATAACTATATGTACACCTCTGAAATTAATGGCTCATGCACAAAATTAGCTTTTACAGTCCTTATCACTCTTATCGTGTGGCGTCTCTACTGTAGCACTGCAGCCCGTTTATTTGGTTTATGAATAATTCTCTATCAAATGTAGTTATGTAACCTCTATTGTAATATATTCTGCCATAAACACTGGAGTAAATTCCCAGTGCTATAAATAGATGTTTCATGAGGCAGCCTCGGTGTCTGGGCTCCGTAGGTTACCTGGGGACACGGAGCAGTGTGTGCCAGACTAGCATAGACCGTCTTCAGTCTAACATCGACAAAAAAAATGTATCTTAACACATTGTGGTTGAGCTTTGGTGGTAAAAGCGGCTACCTCACATTCTTACTGAAAGCTTGGCACTGAGCTCGACAACAATAGACCGTTAAATTCAACGGCACCATCCGTGGGGAAATCGCAAATCATAAATCCTACTAAGAGGAAAAGCTAAGTTCTTAATATTCATGAGAAGGCCTTCGCCATTGGAAAACTACCCGGCGAAAACGGCAAGAAGTCATTAATATGCAAGAGCCAAGCTTTCCTATTGGAACATCTCGGAGCGACGTCAGCAGAACGTGATTAAAATTCAAAAGTGAAATCCTGCGCGCTGCGTCAAGCGTAGAGTGTTTGATTGACCGCTTGAGGGCGCTGTGAGATACAGACAGGGCTGGCGCTGTCACTGTGTGACCGCGGCTGAGAGGAGGAGGAGGGTCTTACGCCGAAAACAAGCAGAAAATCTGGCGGAGGCGACAGTGAGCAAGCGGCCAGCAATGGAGAGATACGAGTGAATGGTGAAAGGGGAGAATCGTGCAGTCGCGGGAGTATGTTGATATGGACAGAGCCCAGCATGCACGAAGCCTCTGTTTGTAATCTTTCAAAACTGACGCAAAAGGGGTGGATGCAACCCAAGAGCGGAAACAAAGGCGCTTTGGTTTGAACAAAAATACATCTGTAAAGAAGGGGGATAATTGGTGAGCAACAATTTCAGTTTTCAGGGGCTTGGGTTTCAAAAGAAAGACACACCACACGCCGAGTGACGCTACAGTTGTGTTGTTCTGGACTGAAGTGATCGATCCGCTGTGTGCGCGGCTGTTGCACTTCTGCAACACTGTTCAAAAGGTGGACGAGAAACCAGTTTATAATGCACGAAATGTCATTTGCCTCGTTAGTTTCGTTCGTGTATGTTTACTGTCACTATCAGCTGCCCCACTAACTTACCGTCTGAATTTCGATTCCCAAATTTACTGCACATAATTTTCCTTTAGCCGAGACAGTCCAGTGGCGCTTCACATGGCCAGGCATGCCTCATGTGATGGCCGATGTGTTAAACTAAATCCAAATGTTACTGATATTGAATGTAACGCAATTCTTGTTAGAAACGTCTGCTCTAGTAAAATAAGGCAGTGTTATAGTTGCATAATGCGTGCAATACTGTTGTTTGTTGACAGCTCAGTAAACGTGTGTTTTTCCTTTTGTCAACTCCTTTAAAGCCTCCAGTGCACATGCCAGTAGAAAAAAATACCTAAACCAGCCTAAACTCGTTTAGTTTGTATGAGTTTTGAGCACTTTTCAGCTAATCAGGCCAGCTGTACACATTGTCGACACTTCGAAAGCAGATTTGGAGAGCAGTTTTTTACGATATTTGTCATTGTTTACAGTAATGGCAGTGTTTTTCAAAACTGTCGTTAGATTTTAGGTTTATTAAATGTAATCGGTTGCCCTCTGCAAAAATGCATTGCACAGCACAGTAATAAAGTGGGTATGCTATTGCACATTTATTGTTTTAGACAGTAAGTGTTTTCAGTTTGATTGTCTGAGGTGCCACTGTGTCTGTACATAGCATAAAAAATCCAAATAAAGTAAAAGTGGGTGAGTGACATCCATTATCGTTCCAATTCTTCTTCCTGTGTCTCATTCTGTTTACTCTCTTCACTACTACATTTAATTATAATATAATTGCACCAAATTATTGCGACTATAATAAAGCATGGACATATTTTTAAACATTAAAGCTGATTTGAAACCATGTATAATGTGAATAGGGCTATATTATAAACAACAGAGACGTGACTTAATCTTTACTCAGCATTCAGAGTTTCAGATGTATTTATTTGTCTTTATTAAGAGTGTCATTTATCTGCATACTAATTAGTGAGTGCAAAGAGAACAGATGTGCATGCTTGTTTTTTTTTTATGTCTATTTTCAGTCACTCATGTTTTTAGTTTTGGGCTCATTCTGTTGAATTGTTGTCTTTTAGGTCCCTCAGTATGAGTCGAGATGGATGGAGGAAGAAAGCCAGTGAAAATGATGGGTGGGGAGGACGGGTAAGACTCTGTAGTTATTTACACAGAAATGTGTTTATTGATAGCAGGCTCAACAGCTGTTTTATTTTACAGCTGAATCGTCTTTATATATCCCGTGTTGTTTTTGCTAGCTGCCTAAATATAATAGAACTAAATAATAGAACTTATCCTTAGATTTCCTTTCAACTATTAACTGCCTTTCTGCCGTTTGTACATCACCCATCATGCTTTGTGTGTGTGTTGCTGCTGAGGTCTAGACAGGTTTTCATTTGTATTACACCAGTGAGTAATCTCAATTTTCCTCACTGCTGACCAGCACCTCTGCTCAGTCGCCACAGTCCAGACCCATCTAGAGATTTGACAGGCGTCAGCATCTTCATGTTCTTCAGGCATTAGCAGAACCGCACTAGCATAAACAACTCCACAAGCTTCTATTAACTATTAAAACTGTTTTACCGCACAATTTGAGACCTGAAATTTGTGAATTTTTAGTGAAGTAAATACAGTATTTTACTGTATTTAGAATTATAAGTGTGATTAAACACAGAACTATGCTTCTGTTGTTTTTGCTGCAATAGGTTATACTTTAAAGTGCCATTAGTAAATGTTAGTTAATGGATTAAAATCAGCAGTGAGAAATGGCCGTATTGTAAGTTAAAGTTAATAAAAAAAAAAAAATACAACTGAAATTTGTTAGCTATCATTACACAGCTGTCTGTAATACTTGATTCTAATTGGTCAGTCATACTAGTTATATACAGGTTTATCTGGGTGCTTTGAATAATCTTCACTATCAGTTAATGCGTTTACATCCATATTATTTGCTTGTCTGCCGCTGTTTTTGATGGTTTGGTGCCATTTTGTGACCGAATAATTAAGGATGTAACGATTCACCTGACTCACGATTCAATACGATTCACAATACTAATCTCACGATTCACGATTTAGTCACGATTTTTTAACAAAATTATTTAAAACAAATTTAAGGTGAACAAGAGCCCTTTTGTTTTTTTTCTTAAATGCTGCACATTTTTTGCAAAATAATATATTTTCTGCCATAACTAATTTGCTGTTTTAAAAACAAAAGCCAAAAAGAAAAAAAAGAATAATACAAACTAAAGAAGATTCATTAATATAAACAAACTAAAACTTTTTAAAGACATTTTTAAAAAGAAATATCAGCATATCTATGTTTTCTGGCATAAGCTGAGGTCTTTGCACATTTACAGTGTCCCCTGCTGAAAAAAACTCTTTCACTGGGGACTGAGATGGCTGGTGTGGAAAGGTAAGCCTTTCCTAAAGCAGAGAGCAGTGTGTACAGAGGTGGTCGATAGGCCCTCTGCTCCAGGGGACTGGCCACTGGCATAAAAAAATTATTATAAAATTACTAATTATATAGTAGGATAGAGACAGGAGTTTAACATGGTTATGAAGGTGAATAATTAATATTACTTGTATAATTAATTAGTATAAGTACATTATAATAAATAAGTAATTAGTATAAGTGATACACTTAAGAAGAGATAATCTTGAACATTTTTAAATATACTTTAATAATAAGCAAATTAATAAAATATGCATAAACTAATTTGAAAAGGAGAGGGTAAAAAATAATCTAATACCTGGTTCTGTAACAGAACAACTTTTTCTTTCAGTCTGAAAAACATCTATACACTTTCGCTATGAAAACACTGATGCACCGCGTGATCTCCATAGAACTCGTCGTCGGAGCAAGCGGAGCTGCAAATCATCTGGTCAGCGTGGTTTCGCTTATTAATTTTTTTTTGTGTATAGACGTCTGTGACAGTAGTTTTTCACTGTGCTGACGGTTTATGTGCATCATATTCGTTGTTCTGTTAGTGTAAGTAAATGTCTTTTTGCAGTATTTGCACACAGTTTGTGTTTTGTATCGATTTGAATCGTCATATATTTGAATCAATTTTCAACCGACTCACGGTGAATCGTTACATCTGTATGAATAAAACATAGGTCAGTGTATGCTTCATTCAGCTGTTTTTGTAGACATTTAAAAAGCAGGATAAAGTACATACAGGCGGTTGTTTTAGCAGCCCACACACCCATACACTTTCTCATTCATACACTACGGCCAATCATATTTACCTATACTATAACGCATGTCTTTGGATTGTGGGCGAAATCCACACGAACACGGCGAGAGAATGCAAACTCCAGCGACCTTCTTGCTGTGAGGCGAAAGTGAGTCACCGCGCAGCCCTTTTTATTACCTCCATTTAATAAAAAGGTGGCATGGTGGCTCAGTGGTTAGGGCTGTCTCCTCACAGCAAGAAGGTTGCTGGTTCAAATCCCGGCATTTCTGTGTGGAGTTGGCTGTAAATGAAAAAATGTATGGGTGTTTCCCAGCACGCTGCTGGGTTGCGGCTGGAAGGGCATCTGCTGCGTAAAACATATGCCAGAGTAGTTGGTGGTTTATTCCACTGTACCAACCCCTGATAAACCAGGGACTAAGTTGAAGGAAAATGATTGAATGAACAAAAAGATGACTACTTTTTATTAGACGTTAACTAAGTAATTAACATCACCTAAAATTAATCAATGCTTTTGTATCATTACATTGACTTTAGTTCAAATAAATTGTCTATTAAGGGTTCAAGCATTTGGTCCTGTGATGAACACTGCCGATAAAACAATACAAATATTCTTAAAAGGCACTCTGAAAGTTGAAATAATAAATAATTCTTCACAGTCTTTTGATATACCCACAATATCAATATTGTGCACGTTCATTATCACAATGTATTGAATATCAGCATATGTCTACACAGAACAGTTATTTCCTTTAGGTTGTGCGTGTGTGTTCATCTCTCAGATTGATATAAATTAGGTTCAGGGATGCCTCCAGCAAGTGAGTGTTTTCAGGAGTATTTTTCAGTATGTGTGAGAGTCTGTTTATTGGTTCAAGCTCAACTCCTGAATCCCAGCGTTCCCTCCGTTGCCATGGAGACAGAGTCGCCGTGCCAGCAGGGCAGACTTGCACATCCAGTCTCATTGAATGTCTGAGGCGTAATCAAACGCTTGTCAGCCAGACGCTGCACATTTTTCTTTGTGTGTGTGCCTGTATTGCAGTCTGTTCATTTCCAGAGGTTAGAATTGTGTGGGGTTTTTTTTCTATTAAGTGTGTGTGGTCAGCTTGTGCTGTATGCTTTGTCTTAGCACTTAATCTTGCAAGCCTGTGGTAATGTAAATAGGGTTTAAAATAAAAATCTTGTTTGTTGAATTTTTGCTTAGGGAGGTTACATGGCTGCAAAAGTCTCTAAGCTTGAGGAGCAGTTTCAGAAGGATGCCCCGAGAGAGCAGAAGAAAGATGGAAAGTCCTCCTGCATCTTCAGCGGTGTGGCCATCTATGTCAATGGATACACAGGTCAGACTCTCCCTGCATCCCCTCTACAATGTGCTGTGAAAACAAATTTGAAAATAAACTTTCTTACTCAAATGAAATCCCTTTTACTGCATTGTGCATGTTCAGCATCACCATAATCATCATCATCATTACTATTATTATGATAGTTTCTGGACAATTTGTCGCACCTGACTATATGTCATTGTACTGCGTCGAGTTTAAAAGAGAGAAAAAACATATAAATAGATTTTTGTGCAAATTTCACATTTTATATTTTTACTCAGGGTTTGTTATGTACAATATTATCAACTTGTCTTTTAGGGTGTGTCCAGGTTTATTTTGATTAAAACTATAAATGCTTGAATGCGGTCATCTAAACCTTGGTGTGCACCAAACAAGTGGACAGAAAACCTTGATAAGATGGGGAGAATTGAACTCTAGTGTGGCTTGACTGAAATATGGACAATGGATGTGATGTCACCAAACGTGATTAAAAAATGGACATAATGCTCAAGCATAACTGATTATTCTCTTAATAGTCACAAAATTTCCAAGTACAGTTCATTAAAGGTGTCAGAAACGCTTCTCCTTGCAGCAGATTATCATTTGTGTGTGACACAGGGGCTTCCTGGTCAAGCACACAGCATTGTTTTGGATGTTCCGTAAGTTCTTTTGCATAATACATGTCATAAAAACTTGTAGTTAGTGTTTTTTATCTTAAAAATGAGAGTGTGAACACCCAGCAAATTAAATATATAGTTTTTTTTTCTTTTTTTTGGATACGGACCAACAGAACATAATTGAATTCTGTATAAAATGATCAGAAATGATAGTAGCATTTCGTATAGACAACATTTATTATAAATGTCAAGCCTGAGCAAATCTGAAACTAGGGGTGTGTGGGTACAAATACTCACATGACTCTCTCATTTGCCTCAATCCAAATGTTGCATGCTTTTTGCATGGTTTGCTTGCTTGATGTCAATTACATTATAGACCTGGTATTAAGATTTACATTTTCATTGATGCAATCACATTGGTCAAAGGAGACATTATCGTTCACACCTTGCTTTTAAATGTTTCTTTTGTCCACTTTTGACCCTCTGATGAGGGAGGGTATGTGGGCAGGTGTTGTTTTTCTTTGATCTTTCAATCTAATACTGCCAGAACTAGTGCAATTTTTCTAAGTACCAAAACAGTTAAAGATGCTTTATGATTAGGGTACTGTATGTATTGAATAATTAAATTATAGATACTTGATTTCTTTCTGGCGACGCGGTGGCGCAGTGGGTAGCACGTTCGCCTCACAGCAAGAAGGTCGCTGGTTCGAGCCTCGGCTGGGTCAGTTGGCATTTCTGTGTGGAGTTTGCATGTTCTCCCCGTGTTCGCGTGGGTTTCCTCCGGGTGCTCCGGTTTCCCCCACAAGTCCAAAGACATGCGGTATAGGTGAATTGGGTAAGCTAAAATTGTCCGTAGTGTATGTGTGTGACTGTGTGTGTATGAATGTTTCCCAGTGATGGGTTGCAGCTGGAAGGGCATCCGCTGCGTAAAACATATGCTGGATAAGTTGGCGGTTCATCCCGCTGTGGCGACCCCAGATTAATAAAGGGACTAAGCCGAAAAGAAAATGAATGAATGAATGAATGAATGAATGATTTCTTTCTGATCACCCCCTATAACCCAACGCACCTTAGGGGCCATTCACATATCCCGTCTTTTGCGCACACAAGTTCGTTATTTCCAATGGAGGCGTGCAGCTTGCGCATAAATATCATAAAAAATCGCATAAAACTTTCTCAACTTTTCAGAATGCCATGAGTGCACCGCGAGTCACGTGACAAGAACTGAACGATCAGCTTAATACTTTGTATGGAATATACACATTTCAGTAGACTATTTACTTCAGACAAACACAGACAAACACAGAACACCCAAACACTGCAGTGCTTGTTAATTTTCTTTAGAAATAAAATGTATCAGAGCTGCAGCAATGCTTTGTCATAATCTGACAAAAGAGTTGATGGTCGCCTAGCAACGACAAATTAGCGCGAGCACAAAGCGCGTTCAAAACAGTGAAATGATTTCCATGCACTTTGACGCAATATGTGAACGGCCCCTTATTCGTTCATTCATTCATTTTCTTTTCGGCTTAGTCCCTTTATTAATCCGGCGTCGCCACAGCGGAATGAACCACCAACTTATCCAGCATATGTTTTACGCTGCGAATGCCCTTCCAGCTGCAACACATCACTGGGAAACACCCATACACTCTCATTCACACACATACACTACGGACAATTTAGCTTACCCAATTCACCTATACCGCATGTCTTTGGACTGTGGGGGAAACCGGAGCACCTGGAGGAGACCCACACGAACACGGGGAGAACATGCAAACTCCACACAGAAATGCCAACTGACCCAGCCGAGGCCCGAACCAGCGACCTTCTTGCTGTGAGGCGACAGCGCTACCCACTGCCCGGGCCCATTATAATGTTTTACAATTTTAATATCTATATTCTTTTGTTTTTATTAAATTTGTTTAACAAATATAGTAATTTAACATAAAAAATGAAGTGTCTGTGAATAAAATAATTAGGTCTGTGTAAAGGATCATCCAACACATGCACCATCATCTAAAGTTTAAAGCTTGAATCTCGTTCCTGAATGTTGCTTTGAATAGAATAATATTAGTAGAAGCACATTATAGACTTTAAACATGAAATCAAACATTCACAAAGTTGTATCTTATTAAAAACACCAGTTAACGGGCACTGCATGAAAGCTGCTGTTTGAAGACAATTTAGCAGCCGAAGCCTATTTAAAAAAAAGAATTTGCAGTCAAATACTTTTGCAAAAAAATTTAATTAAACATATCACTTCTGATATGAAATCTAAGATTATCAACGACAGCTTAAGTCTTTCTCTCCAGTGTGTCTTGAATGAGATTGAAGAATGAGATCATAGGCGGAGAGAAGGTGG
The DNA here is from genome assembly GCA_903798115.1 of Danio jaintianensis. NCBI lineage: Eukaryota > Metazoa > Chordata > Actinopteri > Cypriniformes > Danionidae > Danio > Danio jaintianensis. The sequence goes on from CAIGQV010000001.1 coordinate 8,366,571, forward strand.
TGTTTAGTGGCTGTTCAAACATGTTCAACCAAAAGTGCAATCCGGTTCAATTCGCTTTTGACCACCTATTATGTGGTCAAAAGTGGACAAGCTCAAAATTTCTCACACCCTGTTCACACCTGAACTTAATTTCGTACGCTTATGATCAGATCGATGAAAATGAATCTTAATACCAGGTGTGAATAGGGCCATATAAATTGCTTTGGAATATAAACTGCTTGTATTCCAAAAATTACTGTATTTCCTTTTTAGATTGTTTTTTTAAATTATATAATTAGGTTTCATTAAATAATCCTATTTATTTTATCAATTGATAATACAAAATAATTGTTTAGAATTATTATTCCTATGAGAAAAAAAAGAAAAGAAAATCCAAAATTAACTGTGAAGCTGAAGGAATCAGGAGGATGAACATTGTGCCACTGGCATTTTAGTATTTTTGTGTATGTGTGTGTAGATCCCAGTGCGGCTGAGTTGCGCAGGCTTATGATGTTGCATGGTGGGCAATTCCATCTGTATTACTCTCGCTCCAAAACCACGCATATCATTGCCACAAACCTTCCCAACTTCAAAATACAAGAGCTCAGAGGAGAGAAAGTAGTGCGGCCAGAGTGGATCACAGACAGGTGGGTGCCTTTGTGTGCACTTTGCAGGTTGCGAAAGCACAATACTAAGATTTATTTTTTGCATTTTGCGCAGTATAAAAGCAGGTCACCAACTATCGTATATTCAGTATCAGCTCTATGCGAAGCAGAAAGGATTAAACTTTACCAGTGTTTGTGCAAGAGAAGGCCAGGATCCATTGTCCAACCATGGATCAGACATCATCAAGCCTCAGCCGAGCCATACCATCTCTAAAGACGTCCTCAAGTCTAATCAGGCTAACCACACGGCTAACTTCACTGAAAAAAACGATCACCAGCTGGATTTCAGGCTGTGAGTGTGCCTTATCCTAATTTTTGATGAATGTATTAGTTTATTATCAATGCTGAATGTAATTTTTCCATACTTTGTTAGAAATGCTATCATTCTGATATGAGAATGTGAAAGTTTCTATTACATTTTTTTCACACTTCAGCTTCTACCTAATAAAGAAAATGTACGACACTGCATGTAACTTGCTATTCAAAAGAAAAACATGTTTCAAAGTACAGACAGAAGACTTTTTCCTAATTTGAAGTAAATGGATGGATTATATTAAACCAGCATGCCTAGATTTTTCTTGAATGTAGCATATGTTTTTTAAGGTAATTTTTTGAGTGACTTGTAGCTTCCAATGTTTTTCTGTATATAGTTGCTGTTAAAGGGAAGAAAGCATATGTAAGATCAGTATGTCTCATTCTGTCTGAGAGATTATGTATGTCCTATATGTATTTTCTACTTTATGTATACTACTGGTCTATTGAAACACATTTATCTGGGAAATGTTATGTAATTAGGTCAATAATGGCAGATTAGATATCAACAATTTATATTAAAGTAATTATTTTTCTTTTCTTTTTTTTGTCCAGCAGAAATGGTTTGCATAGCATTATCTCTGAGGAAGATGCAGGGAAATCGAGAGTTAATGGGATTCATGATGATGATGAGGATGACAACGCCTGTTCCCTTTTGCCAAGAGGCTCACAAGACACTTTGTTAACTAACGGTTATGTACACCCTGTGAATGGTGCCTTAAAGCCTCAGGACTTTGCAGACCATCATCCTCATGTTGTTGACAAAGCGTCCAATCAGTCTCACCTCCCACAGGACGAATACAGGGACCGTGAGGAGCCCTGCTGCTCTTATACTGTATCAAAAGCTAATTCCCATCTGAGGTCCTTAATATCAGCAGCCAGTCCTGCAAAGCAGCCTGGTCCTCACAATATGCAAACAGGCCTCCATCAAAAACCAACATCCAATCCAGGAACTTCAGGTGCTCCTCAGAAGGCCAGCCTGCAAGATCAGACCACAGTTCGGCTAAATGGGAGTTATCATGTGACCTCAAACTCCTCTACTCTCGCAAACTCTAGTAACCAGTCAGGAAAATCATCTGCAGAGGCTGGAATAATATCGGAGTTCTTTTCTCACTCAAGGCTGCATCATATTTCTACGTGGCGGAATGAGTTCTCGGAGTATGTGAACAGCCTGCAGAGCAGACGACGAGCAGCAGGAGGAGCTGTATTCTCTGGAAGAGAGAAGTTGAAGAGGCTCAAAGCTAACTGCAGTTCAGGTGGCTTCTCTCTTCTGGATTACATTTGTGTTTTTTTTATGTTGTTGTGAAGCAAGTGTTTATTTGACACAGCTTTTTAAAAACAACAGCAACAAAATAATAAAATAATGAATAAAATATATACTAATAATGAGAGTCTCTCTCTTTGACCCAGGTTCCTTGATGGCTGCTCCTCAGGTGCGTCAGTCTTGTGTTCTCCATGTGGATATGGACTGCTTCTTTGTCTCTGTGGGGATTAGACACCGACCAGATCTTTTAGGTAAGTTTCGGTCAGTTCTCCCTGTCTATTTCCAACTGATATTAACCTTTTGGTTCTTTGCTCTTTATTTTGCACTGATCCACGTTATTTTTGTGGGAGTAAAGACGTGGTCATATGAATGCCCCAGACTGGAAACAAAACCTTGTGCGACAATTTCACGTGTTGATGCATTTCAAAGTTCAAGCTTGGTGAACTCTGATCTGCGAATTCGCATCACATGATTGTGTAAGACCAATAACAGTTCAAAACGCACCCTCTCTGTACAAAAAATGTCAAATAAAATCACTCATTTTTATCAGTGTCACATTATCTTTAATCCGCTTATTTTCACTGCGCAATCCACAGAATTTCGCATGTTCAAACTCTATTGTGACTGCGGCTTAAATGTCTGCATTTTCATTCTGAATGAATAAATGAATCCATGTTATGACTGAGTGGTAAAGCAAGCAAATGAAAAGAATGCGAATGACAACAATGTACATTTTGGTACAATGTAGCAAAGTATGAAGTTGTTTTGTTGTGCTTTCTCACAAAATGTCCCATAAAAATCATGTTTGGTCAGTAGTTGGCGACTGCTGTAAAAGTTCTTTTGTGGCTGTAGATATGCAAGAGTATGGGACACCATACTTGGCAAAATGTCACGATATTTCAACTTCTTTTCACTATGAAAGAAATCTTGTCAATCACATGCTTGATGACCTGGAAGTGGTCATGCCTTTTAATTAAAAATTTCCGAGAGTGAGAGACTGCACATGTAAATTAAGTTTGTACAGAGTCTCTCTAGTAACATCTATAGTTTAAAATCTTTATACACCAGCACTGCCAATTACTCACTGTGGAAAATCTTACTAACGTGTTGTGTGTGCGCGTGTGTGTGTGCGCGCGTGTGTGTGTGTGTTACATGTACTGTGTGCCATTTTGTTTTAGGCCTGTTGTTCTGTTTGTTGTGATTGTTCCTAACATTTACAGAATACAGTAAATGACTTTAATATTTGAAGGTGCAAAGTGACAAGAGTCAATTAATCTCAATAATTTGTAATAATTGTTTTTAATAATTAAAATGCATTACAAATAGAAATATTATATAATATATATGGAAATCGCATATATACCATAAAAGTTTGTGTGTGTTTCACAGATGTCATGCATGTATTTGTTCACCATATATGTTACAAAATATTGTAAAATTATAATTTAACTATAATTGTATATACAGTATATGTTTATATTTGACAATATATTAGATTTCTTTATGGGCCCCAAAACAGGCTATAAAGTTTCAATGCACCAAAATAGAAAATTAATTGCAGAATTGCAATTATTTCTTAGTCGGTTATTTGTTAGCCAAATTTCATAATCGTGACAGCCCTGATGATCAGATTAATTAAAACACATTTCAAGTTTAGAGGGATAAATTGAGCCTTCGAGCCCACTTCGTCAGCACCTATTAAACTGAGCTTTACTGATGGTCAATCTGTACTACAGGGAAACCAGTTGCGGTGACTAGTAATCGTGGTCCAGGCCGTGTTGCTCAGCGACCTGGTGCAAACCCTCAGCTTGAGTTTCAGTATTACCAGAATAAACAGAAACACTACAGAAAAGGTAAGCCTAGATTTTGATAGAAATATGTTGGCTCGAAATTCTGAATTACATTATTAGAGGTTTTAAGTTTGTAATTAGCCGACCTTTGTTTTTTGTGCTTTAGAGAAGACAGATGGTGATCTTGAGATGACCCCATCTCCACAGGATGATGAAGTTCCCAGTAATGGAGTGGATGTGGACCTGGCTGCCCTTTCTATGGCAGAGATTGCCTCTTGTAGTTACGAGGCCAGGTAATTATTGCAAACTGGGCTATTTTCCTGTGCAACATGCTGGCCACAACAGAAAATGTCAATGTTTCATATCTGCAAATGTCCATTATGAGAATTTTTACGTGTAAATTAACAAATGCTATGTGGTTTTTAACCTTTTCAGCACCAACTATCTCTATTGCGTACAATGATATTTAATTTAGGCAGGAAATAATGCCATTTGTTACAGATTACATGTACTTTGGTTGTGACCGGTTCGTTCCATTAGCTTATTGTGGCATTATCTATAGCTGTCATTTTAATGCTTGTTTAGTCTTTAAATAATTTAAGTAAAAAAATAAATATATTAAATAATATAGATGGCTCCAAAGCAAAAAGGGGAAAATATTGGACTTTAGCATTTTTTTAAACTGTATGACTTCTAGCAAAAGATGTTTTCAGATTTTATTTAATTTTTTTCTTTTACAGGCAGGCTGGTGTGCGGAATGGCATGTTCTTTGGCAGGGCAAAGCAGCTGTGTCCGGATCTGCAGTCTGTCCCATATGACTTCCAGGCTTATAAGAAGGTGGCACTGACCATGTATGAGACACTGGCCAGGTACCTGTTATAATGCTTCATTACTGTCTTTAAGCTTTCTTAAGCTCAACAGATCAATGCAGAAGTTCGCTTACCTAATGTTTGCCTGTTTTACAGTTACACACATAACATTGAGGCACTGAGCTGTGACGAGGTGCTGGTTGATGCCACGGCTCTTCTGGTTGAGCTGGGGGTTTCTCCTGATGAACTGGCAGGGTCCATCCGTGAAGACATAAAGGAGAAGACTGGCTGCTGTGCCTCAGTTGGAATGAGTAAAAGACTTTATTAATCAACCTGATGTTGTTTCGAAATGGCTTACTTTTTTCACATAATTGCAATGTCCTGAATCTCATGATCTTTGTTAACGCTTCTACAGTAATAAAATAAGAAAAAAATTATATCTGTGGTCATACAGAGACTTGAAACAATATTGTCATGAAAACAGGATCACATTTTCTTTTTTCTAAAAGGACTTTTATATCAGTGTGTCTTTTTATAATGCAGTTGCTGGTGCAGGTTTATCTCTGATAACATTCCTTATGCTTGTCAACAGGTTCCAACATCCTACTCGCTCGGATGGCAACCCGTAAGGCCAAACCAAAAGGGCAATATTTACTCAGATCAGAGGAAGTGGATGATTTTATTAGAGACCAGCCTGTGTCTAGTTTGCCTGGTGAGAACAGAGCATCCTATACTTTCATTCAATAGTTTGTGGTCTAAAAGATCAAAAAAAATCTTATACTCAAAATTACATCGTATTGTGTAATATTTTTACCATTTAAAATATCCGTTTTCTGTTTTAATGCATTTTATAATATTATTTATTACTGACATGGCAAAGTTGAAATTTTCATGAGTCACTACTCATGTTAATAATTATTTCCCTTTATTAGCATGTCACAAAACAGTTCTGATGCTCAATACTTTTGTGAAAACCCTTTTTAAAAATTAAAACATGATTTTTTGACAAATAGAATTTTTGTTTTCTGTCACTTTGTACAATTAAAAATGAATTCAATCACTTGTTGAGTAAAATATCAATTCCTTTCAGAAATGTCATCTACAAACAGGGTTGTCCAGTTCTATTTATTGCTGTGTTTGTGTGAATGTGAACTGGTGTTTCTGCATGTTTTTGTGCAGGTGTGGGTCGCTCAATGAGCTCCAAGCTGACCTCTCTAGGAGTGAGTACCTGCGGTGACTTGCAGCAGTTGTCCCTGTCTCGAGTGCAGAGGGAGTTTGGGCCACGCATGGGACAGACGCTCTTTCGCTTTTGCAGGGGACTAGATGACAGACCTGTGCGCAGTGAGAAAGAGAGAAAGTCTGTGTCTGCAGAGATGAACTACAACATCCGGTTCACACAGGTTTTGAAGTATACAAGTTACAGTCATTGATGATTATGTTATACCTGTTGCCGTCCTCAGTCTGTTGGCCTCTCTCATTAGTTTTTCATGCTCTGCTAGGTTGAGGAGGCGGAGTCTTTCCTCACTAACCTCTCTATGGAGGTGCAGAAGAGGTTAGAGGGGGCGGGGCTTAGAGGTCGGCGGGTTACACTGAAGGTCATGATGCGGAAACCAGGTGCGCCGGTAGAACCAGCCAAATATGGTGGTCATGGAATATGTGACAACTTCGCCAGGTGATTTGCATCTTTCATCTCAATAACACATACACAAATGGTTAAAAAGTGGCTAAGAAAGCATCTTATGTCGATGTGGATATGTTTGCTCAAGGTTACGTAGCTGTAACCTTTGTATATAGAGGTGGGGGAAATAAACACTTACAATTTAATATCCAATATTAGTCTATATTCATTTAACTTTAAACTTTTAGAAATTGTTTGGACAAAAATGTGCTGAAATTGTCTGTACAAACCCATCTTAGAATGATACAAATAAATCCAGTCCTTTTTTTAAATCTTCATCAAATTAATCCAGTCTCAAAAAAAAACAAGCACTTTGGAGCCTGTCCACAATATGAGTTCATATTTCAGTAGGCCCACCCCCCACTATTGATTGACAGGCATGTATTACCACGTACTTTGTTTTTATGTCTGTGTGACTTTTTTTTTATACTGTATAGTGAACTTTGCAATGGCTATTCTGTGTGACTCATTCGTTGTTGTAAAAAGGCAGAATAAACTAATACAAAAACTAAATATAGTTATCAAATAACCATTTGGATACTTCCTGGTTCAGCCTTAACGTTGGTATCAGAAGCTGACATGTCCCAACACCACTCTATGTTAAATACAAGGCAGGGAGAACCAGCTGATTTGCATTTAAAGGTGCAGACACCAAAACTGCAAGGTTTTACTCTGACTTTAAAATTGACATTTAAATAGGTTATAGCTGAAACTTCACAAACACATTCTGGGTACAAAAAGGATTATGTTAAATATTGTAAAAATGGGCATAATAGGTGCACTTTAATATCTGTAATGGTAACTAATGGTGTAATGGTGTTTAAAAGCTTTTCATGATTGTCACATTGCAGGTCTGTTTTACTAGCTCAGGCCACAGACAGTGGTCGAGTGATTGCATCAGAGGCCATTAAGCTGTTTCATGCCATGAAGCTGAATGTGAAGGACATGAGGGGAGTGGGGCTGCAGGTGCAGCAGCTGGATGGATCACATGCAGACCCTTCAGGACAAGGGCCCTCTCGTGGCCGATCAATCAGAGACCTGCTGCTGGCCAAACACTCTGCCCACAGCCCCAGCAAAGAGTCTCCAGCACAAGGTAGAGCACTGGGATCAGGACAGGGTGCATTAGATCTAATCCTCATCAAACTAGCCTTCGTGCCATGTAACCCTGAATGCCTTGAATTGTTTGCTCAGAGTTTGTGTTTGATTTAGGATGACCAGATGTTTAGATGTTTTCCCTGGATAGTCTCATATTTCAGCTGTATTTTTATTTTAATGATTTCTTATGAATGAAAATTACTTTTTCATTCATAAGAATATTTCAACTTTCATTCTTCTGTAAATTTCTTAATAGCCTGGCACAATTAGTAGTCATCTGTTACGCGATCTAGCCTAATCAGTGTTAGCCAATCCTGTCATGGTATATTTTGACAAGGAACATTACAATGCAATCCCGTTTCCACATAATTTAACTGTAGTTAGTGCCATCCAACATTAATGTCAGTGATGGAGAGCAATTTTAGCAAAATAAATAAGTCCCGAAAATCTGGTTTGAATAGGGTTTTAGAGTGTTCATTCATGGCAGGATTTTAAGAATTAACCAATACTTTTCTTGATGCTTATATTATAGATGGTTTAATCAGCGCTTCATCATCCAGAGCTTTTTCCTCCAATCAGAAGAGAGTTACCCCTCCATTATCACCGCCACCTTCTACATCATTATCACCACCGCCCTCCACCATTTCAGATCCAATGCCTGGAACAAGTAAAGGAGAATATCACCATCCACACACCCCCAACCACGTCAGGACCTGCCTAAACATCAGCATTGAGGTGCCATCTCCCTCTCAGGTTAGCATCTTGTAGCTTGAATGCCCTAAAAGAAAAAGTGGAAAGCTTTCTGATTTAGGTTGCAATGAAAAAAATAACTTTGCAAAAGTATCACACACATTTAGTGTTCTCTGTAGGTCAAAAGTAATGTTGACAAAGCTTCTCTTTTATCCCTTGCAATAATTTAGATTTTTTTTTAAAGAAAATTAAGCTTGAATTTTTTATAGCTTAAATTTGTCTGCATGCTCCCTTTTAGTATGCATAGTAAAAACAACGGTTTATTTAAGAAATCTACTTATTACTTTAAGCAAAGATGCATTAAACTGATTAAACATGACAATAAAGACAATTATAATGTTACAAAAAATACTATTTTAAATATGTTTTTGTGAAAAATCTAACCAACCTTAAGATATCAAATAAAATGTGAACCCATGTTTTCCCTCTGGTTTCAGGTGGACCCGTCTGTTTTAAAAGCTTTACCTATAGACATAAGGAGACAGGTGGAGGAGACCTGGAGATACAGAGAGGAGCAGCCCAGCACCTCATCTCATTACTCAACACCCCCTCGACCACCCTCCACTCCACCTCCAGGACCTTCACTTGTGCTGCAGCTCCCAAACCAGCTAGGTCAACCATGCACAACGGGCATTATACTAGAGCTCCCGGACTTCTCCCAGGTACATGTTGTTAGCATCCCAATTACAGGGTGGAAACTTTAAAAAGTTGTTACATTGACCATCTAATGGAAATTAGTTTGTAAGATGTCCTGACACTGATCCTTTCACAGGTTGACCCAGATGTGTTTGCAGCACTTCCTAGAGAGCTTCAGGAGGAGTTGTGTTCTGCTTACAGAAATAAGGGAAATGCTCCAGCTCAAGCCAGCGCTGGTGAGTTCAAAACAAAAGTGGCATCATTTGTTCTTCAAAACTTTACTGTCTTTTTTAATAGCATTTTTCACTTTAAAGGGAAAGTTACATAATTTAAATTTACAGTTAATTTACTTACTCTTAGGCCATTCATTCATTCGAAGAAGATTTTTGGCTGAATCTGTTTAAAGTCATGTTAATGTTTTGTTTATTGCCTTATTTTGAATAAATGTATGCTGAAGTTCAATGTACACTGATCATAATGCAAGGCAAGCATATTGCATGCATATAACAACTAACTTTCCTGTCTTGTTTTAGTAGTGGAACAAAAAAACTCATTTCCTCAACTGAAGCAGCCTGCAGTTGGGAAATTAAAGCGCCACTACAAAAAAAGAAACACTAGTCCTGCCAAAAATGGTTCAAGTCCACTAAAAAAACTATTCCCTGGGAACAGCCCTGCCAAATCCAGCCCCTCCAAAACTCTTCCTCTGCCACTCAGAGAACAAGGCCTCAAAGTAAGCCTGTTCTGGAATATTCTTCTTCATATCCAGTGCTTTAGCCACATGATATTTAATGTACATCTGTAAGTGTATTCATCTGAGCTGTTTTTTCACTTGTAGACTGAAAGTGTGCAGTGCCCGTCCTCTCTGAGCACAGATGTCCCAGAGACGCTGCCCAAACCCATTCCCCGGCCAGTTCCGACCCTCGCGGGAGCGTATGAATTCAGCGAGATCAGAACGCTGCTGCGTGAATGGGTCACCACCATCTCAGGTACAGCACAACAGCCAGACTTTTCCAAATACAATTATTGCATAATTAGTTAAAATGTTGCACTGCTGCATCTTCACAGAACCAATGGAGGAGGACATTTTACAGGTGGTGAAGTACTGCACAGAACTAGTGGAGGACAAAGACCTGGAGAAACTCTACCTTGTCATCAAATACATGAAGAGGTATTATTCTGAATAAGTACTGTACATTGAAAGCATAATCTGTATTAATAGTACACTACAGGACCGTTCACACTTGTTAATCCAGAGTCTTACTAAGGCTACATTTACACAACAACGATGTAGCCACAAACTGAAAAGAATTTCCCGTACGATTTATAAAATTCTTACGATCCGCATTTACTCATCCATAAACAGTACCTGTAGAAAAGTGACGATGTGGCTCGGCTCAGCGCTGCTGGTTGTAATGTGAGGAAAATCCACACTTTGCTGAATGACTGTGCAAAAACAACACTAGCACACACTCAGCTATTCTTGTGTGCATATGTTAGCACTTGCCTTTAATCTACACCTCCCTATATACGAACCATGACATTACCGTTTTCAAAGACTTTGTTTTCGGTTTACAGGTGTTGTCATTTTTTCCTGAATTAAAAAAAACATTTTTACATTTTACATTTAGTCATTTAGCTGACGCTTTTATCCAAAGCGACTTACAATTGAGGTTCACAAAAGAAGCAATCAGTACAAGAGGAAACAAAGCATACATAAGTGAAATATACGAGCTAAGTGCAGTCAAGGTTTTTTTTTTATTATTATTTTTTTATTTTTTATTTAGTGGGTCAGGTGTAGACGGAAGAGATGAGTTTTAAGGCGATTTTTAAAGATGGACACAGAGTCTGCCAAACACGTTGTAGGTGGCAGATCGTTCCACCATCGTGGGACCGATTCAGAGAAAGTGCGGGAGAGTGATTTCTTACCCTTTTTGGACGGCACCATGAGACGACGCTCGTTAGCAGAGCGCAGTGATCTGGAGGGTAAATATGCCTGTATTAGTGAGTGAAGGTAGGCGGGTGCTAAACCTGTGGTGGTCTTGTAGGATATGAGCAGAGCTTTGAATTCGATGCGGGCGGCTATAGGGAGCCAATGTAACTTGACAAAGAGGGGTGTTACATGCGCTCTTTTCGGTTCCTTGAAGACCACTCTTGCCGCTGCATTCTGTATCATCTGTAGAGGTTTGATAGTGCAGGCCGGGAGTCCAGCGAGTAAAGCATTGCAGTAATCCAGCCTAGACAGGACCAGAGCTTGTACCAGGATTTGTGCAGCATGCTCTGAGAGAAAAGGTCTGATCTTCCTAATGTTGTAGAGAAGGAATCTGCAGGACCTGGCAGTGTTGGCAATATGATCTGTAAAGGTTAGCTGGTCATCGATTATTACTCCCAAGTTTTTGGCTGTTCTGGAGGGGGCAATGGTCGATGATCCAAGTTGAACAGAGAGGTTGTGACGGATCTTAGGGTTGGCAGAGATGACGAGAAGTTCAGTTTTCGTAAGGTTCAGCTGTAGGTGATGGTTCCTCATCCAGAGCGAGATGTCACTCAGGCATGCAGAGACGCGTGCTGAAACCGATTGATCATCAGGATGGAACGCAAGGTGAAGCTGCGTGTCGTCCGCATAGCAGTGATAGGAAAAGCCATGCTTTCGAATGACGGATCCCAATGATGTCATGTAGATCGAGAAGAGCACCGGTCCAAGCACTGAGCCCTGAGGGACGCCGGTCTTGAGATGTTGCAATTCCGAGACTTCACCTTTCCACGATACCCTGAAGGACCTACCTGAGAGGTAAGACTGGAACCACTGGAAAGCTGTATCAGAGATTCCCAAGGTCTTGAGGGTCGAAAGGAGTATACAATGGTTAACCGTGTCAAAAGCAGCTGAAAGATCCAGCAGGATGAGGACCGATGACTTAGAGGCTGCCCTAGCCAGTCTTAGGTCTTCAACAACCGAGAGCAGTGCGGTCTCCGTGGAGTGGTTCCTCTTAAAGCCTGACTGCTTGCTGTCCAGGAGGTTGTTCTGAGTAAGGAAGGATGAGAGTTGGTCAAAGACGACACGCTCCAGAGTCTTTCCAATGAAGGGCAAGAGAGATACCGGTCTGTAGTTTTCTAGAAGTGCAGGATTAAGAGAGGGTTTCTTTAGGAGCGGGGTGATGCGAGCCTCCTTAAAGGCTGTAGGAAATGTACCAGAGTTTAGAGATGAGTTGATGATGTGTGTGAGTGCAGGGACGACCGATGGAGAGATAGCCTGAAGTAGATGGGTGGGGATAGGATCCAGCGGGCAGGTAGTCGGGTGGTTGGAGGCAATGATCTTCGCAATGTCGTCCTCCGTTAGTGCAGAGAACGAGGGGAGCGAGGTCTCAGGAGTCGGAGCGTGGTCCATCTGAGGTGGAGCAGTGAACTGACTGCTGATAGTTGTGGTCTTCTTTACAAAGAAGGAAGCAAAATCATCAGCCGTCAAGTCCGAGGAGGGAGGAGGGGTAGGAGTACAAAGAAGAGCAGAGAAGGTTTTGAAGAGAGTCCGAGAGTCAGGTGAATTGTTGATTCGAGTATGGTAGAACTGAGTCTTGGCCACTGAGATGTCAGTAGAAAAAGAAGAGAGGAGCGACTGATAGAGAGAGAGGTCAGCAGGATTGTTAGATTTGTGCCACTTTCTCTCAGCAGACCTGAGCCTGGATCTGTGTTCACTGAGAACATCAGATAGCCACGGAGCAGAGGGGGTAGCACGAGCCACTCGAGAGACGAGTGGACACAAACCATCTAGACAGGATGTTAGTGTGGAGCATAGAGAGTCAGTGGCACTGTCAGTGTTTAGTAGAGCGAGCTGGTCAGGTGGGGGGAGCATAGAAGAGACAGCAGAGGATAGGGTGTGAGGAGAGAGCGTGCGTAGGTTGCGTCGGAAGGTTACAAGCGAGGAAGGAGGTGTCGTGTCAGGTGCGGTGAGGTCGAGATCAAGTGTGACAAGGAAGTGATCAGATGTATGCAGCGGGGTTACCCGAGTGTGATGAGTGGAGCAGTAACGTGTGTAGATGAGATCAAGTTGGTTACCAGATTTGTGGGTTGCAGGCGTGGCAAGTCGCTTAAGGTCAAACGATGCGGTCAGGTTGTTGAAGTTAGCAGCTGATAATTTTTCAAGGTGGATGTTGAAGTCTCCAAGTACCACTAGAGGGGTGCCATCTTCAGGAAAAGAGGACATGAGGACATCTAACTCCTCCAAGAATTGTCCAAGCTGACCTGGGGGGCGGTAGATGACTACAAAAGTAATTCTAACAGGATGAATAATATTTGCCACATGCGATTCAAAGGAGGTGTTGTCACATGAGGGTGCAAGTTGTTTGAACCTCCATTCGTTTGGGATGAGAAGACCGGTTCCCCCACCTCTGCCGGATGTACGGGAGTTGTGGGAGAAAGTGTAGTTATTGGAGAGGGCAGCCGGGGTGGCATTGTCCTCTGGTTTGATCCAGGTTTCAGTAAGTGCTAAAACAGAGAGACCAGAGTGTTTAGCCATGGCCGGAATAAAGTCTGCCTTGTTGACAGCAGATTGGTAGTTCCATAAGCCTATGGGAATAGAAAGTGCACTGGATGCAGATGTATGAATAGTAATCAAATTAGCTGTTGCGTCGTCTACGACGTGATCCAAAGGATTTATGAATGTTATTGACAGTAGGAATTTGAAAACACATGGTTAATGCTAAGAATAACGCGAGAGAAAGTGAATAAGAGAAATAAGGCTAGATACAAAGATAAGAGCTAGATGGAACTAAATACAAATCAAAGTGCGATACTCAAGTGCCCTGTCTGTGTCCGTGCTCGGTGGAGTCGCAGGTCTTTACACTCTTCGGTCTTCACGCGATAAGGCCTGCACGCGATCAGGCTGCCGCGACCGCTGCTGCGGTGTTATTCACACTTAAATACTTCCTGATTCACGTGTCTGAATTCAGCAGGACACGCCTTATTCGCATTATAATAACACAACGAAACTAACACTATAGCAAGCGTGAGTAGCGCGGATTTAACACGTGAAAACGCCGGTAGTAAACAATCAAGGCAGACACTGTGTGAAACTAAACAAGGCTAGAAACAATAACACTTACTCGGATCTGTCCACTCTTGTTGCTAAGATGCTGATGATTTCATTAACAGACAGATCATTAAAGCACTTAATTGTTTTTCAGGCTTATGCAGCAGTCCTCAGAGTCAGTGTGGAGCATGGCCTTTGACTTCGTCCTGGACAATGTGCAGGTGGTGGTACAGCAAACCTATGGCAGCACTTTGAAGATCACATAGGAAGAGCGTCTTAACCCCAGTCACTGTGACATCAGCTCAGTCCTCGTCATGACAACAAGACCACTGACTCTGCCAATCATTGTAGCATCACGGTACAAGATCAAGCCAATGATGAGGAACAGATTAGCATATACCAGCTTCACCCGAAAGCAGCTGAACACTGAATTTTTCTTTCATCATGATGTCAGATGTCTAGACTGATGTCTAGAAAAACTTTGGTGACACTCTTCAATCAGGTTGTATTTGTTAACATTAGTTAATGCATTAAGTATCATGACCTCACGATGAGTCATTTTTGACCGCATTTGTTAATCTTGGTTACTGTTAGTTCATCAAATAAACTAATTTACTACTGTTAGTTCCTCTTAGTTCATAATGTATTATAATAAAAATAACAGCGTAATTTCATGCATTTGTAACATTTGAGGACGTATATGTAGAAATTAACATTTTACAGCACTTATTACCCTCGATTAAAGCGCCGTTGATTTTTAGTTCATGTTAACTACTGTGTTAACTAATATTAATGTGTACAGCCTGGTTGTAAAATGGTGCCAACTTTTCTGAATGTTTTAATGCACTGACTGTCCAAAACCAAGCGAAGCAAGCCTCTTTGCTTTCTGTTTGCTGTTTGGATTGTTTCCCCCTTGTTCTTTATTGTCTTTATTGTCCGAATTTCCTCCTCTTGTACTCAAGAACCGGTGTTTACCTTGAAAGTCTGGCCTCAGAAATATTTAACAGACTTTGTAGCAAAGCAGAACGCTGTTGGCATGTTATTTGCCTTTTATGGGTCAGACTGAAAGTGGAAATAAGGAATGGAGATGCTGTTATCTTCTATCAAAGTCTTTTGGCATGTGGATACTAACATTTTATGTAAAGCTAACGTTAATGTTTTCCTAGATTTTATATATAAATATAAATATATATAACTCTTATTGATTGTTTGCTTTTATATGTTGGTTTGTATGTGTGAGAGAGCTAAGAGAGATGAATATTTATGAAGAAAAAGATTTCAATATTGGCCAGGTTAATTTGATTAAATTGACTTCTTGCTTTTAAGTGTTATATTCTAAACATGTGAAAATGGTGCTAAATAAAAGAAAAACCATGTCTTTTTTTTCTCAATCTGATGGATTCTTCACTACAATAGTCCTCTGATTGTTACTCTCAGCCCCTGTTCTTTGTTGCTTTGGCTTCATGTATGAACAGAATGTAACTTCTTTAGTGTTTTACATTTGTACTTGTTCAGTTTTAAGAGGCTGCTCATGAAAAGGACATCTGACATTATTATGACATTACTGAGAGGAAGGCCTGAAAATCCATGTTTGGTCAAAAAAATCTGTTGTGACAATGACACGTGCCTGAAGACCTGAAGCTGTGACATCATTTGTATGTTTTCTAAATTTGCAAATAAATTTGGATAAGTGATACTTTATTGTTTTTAGTTGTTTGCATTGTGTATATGTATTATTTGTGTCTGAGGCTATTATTGATTCACAAGTAAGAAAAAAATAAGATGCTTAAAGAATGAAAAGTTTAAAGATTAAGTCTGGGCAAGTAAAGTTGTCTATTAAAATAGTTGGAGTAACAAAATACAAACTGATTGATTCTACAGAACGTTCAAAACGTCTGTGTGCGCGCGCGCGTGTGTGTGAGAGAGAAAATTCAGTTTTTCTGGATTTGATAAAAGTTCAATAACATAGTTCAAATAAAATATATCGTAATGTACAGCAATTATTTATTTAAAAAAAATGATTTCTTATTTCCACTTAGTTAAAACATTGACAGTGTATTGTAAAATGAATAAACGTCTGAAAACATGGCACCTTTTGTTAATTTATATAACTGATTAAAATAAACGACGTGCATTAAAAAAAGTAGTATAAACGGTGTTATCGTGAAACGTTCACATTTTAAAAATTATTTTATGACAGAAGAATATAAATAATAAATATATTTTTTAGATTCTGAAATACGTCACAAAGCGCTACGGTTGTGTGATGTAATCAGTCGACGCCTTTGCGTGAAGCCCTGCGTCAGTGTGCCGCCTTTCAGAAATCATACAGCGTTGGTAAGTGCTGTTTCCATTGAACATCTAAAGAAATGTTAAAAGATTTAAAATTATACGTAGCATAAATTGGTTACAGTTTGTTGTTGTTGCTCCCCACCAGAGAGTGTGTCGCTTTCCGATAAACTGCTGATGATCGTGTGTTGCGACCAAAGCCGCCGTTAGCACGGTGTTTGGGAGACTTAAACATTAACCTTACATAAGACGCTAACACTATCACGATTCGACACAAAGCCAAAATATCAATTTTAACTCGACAGTCCTCATTTATAATTTATATTTATCTTAATGTTTGTTATAATTAACAAATGTCTGACGCAGACATAAAAGCTAAGTTAGCATGTTTGCTGTATGCGGTTGTAGTGAAGCGCTGGCTGACTACCAGCATCTCTATTGTTGTGAATGAACAGAAAGCACATACAAACCCAGACTCCTTGGAATATGTTGTGCCACACCTTTTACACATCAGTAGCGTTCGGTTTCACTTATTTTGTTGTATACCGTTAAAACGGTTGCAACAAAGTAGATTTTTGTTTCCTCAGAAACCTTAGTTGTCGTGAGACCTGTCAGGTGAGCGAGTTATTTAGGTCAAGACATTGCCAGCTAAAACATCTTTTTCATGCACGTAGCATTTATTTAAGAAATTGTGCTTTTTGGCCTTTCAAGAAAAGAAAATGTAGAACATGTATGTTTTTTTTATTCTACTGAAGGGGATAGTTCACCGAAGAATGGAAATTCTGTCATCATTTACTCACTTTTTACTTGTTTCAAGTCTTTTACTTTTAATTTCAATTAAAGTTCATATTCTAAATGCCATTTTCTCTAAATGAGATTTTTTTCTCCTGCACTGAGCAATAAATCTCCACTTCAGTAGCATAGACACAGACCAAAATGTAAAGATTTATTCATATTTAAATTATAAAGGTTTTTACAGAGGGATGTTCATACATAATTTGCCTGATGACATGCAATTCACGCTATTTTCTGAATTATAGAGTGATTGAAATAGAATCCCAAAATCATCTCTGGAAAAACCTCTGTTAAAAAATGAACTAGTCTATATTCAATTAAATGTCGCATCGATGGATTTGCTCTTCAGTGTTTGGACTCTCAGCAGTGAAAATTAAACCACACTGAACTGAACTGAACTTAAACTCTAAAAACTGAACGGACACCATTCCAATTCACTATAATCTTCTGTGTGAAGCTGCTTTGACACAATCTACATTGTAAAAGCGCTATAGAAATAAAGATGAATTGAATTGAATTGAATTAAATAATGCCTCATTTGCATATTTAAACATGCCATTTAGAACACTTGTAATGCAAGAAAGACTGGCAATTCTTAATGTAATTGAACAACAGGAAATACTGGTCAATTATTTGCCCTATTCATCTGCAATGTTTTGCCTTAATGTAAAACTGGTACTGGTTTAGTGTAGAAAAGCATTTAATTTCTTATTTTTCACTGTTTCATATGTTGAAGTGGAGTGTCATGTCTTGTCAAACACTGCTGTGTTTGTAACAGGCAGTGTGAGAAAAATGGCCAGTCAGCCGATGGATATTGTAGCGAAGGCTCTGGAGCAGCAGGTGCTTCAGTCAGCACGGATGGTGGAGGAGCAGCTGGATGCTGAACTGGAGAAGCTGGAGCGCATGGATGAAGACGAGCTGGAGCTGCTGAAGGAGAGAAGACTCGAGGCCCTTAAGAAAGCTCAGAAACAGAAGCAGGTGACTTTTAATGTTGCAACTAACAGTTATTCTGATAATCAGTTCATCTGTTGACTGTTTCCTTGATTAAAATGTAGTCCTTTTTAACGAAGAGTAAAATGTAAACCTTTGTTAAAAAGGTTATTACACATTTTCCTGTTGTCCAAAAAGGTTAAATATACACATTCTTAGGCTAAAGCCAGATGAATGTATTAAGAGTTGTATGTGTAAGAGTTACCCATATTAAGTGACATGAATATGTGTGATTAAACATTGTGAATTCTGTTTTATGCGTTTGTCCTCAGGAGTGGATCTCTAAAGGACATGGTGAATACAGAGAGATCCCAAGTGAGAAAGACTTCTTTCCAGAGGTGAAAGAAAGCAAAAGTGTGGTGTGTCATTTCTACCGAGACTCCACCTTCAGGTACGTCAGGACATATTTGTTTTCCTTGACTTTTATATTATAAATCAATAATTTTTTGATATTATTTTCCAAAGATGCATGATTTTGGACAAGCACCTAGCTATTTTAGCTAAGAAGCATCTGGAGACGAAGTTCATCAAGCTGAATGTGGAGAAGGCTCCTTTCCTTACTGAGAGGCTGAGGATTAAAGTCATTCCAACACTGGCGCTGGTGAAGGACGGCAAGACTAAAGATTATATTGTGGGTTTCAGCGATCTGGGCAACAACGATGAGTTTTCTACCGAAATGCTGGAGTGGAGACTGGGCTGCTCAGATATTATCACCTACAGGTCAGCGTTTATACCGCAAATACAAAGAGTGTAAAGAGTAATGTTGCGCAAATTAATGTTTTATATTAATGTTGGTTTAACTTTTCTGGAAAGTTCACTTCTGTCAGCTCTTTCACACTCTTAAAAAAGAAAAATAGGACATCACACCAGTTCGTTTGTATTTTTTTCTTTTAAATGTATTTGGGCATTGCAGCTCAAGAATAAGTTTATCCTTATCAGTTTTTTCTTGTACAATTTTCAAGTTTGTTTTATAAATGAAAAATGAATGAATGCATTTATACAGTCCCTTAACTTGTATTTCTGTACACCCAAAGCATTTTTAAACGTATTTCGCTTCTGATCAAATGTCATCTTTATTTGATGAATAAGAAGTTAGAAAAAAAACTTGATTAAACTTGGACATGTGAATCTTTTCTCCTCCTAGTGGGAATCTTCTGGAGCCGCCAACAGTTGGACAGAAGACGGGGTCAAAGTTCACCAAAGTGGAGAAAAAGACCATCAGAGGGAAAGGTTATGACTCGGACTCTGAAACTGATGAAGATTAGAGGACTAAAACATCAAGCTCTGTCTTTCCCAGGGCTTCCTACATAACAGTCCTATGTCTTGTAACACCACTTTCTGTTTTTGTTGCAATGTCTATTTAATTTCTTGTCTCTGACCTTTAACCTTTGTTTGATCATTTTATGACCAAGTATCCACTAATAGAATGTCAATATTTTATTTTGTATTCCCTTTGTTTACCGTGCATAAGTGTATTTCTGTGGAGCATAATTTGCGAAGGTTCAGTCTGATTTATTTAATAAGATGGAGTTTCTGTAAGATGGAACCAGAAGCTGACATTTAAATGATGGTGCAAACACAAAAATCTATATTTTTTTTGCCTCTGATGAACTGATGCTCAGTTCAGTGAACAGCGAACAAGTGCCAAGGAAGCAAACTTCTGCATTTCATTAGGAATCACCACCTCTTTCTCCCATTGATGTGAAGGAAGTGCGGGCTTTTTCTTTTCTAGCAGTACAGGACTTAATAAAAAAAAAAAATAATAAATTCATATGTGTGTTCTGTTCCTCTCAGTTTAAACATTGTCTCTGAATGTAAGAGCGATTTAAATATGTTATATTAATGACTGATGTTAAAATGGGCATTTAATAGTTATGAGGAAGATCTAGTTTTTCAAATCTTTATTAAACAAATAGATATATACACACACACAGTCAGAAATATTCTATGACTCAATGGCCTTCTTCTCCAGTGGTTTGAGGAGACGTTTGACCACCAGCTCTCCTCTGCTGTTCAGATGTGTGTTGGCCATGTCTTCTTCAGCTGGTAGTCCATGAGGAAGCTTGAGTGGCTCAATCCTGCAGTTAAAGAGATTGGTTACATGGCTTTATTATGGTCAACAGTCACGTTTGACTGATTTTCAAAGTGGCATGAAATGCAAAATTCTAACTTACCTAACCAGATGCTTGATGCTTTTCAGTAGATTGTTCACTGAGGGGATGTTCTTGTGGACACGGGGTTCATGTGACTGGTGATAAAGACATTATCAAATTATTGGCAAAACAATGTTCATTTTCAAGCAAAAGAAGAGGACATCCCACCTTCATGAGTCCCAAACTCTTCACAACCTTCTTTTCCCAGTATGGTCGTCTCATAGTGCTCTTCACCCGTGTCACTATATGCAGTTTATGTGGCTGCTCTGGGTCTCCACCATACTTGTCATGCTCTTTTGCTCGTTCCTCAAACACCTAAGGGGCGAATATGCGGTGATGTTACTACGGTTAGTGGGTTGAAAACCGAATAAAACTATATTTTCACAGTTGACCTGCCACCAACCCGTGGAGGGATGCGACTCTTCGTGAATTTCGTTCGACATGGACAGACTTGTGCCAGATTCTGCAATGACAGTTTTAAAAGGCTGAACACTTAAAATCAGTTATCAATGTTTTTCCAACGATGCTGATATGTGGAAATAGCTCACCTTTGAAACATTGGAGGCAGATGTCAGAAGAGCTCGATAAAGTCCTGCCATCATTACACTACTGTCTGACGCTGCTGCCTAGGAAGGTTATTAGCTAGCAAGCTAGCTAGAATTAATTAATCATGCCCACTACAGTAACGTTGATCGGTGAGTAAACTACACAATGACCGCAATTGCATTAAGGAATTTAATACAAATGACTTTCATACCCACGTTCTTGTGAGATGGCAATGAGCAAACGTATCCTAACAGCTAAATAAACTACACTCCATGCGTGTATGTCAAATGTGTTGATCGGAAAAGGAAACGACACCGTTTAGTCCAAAGGGTGATTTCAAAATAAAAGTTCCACAATGTCTGATTCATTTCCACGGGTCGGTTCATAATTGGGTTAAAAAATTACTTGCATAAATTAACATTTTATCACATGTAAATACAATAAACAGCATAACATGACGTAACAGAATCGCAAAATGCTTTTAACCCAAATATAGTTTAAATGTGCACATACAACACTAATATTAACTTGGTTGTAAATATTTTATCAAAAATGCGTAAGCCTGCCAAGTCCTGAAAAAATGTGTATGTTTGCTTTATTGCTGGACGGAACCTATATCCCACATGAAAATCCGAGGTCACCGTGTTCACTTCTCAGCCCTACAATATTAAACCGAATTTAACCAAGTTCTTCAGCTCAACGGATCGTTTATCCAAAAGACTCATTTCAAAAGACTCATTTAAAAGACTCGATAAAAGGATTCATTTAGGAATTGTAACGTCGTCAACTGAGTCTCTTCCGACTCTCTTCCGTTCCGTCCGCAGTGGGTAGAGGCGCTGTTCATTCACGAACCTCAGAAGTTCGTAACCCTCAAGTTCACTGCAATTTTATTGAGTTTGTGGTTTCAGCATGGGGAAGCGTGTTGCTGTAGTTCTGGCGGGCTGCGGAGTGTTTGATGGAAGTGAAATCCACGAGGCGTCTGCGGTTCTGGTTCATCTGAGCCGTCAGCAAGCTACTGTAAGTTTATCTGAACCACTGGCCCAGCTCTAGTGTTCACTGCATTTATATGACTATAAACAGATCATAACACCTTATCAACTTGATTCTATTAATATTTACGAAATTACTTGCCCTCGTATTGAATTCATAATGCGTTGCGTTATTTTATTAAATAAATATATTTTTCAGCTAAAATCATAGTGCACCTAACCAGGAGCTTCTCATTCATGTATTTTTTAAATGTTACATTGTTTTGTATTAGTATATACGCCTTTGAGGTAGGTCTGGGCGATCAGTCGAAAAGAAAGCGAAAGCCAAATTCATAACTGACGCAATTTCTCCATGAGCTTTAAAACATACTACCGCGTGTGGAGACATATTTTATACAGTCTATGGGACAGACTGAGCGTTTGAGAGTTTCAGTGACAGGCCAGTGAGTGCATTCAAGTTCACATGAGAGGCAACCTTTCTCACAAACATAGATATATACACGTATATATGTATATCTATGTCTCACAAAGAGAAAGCGAGTGAGTCTGATACGTCATGGAAATGATGCGCTGCATGGAAACTTTGTTTCCGGCGGAAACAGCCGCGATTCAAAGGCCAACGCTTATGACATGAACTGCATTTTTTACTTCAGCAAATTAGTTAGAGCAAACGCGGACAATGTGCCATCAATCACTCACTTTCGTTTGGCTTATTTCCCTAATTACAAAGGCTCACTACAGCAGAATGCATCACCAAAGTTCTGTCATAAACAAATGGTGCAAGTTATTATTTTGTACTTTTCAGACTGCATTATTTAAAATTATATTCATTGGTTATTTTCAACCTTTAATAGTAGTTGAGTATATATTACAGTATAAATGATAACATGGGGGGGGGGGGATAAATAATTACATAATTCCATTGAAAATTATACAAAAAGCAAAAGTCCAAAACAATTTTGTAAATAAGAACGAAGTAATTGTATTCAATAAAGTTTCATTCCCTTATTAAAAAACTATAGATCAAAACAGAGGATTTTAATTCATTCATGCATACATAAATACAATTTAGATTTTTCTTTCCCTTCCTCTGCATTTGAGAGATTTTTTTAAGGTCTCTCTTCCAGGTCAAAACAGACCTGAATATGAATGGACAGGCTGTCTTTTCTCTATAACATCTTCACAAGCAGTGCATTTCAATTATTAAACATTGTACAGCAGAATGTATTTTTAGCTTTAACATCTTATGTTATGTCTTTTTCACAAGACTTCAGTAATAGATCAAATCCTCCCACAGGTCAAGATGTTTGCGCCCAACATTGACCAGATGCACGTTGTGGATCATCTGAAAGGCTCTCCAACAGAGGAGAAGAGAAATGTGCTCGTGGAAAGTGCCAGACTCGCCCGGGGTGAAATTGAAGACCTCAGCCAGCTCAATGTGAAGGATCTGGATGCCATCATCTTCCCCGGTCAGCAAACTACTCTTATTTGCACTGCTTTGGGAAGACTCTCCATGCAGTCTTTGGTTTGGTCCTTTAACTAAATTCTGCTATGGTTTTGCAGGTGGTTTTGGAGCAGCCAAGAATTTGTGCAGCTGGGCAGTGGAGGGCAAAGACTGCTCTGTCAATGATCAGGTGAAAGCAGTGCTCCAGGCCTTTCATGCGGAGAAGAAGCCCATCGGCCTGTGCTGCATCTCACCGGTGCTGGCGGCCAAGGTTTTCCCCGGCTGTGAAGTGACAGTGGGTCATGTCAAAGATGAGAGGTAACAATAAACACAGAAAAAATCTCTGAAACCATAAATAAACCTGTGTTTCATGTTAAGTCATAACTTCAGTTTGCATATGAATTACTGTTTGGGGTCTGACGTTTTTGAACAAATGAATACATTACTTCAGAAAGTAAATATTAAGTGACAATAAAACATTTATAATGTTGCAAAATACTTTGATTCCAAGCAAATTATGTTGAACTATTTTGTTCAAAGTTTTAACTATTGTTTTGCATTTTTCTAGTTTTTATTTATTTATTTTTAAAATATATCTTAATAGGTTAAATTATTTAAAATTAAGTACATCAAGTTAAACTAAATAAGACATATTCATTGGCAGATAGCTAAAATTGAAATATTTTCTCATTTGTTTTTTGTGTAATTAGCACTTGTGTGTATTGCCCCTTCTTGTTGAATCACTGAATGCCTCCTCAATTGTAAGTTGCTTAAAAAAAAGCTTCTGCTAAATGACTAAATGTGAACGTAGATATCAGTTTTCAACATATATTTTATTATGATTTTATTTTACGGTTCTAGTTTTCGTTATATGGTTTTGAACTATTCTTCTAGTTAGCAGCAAGCACAACTGTCATGAACATGTATTACACACACACACACAGTTTATATATTTGTATATTTATACAACAGTTCTGTCTGGTTCTTGAATCTGATTGGCTGATAGCCGTGAGATATTCTGCCAGTAACAGCACTTGTCCAGCCTCTTAACCCTTCACCCTTGTGTATTACTCCGCACACATACAGCAACAAGCAGAGGACACTCTACAGTTTGACAAATATTTCTGCTTTTGGGCAACATAATGTACTTTTGAGCCTTTTTTTAATCAAGAATGGTAGTTGTTTAGATTGCAACTATGCAGTTTATTTATAAGGGTAGTGCCTATTTTTAAATATGTATCATTTCTGAGAGAGCGCGTCGGCGGCCGGCCATTAACTTGTCTTTGAGCAAAGACGGTTGACGATGTTCATCCACAAGATGGCGGCAGAGACCGCATAATAAGCCCTAAGAAAACCAGTGTAATTTCAAACTACAGCTGATCAAATCATTATTAAACCGGTAAATCACTTTCTAAGTCGATCTCTCTCTTTTGTATGTTGCAGTGCTGTATTTATACCATAGTAATATTGTGATCTCCCGATTGCAACAGAGAAATACTGGGAGATATCTTTGTAGACTGATGGCATTTCATGCAGTTCAGCCTTATAATCTTAAAATTTGAGCAAAATCACCTGATTTGTCTTCACTTTAGACATTACGATAGAGAATCATTCAAACATTAGCTCTAAAATGACGTTGGTGGATTAGTAACGGCTGTTCTGACATCAGCTGCAGATGGGAATGAATGGCAGAAGAAAGTAGTTCCTCTTACAAAAGGGTTTTGAGACTCTCCGTGTTTGATTTTCTTTTTTATACACATGATTATTCCGTCGAACTGTTGTATAAACGCAATATCACACTCGTAGCAGTGCGATGTGGCTGTATATCGTCACTAGTGGGAGATTAAGGCACTCGGCCTGTGGCCTCATGCCAACGCACGCCTCCCACCAGTGCCGATTTACAGCCACATCGAACTGCTACGAGTGTGATATTGCTCATTTTTATATATATATATATATATATTTCAAAAACATAATATTATAAATCAGTTTTATTGAAATGTATGGAAATGCACAAAAAACATAGAAAAGGTTAAGATCTGCTTATGTAATTTTCTGCACAACATGACATAAATTTGAGTCCCACTGTCTGAATGTTTGTCTTCAGGTATCCTGGTGTTCCGGAAACAGCAGAAGCCATTTCTCAGCTGGGCTGCAAGCACGTCTGTAAGCATGTGGATGAAGCTCATGTTGATGAGAAAAATAAGATCGTCACCACCTGTGCTTTCATGTGCAACGCTCCACTGCATGAAATACATGATGGCATTGGAGTGATGGTGCAGGAGGTGCTGAAACTTGCCTGAATTCCTGCTAAAATAATACTTTCATCTTATTTTTCCAATGTTTCTATAGAATGTCAAAATAAACACAAGTGTCATAATTGTCTCATTAAGAACTTATTAGAAATGAATAAAGAGTACATACCTTATTAAAAATTTACTGATCCTTTAGTTTTAAATAATTGATGGTGTGCAACTGAGCATCTTCCTAGCAGGGTTATTTTCTACCACTAAAGGACAGACAGGAGCAGAGACGCTACATATTTGTTGGACAAATTAAATTGACATGTTACACAAATGCTTTTTCTTAAACATATATTTAGAAAAGTTTCATAAAATGGATCAAAAGTGACAATAAATGTATGACCATTGCTATTGCTTTGCACTTTCTTAACCAAATAATCTAGAAATCAATGATTTTCAGAATATTTCAGGCAGCAGAACTGTTTTTGTTTTTTTAACCATAATAATAATAATAAATGTTTCTTGAGCATCAAATCAGCATATTATAATGATTTCTGGAGGATCGTGTTACACTGAAGACTGGAGGAATGATGCTGAAAGTTTAGCTTTGACATCACGGAAATAAATTAAATTTTGAAATATATTAAAAAAGAGAAAATTGTCCTGTTTTTACTGTAAGTAAAATAAACAGCCTTGGCGAACATGAGACCTTAACATAAAAAAAAAGACCAACTCTAAACACTTGGTAGTGTAAGTGACTATTAGGTAAATGAATATAAAAGCAAAGGTGCAACATGGAATAGAAAATTAAAATATATAAAAGCAAAACAAAATTATGTGAGACCTTTCATTCAGAAAGGTATAAATCTTTCATTTATAGAGCACTATTACCCAATGCTGTGCATTTGGAAGAAAAATCCTGACAGTCAAATGCACTTAAAATGCAAGTAGAGACAGCCAAAAACAAATGCTTGCCAATCACCAAATGATTATTTACATTTATTTTGGATTATAATGCAAGGTTCAAGATTGATAGTTCATCAAAAATTTTTAATTTAATCATCCTCCTAACTGGTAGCCATTAGGGTTGCTCAATCATGGGGAAAAAATCATAATCAATTATTTTGATAAAAATTGTAATCCCCATTATTATTATTTTTTTCTGTAAATAAGATTGCTTTACACCTATACATTTCAGAGATCATGAAACTCATGAAAAAATTATCAATACCATAGCAGAATGAGTAAAGAAAAACAAACAAAAAACATGATTTGACTGATTTCCTTGTGAAATTCAGCTTAATTTGAAAAATACATTTGAGAAAATGAATCTGGACTGCTGGAAACGAAGCGAGATATGATGTAATAATCATTTTATCTCAATTATAGTTTTTTTTTTTTCTTTCCGTAATTGTTGAGGCCAAAATTGAAGTAGGATTTAAATTTCGATTAATTGAACAGCCCTATTGGTCATTGACAAAAAACAAAAAAAAAGTCAGTGGCTACCAGTTTTTCAACATTCTTTAAAATATCTTCTTTTGTTCATCAAATGTAACAAACAGGTCTAAGGACAGGACAGGAGTACATTTTCAGTATCTTTTTAAGCCAGAATAGCAGAAATTGATTTTACTTTCCGCCACAAACTGCTTCAAAACTGATGTGTTGACAAATCCTCCTAAAACGAGAACCGTCAGTACAATCTCCAAAAATCCTTAGTGTTGCCTTAGACAACAATTCAAGCCAATGCAAAGCAGCGGCGCTCGTCTCTCTGCACAGTGTGCTTATTAAAGTGCATGTATGACCAGAGTTTGGAGCAGTCTTTATTAGTGTCCAGATGATCTACAGCATAAATGATTTCCTCCAGCACCTCAGCGGGCAGCACTGACGAAGCGTTGAGCCTGAACTTCTTCAGCAGATCCCCCTGACTCAGAGGTTTCCTCCAGTGACCGTAAAAAGTGTCGCAGCGCGCAGTGAACATTTCCCCTTGCGTCGACTCCACGGCGATTTCACAATACATCTTCTGAAAGCTGGAGTGATTGTCCCGCGGGTTTTCCAGCTCTACTTTCAGCAGCAGCTCTTTCAGGACGCTTCTGTTCATCTGAGCTCTGCTGAAGGACTGAACGTTGACCTCGCCGTCCAGCAACGCAGTGCAACAGTTGAACTGGAAAGAGTGTCTGGCCTGGTGTTCGGTGACCGGAAGTGGACAGTCCACATATCTGGACGAGGGAACTCTGAGGGTGATCTTCTTGATTTGACTGAGATCTGCATTGGGGTGTTTGTCTAAAAATTTCGCCCTCGCTTCTATTGCTGCATCTGCCACCCAGTGCATGCCGAGGTGAGCGGGGAAGCGTTTTTGTGCGATGTCCTGCTCTTCTAGCACCCATCTGTAGTGAGAATGAGGGGTGACCTCGGCTAGCGAGTGAGGAACGTAATCTGGATAAAAGGACCCAAAGCCGGACTGCAGATCTAGGATGTGCGTGTTGCCCACGAGGCCGAGGAGAGCGAGCTGAGACGCCTCTAAACCGGCCCGGGCCGCATTGCCCATGTGGAGGGGTTTGGTTTGGGTTGCAGCGTTGGCCATGGGGGCACCGGCAGATGAGCAGGCGATGGCTAAAGCTGCGATGCTCTGAGCCGCCGGGAGACGCAGGAGTTTAGCTGTCGCTGCTGCGCTGCCCATCACACCAACAACTGCAGGAGGGTGAAATCTGACACAGACACACACAAATCAGTCTCTGTCAATGTCTGTCAAAGCAAATCATCAAGGGCAGTTTTAGAGTTTTTCATTACAACTGAATTTCGGTAGACTCTAAAAGAATATCTGTGAAGATGAAGTATCATAGTTTTTAACTAACTTTTACACAACCAACCCAGAAAACATATCATTTGAAACTCAGCATTGAAAAATGTCAAAAGTCACTTGTTAAACTGCAGGGTTGCATTTTCAACATCAAAAGTTCAAGAGAGATCAAGGACCTACAACGTGATTCACAGTGAAAATAAACATCCTCGAATCACTCGCCACAGTTTCTTTTAAATTCACATTCACTCATATGAAAATGATGATTTTTTTTTTTTTTTTTACACAGGATTGTTTTTTTAACTACAGATAAATTTACACTACACCAAAATTAATTGTGTTTGCATTTTATGACTAAAAGCTATTTAATAATTATTTGATTAAATATACCTTATTGAAAATTAGTTGATGCGCATTCTAGTAGTCTGAAATGTACACTACTGAAATTCTGGAAAGTAAGAAGGTTAACACTTTTCATTCATTCATTTTCTTTTCGGCTTAGTCCCTTTATTAATCTGGGGTCGCCACAGCGGAATGAACCACCAACTTATCCAGCATATGTTTTACGCTGCGGATGTCCTTACAGCTGCAACCCATCACTGGGAAACATTCATACACACACTCATTCACTACGGACAATTTAGCTTGCCCAATTCACCTATACCGCACGTCTTTGGACTTGTGGGGGAAATCGGAGCACCCGGAGGAAACCCACGCCAACACGGGGAGAACATGCAAACTCCACACAGAAATGGCAACTGACCCAGCCGAGGCTCGAACCAGCGACCTTCTTGCTGTGAGGCGAACGTGCTACCCACTGCGCCACCACGCCACTGCACCGCGTAATAATAATAATAATTATTATTAGTAGTAGAAGTAGTATAATAGTTGTGTTAGTATTATTAGTAAAGAATCGAGTGACACTGACAAGTACTGTTATGACTACTGAAAATTTAGTGTTAATACAGGAATACACTATATTTAAATTTTATATTATACACATTTTATTTTATTATATCATAATAGAAGTATACAATATTTTAAACTGAAATATTATTTTACAATTTTACTGTATTTTGATCAAAACAAGGTAGCCTTGGTGAGCACCTCTTTAATCCCAATGGTAGTATAATTGCACTTTGTATTATATAACTGATTATTCATGAAATAATTATTAGTTATTAAAGTTATGTTATGTGTTTTTTTTATTAAATCACTTACATGATACTTTCACAGATGAATGAAATTATTTTAATTTCTAATTACTTTAATTATACCACACATACTGTCAGTTACTAGCCTAAAGATTACACAATTAGATCAAAATAAATGGGGTCAAAAACACTTGAAAATATTTTGTACCTTTTGGGAATGTTGTGTGCCTCTTTGGAAAACCTCAGCAGTCTCCCCTGAACCTCTATGCCCACATTGAAAGCCAGCAGCAGCTCCAGGCCAGAGGGTTTAACAGGCAGGGTTTCAGCCAGTGCCAGGAGAGCTGGCAACACTGCGCCCGATGGGTGAGTGGCTGGATGCCAGGTGTCGTCAAAATCCATAGAGTGCACCTATAATATATATATATATCACAAAAAACATTGTCAAACACCTATTCAACAGAACACATGCACGTCTCATTAGGAAGAAGCTGCATTTAACAGAAAATGTTCCATTAACATTTTTAGCTCTCAACTTAAAGGGATAGTTCACTCAAAAATGGAAATTCTGTCATCATTTACTCACAATCAACTCGTTCCAAACCACTTATTTTTGTTCTGTTTAACACAAAAGAAGATATATTGACTTGCATAGTAAGAAAAACAAATACTATGGAAGTCAATAGTTACCGGTTTCCAATGTTTTTCAATATAACTTCTTTTGTGTTCAACAGAAAAAAAGGGATAGTTCACCCAAAAGTGAAAATTCTATGTAAGTAATTTCAACATTAAACTAACTAAAAATTCATTTTAATTAGTTAAAGTAACACAAAAGCATACTGTCACGGCTTAAATTGACCTTGTTATGTTTTAAGTCAGTTTAATGTAATGTAAGTTGAAGTAAAATATGAAAAAATAAGATGACAGCTAATTATTTACAGTGTATTTGAAATAACCTACAGCAACACCATTATCTTTACAAATCATTTCAACGTTCAAACTGACATAAACACTTGAGTACTTTAAAATTAAGTTTAAATATTATTTTCTAATTGTAGTAAGTTAAACACTGCTTAGATTTAACCTGATGTAACTGGAAATGAGTTTAATGTCAGCAACTCAGTTATTTAGAGTGTATTTCAAATGACTTACCGCAACACCATTAACAAAAGCAGCATACTGAGGTGGAAGAGATGATCCTGGTCTTCCCCAGACCTTGCTGTTCTCCACTGCTTGCTGCCTCTAATTCATAAATGATCAAAGAAAAGTCAGACATAAAAGCAGAAAAACCAAACAGTGTACTAAACACAAACGCCACACCACACACTCACTTGGCTGCACTGAAGCACAGTGTTAAAGACTGGTGTGCTGGTTCCAATTAAACCCACTCCCAGTGTGTCCAGAATCATCCGCTTACTCCTCCGGATCACTTCATCTGTCAGATGAGATGTGCTCAGACAGGACACGGCTGCCCCAAAACTATCCGTAACACTCTGACAAAAGAGAAGAAAAATAAAATAACACCCTCATCAAGAGCACCAACATTTTCTAGGTGCATTTGAATTTTAAATGTAGCAAAGAACAATACAATGAGTCTGAAAATAAATAACTAAATAAGGCTGCTGGACAAATTACATTTTCGCTGCAAAGAAATGCTGAATGAAATGTTAGTTTAGAAGTGAATACCTTTCGGATCATTGTGCGAGCTCTGAATCTTGATTTCAGTTCAGTTAGGCAGCCTTATATACTGACATCTCTACTGGCAAAACGACCTCACTAACCACCAACTTTCCAGTGTTACTAAACCACAATAGCGTGAAGAGCATTATTTCACAATTTGTGACTACCTTATGGTATCACGCATGCGCAGCTCACACAGTTCACATTAGAAGGACATTTTCAATCATATGTTTAGATTTTGAATTAAATGTTTTTAGATTAGAAAAATGTTTTTGA
>CAIGQV010000001.1:8398318-8444690 GCA_903798115.1 Danio jaintianensis
ATATTGTGTATAGATTTTTTTAAGGAATGAAGTATCCATGAAACTTATCCAGGATATGCAATTTGTTAAAAATCTTTCTTTTAGTGTAACAAAGGTCAAAAAGAAATTTTTTAAATCACAAAGGCCTTAAATATTATCCATGCGGTCTGCAGAAAAGTTTTGACTATTAAATATTTAATAGTTTCAACATTTCGTGTTTTGGTAACGTTACAAAACCACATTACTCAGTGAAATGCAATAAACGCATTTATTGTTGAATGAATGAATGATTTGAAATATTTGCTGGTCAGCTTGACTGTTGATTGGTAACTGGCTGATATTATCCTGCAAAATAAGCAGTCATTCGGGGTCATATTGTATCAGATCTAAACGATTGCTAAACCTGTGGATATACGCACGACTCCACTTCTGTATCCTTTGTGCACCCATCAGCATTTTGCTAGTACTTTCAACCGTGAAGTTTGACACCCGCAATTCTCACTTTCTACCACCAGATGTCGCTATTCTCTTTGTCAAATGGCATAAGAGAAATGTCAATTCTGCACTTAATTGTTTTCACCCGCTGCGTGATAGGGAGAATATTTCGTTTAGCCGTAAATCTTTCCGCCATCTTATTCTATACATTTATGTGGATTTTAAACCCTTACTTTTTTGTTGTTTTCTTATAAGAGACATCAGTAGGCTATACACTAGCAGCTGATCACTGACAGCAGGAGGCATGAAAGCAGTTGGTCTCATTTTGCCAATAAAGCGTTAACATCGTTCGTCTTCTCTCCCCTCCCACAGCCTATTTAAACAAACATCTGCCCTTATCCCGAGCCTTTGGGAAGCCCTTTGCGCACAATCGCGAGTGACTGGCATCTTCAGCAGAGGGACCGCGATGGCTTTGGCAGATCCTGAGTGCGGAATAATATCAAATGGCGCTGATTCCGCGTCCCCGTTTTCCGTCATTATCGAACTTAACGTGGGAGGACAAGTGTATGTAACGCGGCACACCACTTTAATAGCCGTACCGGACTCTCTGCTGTGGAACATGTTCAGTAAGAAAACACCGGCAGAACTGGCACGGGACAGCAAAGGTCGCTTCTTTCTGGACAGGGACGGCTTTCTTTTCCGCTACATTTTAGACTACCTACGGGATCTAAACCTGGTTCTGCCGGACTATTTTCCAGAAAAGAGCAGGCTACAGAGAGAGGCTGAGTTCTTTCAGCTGCGGGACCTCAGCAAGCTCTTGACTCCCAAAATGAGTAAAGACAACTCCATCACCGACGAGATCTG
Organism: Danio jaintianensis; assembly: GCA_903798115.1. Taxonomy (NCBI): domain Eukaryota; kingdom Metazoa; phylum Chordata; class Actinopteri; order Cypriniformes; family Danionidae; genus Danio; species Danio jaintianensis. The sequence continues at coordinate 8,399,597 of CAIGQV010000001.1, forward strand.
CCAGAGTGACTCGGAGGAACCGAGCGCGAGCGCGACTCCGGTGGTCGGACCCGAGACTTCTCGCACCCTGTCGGTCGCCAGTAGCGCACATTCTCCCTCCCTGGAGTCCAGAAAGTCGGGCTACATCACGGTCGGTTACCGGGGCTCGTACACAATGGGAAGAGACATACAAACAGACGCCAAATTCAGGCGGGTCGCGCGGATCACGGTGTGCGGGAAGACTTCTCTGGCAAAGGAGGTGTTTGGAGACACATTGAACGAGAGCAGAGACCCTGACCGGCCCCCGGAGAGGTACACGTCGCGCTATTATCTGAAATATAATTTCCTCGAGCAGGCGTTTGACAAACTGTCAGAGTTTGGCTTCCAGATGGTCGCGTGCAGCTCCACGGGCACGTGCGCTTATTCCAGCAATGACCCAAACGAGGACAAAGTCTGGACAAGCTACACAGAGTATGTTTTCTGTCGAGAATGAGCCAAAAGCGTTTCATTTAAGAGAGAGAGAGAGTGTGTGTGTATATATTTGTTCCACCACGAGAGTGAAATTTTATCCTGTTTGGAGATGTGTATTGGAGTTTTCCCTCATCCACACAAGGCAAATATCTAGTTGTTTACATCATAGAATTGGCTCAGTTTTTAATAGCTGACTAAATGTATTGCTAGAATTAACGAACGCGGAATAATTTGCTATCTCTGCACTTCCATAAAGAAATTCATAGTTTCATTATGTTGGCAGATAAAGACTTTTGAAATTTAGATTCAAGGGCCTATTTGTAAAAAAAATAAAAAATAATCCCAGATGTGTTTTGTACTCGCTATTCTTTATGCATGCATAAACAAATGCTTCATTCGAACACTGCATAGAGACCACATTTGTAAGATTTTGATGAATGTTCATAATGATATTTTTGTTACTGGGTGAATGATTTAAAAGATGATTCCACTTTAAGGATAATTCATTTACTGATTCATTAAGCAACCATCTGGGAAGAGTTTGACATTTATCAGACTGCTAGATCTCAATGACACTTTCCCCTTAAATTTTGGTTAATCTTTTCATGGTGAAAAATAACCTAAACAACTACAACTATAACTTTAATTGCTGCCTTAATTAGTTTGTTGTAAAATTATAGTGGTGCCAAAGTTACCTGCAGTAATTCTTTGCACTTTTAGACCACTTTGCATTTGAATATTACAGATAACGAAAACTGAGTTAAAGCGGATGGACACAATGACATTACAAACTTTTTCTTTGGCAAAGCTTAAAAGCGCATAAAACCGTATTGTATTTTGCACACATTTTGTTCGGAATTATTTGGTTGACCTTTTTTGTCTATATTGCAACAAAGTGCTCCCTTTTACTCCAGCATTGTAAAGTGTCTCTGTTGTCTGTTCAAAGAGTTGATCAATCAATAAATTATAATCTGTCATAATATTTCAGCATCAGCCTCATTTTTGTTTGTTTCCAGTGTGTACAGCTCTACAGTGGCTGGAGGGCATAACAAGAACATGTGTGACCAGCCGCTGAACAACCTCGGCTTACTTTCCTGTTTGGTGGAAATGCATCCCATGCTTTTTAGTGCATTCCATATTTAAAATACCTGACATAGAAATCCAAACGGCAATACTGAAAAAAATGTGTGTTTGAACTTAAATATGATAAAAGTTAAAGATGTCAGAGCACTAACACAAAACATTAGTCTTTCGGGGAGAAAATGAATTGCACGGAAATAACTGGCATTAACAAATCAGTCCTCAAGCTTGCTTTTTGGACGGATGGAGTATTATTAACTGAGCTCTCAAGAGGTTTGGGGCTCAGCCAGATTATTTCAGTGGCCTGATCATGGATCATTGTCAGTCTTCATGAATGCAATAATTGTAGCACTGTACAATAGATCCCTTTCCGTTTTGTGTGACACGAATGTTGTTGAAATGCAGATGGCGCAGCTGTGCACAAATATAGGTGGCATTATCATTTCAAGTGTAAATAATGAAAGGATCCAGCTGCAAGGTTAAGGTTACAGGACGGGTCTCTCTGTTTGCATGCATAGATGAATTCTGTACAAAAGTCTCAGTCTTTCATTTTCTGTGAACGTGCGTGACTTCCACATTCACATTCACATTCACTTTAGCTAAACTAACTATAATAATAACAATGTGCATGTGAAACGGCTACACAGTGTATACTACAAACCAGTGTGTTTCAGTAATTATATTCAAATAAATTAATCAGTGATAGTAGAATTCATGTGCCTTAAAGACTGGGCCAAATATTATCATGTTTATAAACAGAAGAGGACATAACCGAGCCATGAGGCACCCCGTTAGTTAGCTAATGTGATCCAGACCCATCCTCTGTGAGGTCAAACTAACATAACTCATTTGTGATGCACATGTCAGAGGATCATGGGGATTTAACATGTTAAAGTGTGATAGCTGAGATATCTAGATAAAAAGCAAATTTTGTATTGAGTTATTATAAATAATTCAATTTAGATCCATGAACTGTAGCATAAAGATGTCTATTTCTGAATATCTTCTGAACATCTATCACCACGTTTCAGCTTCCAGCAAAGTCTTTGTTCTCTTAGAAAACCTTTCTTGGCCCAGAAAACCAGATCAAAGCACTGCGTAACAAAACATACCACAAGACTAACTTCAGTCAGGAAAAAATGTAATTATTCAAATTAAATTCTTAGCTAAAAATAACCATTACTCTCAGATGGGAAATGTATTAATGGTCTATTCACTCATCACACCACTCTGTTCTTTCTCAAGGAGTGTGTTAAGTGAAGTACACATTTCACTGGTTGTGTTGGGTAGATTACACATTGTAGTTCAATACTGATTAAAAATTGCATAATGAAACATAACATAATATATATTCTGCATTTTAAGTAATTTAATCAGAATAGAATGTAATCAAATATTACTTTGATAATTCCCATATTACTATTGATCTAAGCTGTTGATCAGATCTATTTGATTCTTTTTTTGACCATACTGATCTAAAATACATTGTGAAATTTAAATTATGTTTATGTTATCAACAACATTAAATGTATTAAATATTACACCAGGTTATTGCTCAATAACTGAAACCTGATTGCATAACACAGATGTAATCATTTACTACCCAGAACTTCTGACTAGTTACAAGATTAGTTTATACAGTTTCCAGCCTTTAACTTTAGTACATAGGATTTTATATTACCAAAATATGCAGCAAACCTCATGATGGATATTTTATATTGCTTCAAAATTGCACATATACATTAAATCCAGGTGCACAAAAACTGTAGTATTTAATAGCTAAATGTTCATGATAACTGATTAATTACCACAGAGAATTCTGCCAGCAGCAGAAGTTTTAAGGCACAGTCCTGCAGAGTGGCTACTACAAAAGTCAAACTAAGAAAAATATGTTTCCCATGTTTTCTTTTCAAGGAAAGCCATGATCAGAATTAAAGCTGGAGTTTGTTTTTGTTTACTAGCTGCCAATTCAGTACTGTGTCGCTGATTGTGTCAAGTAATGTAGACGAGTCATTGCGTATGAATATTTATAGACGTTTTTGCAGTTTGGCACTAAAAACATCTGAGTTGATTGGCTTATGGGGTCATGTTTGTACAGTCTGATAAGCAGCAATTGTAAAAGACTATTATAAATGATGAATGATCATTTAGTTGCACTCATAACATGTTACTCTCCTTGATGTACGTTTAAGAAAGCTGATGACGTTACAATCAGCTGCCATACACTTAAAAGAATTTAATTTGAGAGTATGTTAAACATTCCCTGAGCTGGTGCTAACAGTCGGTCTATGGGGCATTTATATTTTACTTGTGGAAATGCAGTGGCATCATTGCTCACATTGCTTCTATACATTTATAACCTAAACTCTTGACTGAATTTAAGACATGCTTCCAGCACTAAATCTACAACAGCTCCATATTTTAATTGCGACCAATGTTTGCAGACATAGCATTTGCAAGATGGATAGAGTATGTGTTTTGTTTTTAGAATGGATTTTAGCGTAGCAAAGTGGTTTGGTGTATAATCTGCAACCAGAGCAATTAAGTGACAGATAAATGCAGGGTGATTTATTGTATAGACGCATTATCATGGGAGGGAGGAGAGTGCTTTTTGACATCTTTGAAAACATTTGGAAATAAACCTTTGACACCTCCATTTATAACAACCATGAGCTGTAGTCTCTCGGGAAGACACATTAACGGTTTAGCAGATCATCGCCTTGAACACTCAGCTGCCTCTAGAGGCTTGAAAACCAGTTTATGGTGTAGTTCTTTTACTAGAAATAAAACTTCTAACTTAAATTGATCCTATCCAAAATGTGACCCTGGTGTCTTATTTTGCACGAGTATATTTTATAGCGGGCTGAACGGTGGCGCAGTGGGTAGCACGTTCGCCTCACAGCAAGAAGGTCGCTGGTTCGAGCCTTGGCTGGGTCAATTGGCGTTTCTGTGTGGAGTTTGGATGTTCTCCCCGTGTTCACGTGGGTTTCCTCCGGGTGCTCCAGTTTCCCCCACAAGTCCAAAGACATGTGGTATAGGTGAATTGGGTAAGCTAAATTGTCCGTAGTGTATGTGTGTAAATAAGCGTGTATGAATGTTTCCCAGTGATGGGTTGCAGCTGGAAGGGCATCCGCTGCGTAAAACATATGCTGGATAAGTTGGCGGGTCATTCCGCTCTGGCGACCCCAGATTAACAAAGGCACTAAGCCGAAAAGAAAATGAATGAATGAATATTTTATAGCCAAAATAGCTACAAATGCTGTATGGGTCAAAATTATTGATTTATATTTTATACCAAAAACCATTAGGATATTAAGATTATGTTCCATAAAGACATTTTGTAAATTTCGTATCATAAATATATAAAAACCTAAGTTTCGATTAGTAATGTGCATGCCTAAGAACTTAAATGTCTAAGAAATTAATTTGGACAACTTTAAAGGCAATTTTCTCAGTATTTAGATTTTTTTTAAACTGTAAGATTTCAGCTTTTTAATAGTAGCATCTCGGCCAAGTTTTGCCCTATCATAACAAACCATACATCAATGTAAAGATTATTTAATCGATGGATAATGCATAAATCTCAATTAAAAAAATTGACACTTATAACTGGGTCACATATTGTTAAACAAGAAAAAGAAAATGTCTTAGCGTCTTGATTTGTCTTGACAATTTTCTTGATTTATTTAATGAACACAAGTTTCTGTCAGACACAATGCGCATCTTAATTAAAGATCGGTGTCTATATTATAATATACTTTTGCATCATTCAGCTGTGACTGAGTTTAAGAGGTTTTGAATGCTGGTATTTCACACCATTTCGTTTCAGTGACATCACTAAACCATGCTTCAGACGTGAACATCTGAAAAGACCTGACAAAAGATTTCAATTATAGGAATTATTGTAGTCTTGACAGAATGACAGCATCTTTTCTCTGAACATAAATTATACAGGCCTAAAATGTCCTTTAAAAGCGCATTGTTGCGGCACATGAAAGATTCTACAAATGTTTACAAGAGGAAAAAACATTACAATGGGTGACTGACAGTTAGCTTTTAATGCCCTGGTATATGGATAAATGAGAGATGATGTAGTTAGAATAGCAGTGAAAGAATTCTTCATAGCAAATATCATAATGATTACATGCTTTAATGCACAATGGTAAAGGTATTATGTTACATTTCATTTAAAAATAAAAACTCTTGAAACGATTTCATACAATTAAATATATTAGCGTTTCATTAGCATTCTTTAAAGCAATTACACAAACAAAAGTCCAGTAATTAAACAAACTCATTTCCTTCATTTAGAATAGATTTCTATCAAGCCTCATGATGGCTTTCTCTTAAACTGAAGTCTGGATTTGTCAAGGTTAGTAAATGTAAAACTGTGCTCACTGGCTCTCTTAAAACACTTTCTAGAAACTCAGTCAGGCACGTACAACTTTTTTTCCCCCCGTGTAGCCATTTGTGTTAATGTGCAATCCACTGCTAGCTACAAACTATAATGTCCTTTTAATGACATATGATATTAAATTATTAATAATTTACACAATTCAGCAAAAAAGATATAATAAAGTGACACAAATGTGTCATACTAGAACTGCAAATACATTTGAGTGAGTCACATTAAATCTGCAATGAATAAAGCCTTTGCAGTTATGAAATGATGAAATGTAATGCAACTGCATTGTTTTCTCATTAAAGTAAGCTCCAAAGAAATCAAAAGAAAAAAGACAGAAATGGTTTCTATATCTACTTTAATATGCATAAGTTAGCAGCACAATGACATAATTAAAAGTAATTCTATATCAATTTTTAATAATTCCTTTTTCAATTGATTATATTATAGTACATTTAATGAGTTCATTCAGCACAGTACACAGCATTGTTTAGATTGCTTTTGTTTTATTGCTTTATGTCTTAAAATTTACATTGTGAATGCTAAATTAACCTGGACCAGTTTTATAATTAATAATAAGCTTATATAATAATAGTTTATTATTATTATTAACCAAAAGAACCAAAGAAAATACAACTAAAAGTGTAAACACACCTTAAATTGACCTGTACTTGTGAATTGTCTGTTGGTGGACAATCAAAATGTAATAATTTTTTGCAAATATTAAGCAGACAGTATAATGAGAGTTAGTTGACATGGATTTAAAATGTACTTCATTGGTAACCTGCTTTTCTTTCGGGTCTTCTCCTAAAGAACCCATGGGCTGACTTTAATCCCATCTTTTATCAAGTCCTCACAATAAACACTTCACACAGGTGTTATGCAAAACACTTGGAGGCTGTTTGGCCTAATACATTAATAAGCAATTGGAGTCTGTTGGCCACAAAGCCGGCCTAATCCAATGAATAATTTTCTGGAGAAGCAGGTGACATTTGAGAGTCTGCATCATATATGACTCATGGTTATATTCATATGCTCTCGTGTGTTTGTGAGGTGCAAAGAATGCCTGAGAGTCTCCTCTCTATAGCACAAGAGTCAACATGGCCAAGAATGTATCAGGCAAACAGCTCAAATTACAACAGATGGTCCAGCTTCATAGACAAGAAGGCTAAGCATGTCTTAAGGGAAAACCTTGTGCATTTGTAATCATTTTAATTAAAACTCTAGACACTATAGAAACTGCAATCCCCTGTCATATTTATGTCATTATTTATTTTAATAGGATTTTCTTTTGAATTTGTATCATACTGTGTTAATTGTCATAGAAATTTCATTTAGCTAAACTGTTTAATAAATTTTTATAAAGTGACAGTATATATCAAGGGTTCTCAAACTCAGTCTTGGAGGTCCGGTGTCCTGCAGATTTTAGCTCCAACTTGCCTCAACACACCTTCAAGGATGTTTCTAGAAAGCCTAGTAAAGCTGCAGCCACACTAGAGTTTGAGCTTGCAAAATTCTGTAGTACAGCGCTGCGAAAAGGGGCAGGATTAAACAAGATAATTAGACATTTAAAAAAAGCCAGCGATTGGTCCACATTTTAAATTTCTGTCCAGAGAGGTCATGTTTTGATCCTCGATTGGTCTCACGCAGTCAAGTGATGCGATTACGCAGATCAGAGTTCACCAAGCTTGAACTTTGCAATGCAGCGAACTGCGAAACTTGTCGCATGAGCTTGCGTTTCCGGTCTGACGCATTTGCTTGCGTATGAATGGAAGTCTATGGGGAGAAAAGTGCAGTGTGACCGCAGTTTAAGAGCTTGATTAGCTAGCCCAGGTGTGTCTGATTGGGGTTAGAGCTAAAATCTGCAGGACACCGGACCTCCAGGACAGAGATTGAGAACACCTTGTAAATATATGTATATACACTGTGTATATGTGAATAGTTGAAGACAAAATTATTATGAAATTTTTATTCTTTTTCAAATATTTCCCATGTGCTGTTCAACAGAGAAAAACATGTAAAAAGCATTTTAAGCAGTTTTTATAACTAATTTCTAATAACTAATTTCTTTTTTCTGTACCATGATTATAGTACCGATCTGCCCTGTATACATAAAAAGCAAGGCCCTGCATGACCAGCCCCCAAATTATTTTTATATTAATAAGAAATGCACAAAAAATCTAAATCATGTTGAAATGATGGTTGAAGGCTCATGTGACACTGAAGACAGGATTAATAATGCTGAAAATTAATCTTCAATATTAAAGAAATGAATCCAATTATCAGATATATTAAAACAGAAAACACTAAAAACATTTCACAGTGTTTTACTGTATTTTTTATCAAATAAAAGCATATAGGATGTCTTTAATTAATTTTAAGTATGTCATAGAGTATGTATAGAGAATGTTTTCATGCATTTGCTGGATTACAAAATGTGCAGTCACACAGACTATGTGATCTTGGTGAAAAACACACATCTGTTCCTCGTTGTGCTATCAGCAGATGTCTACTTCTACCTTCACATGTTATTAGGAGCATGCAGCTTCAGTATATCAATAGAGATTGCTTCCATATTAAACAAAAAAAACAAAAAAAAACAGTTCAGCTGTTTTATGCAAGCACAATCTGTCTTTGGAGCGTGAAATATTTCACAGCAGTGACCTGGACTGTGATTTCCTGGTTGGCTTGCTCCAGAAATAAAAATCACTTCAAAGTCCCTCTTTAATGTAATAGAATAAGATTAAACAGCAAGAGGGCTATGGCTTTTCCTATGTCCTTCGTGAAACATGTTGTGAATACAAACAAACAAACAATAAAGCTTATATTATGTAAAGAGATACAGCTATATGTTCAGAGCTGGGTTTGTATTAAAACACATTTACAGGTTATATGAAAGAAGTTAATTCAGAGATAAGTAAAAAAAAAAAAGTCCTCAATGGAAATGCTACTGAAGTGCTAGGCAACGGCTGCTTATTTGGATTAGCTTCAGGCACAGTCATCTTGTGGCCCAGCTGCGAGATAAGAAAATCTAAATGTCTGGCAACTTCTAGTGGCTCTTGAATATATGAATTTTACAGCATCAAGTGGAGGAGGGCAGACTTTTAAAAATAAGACTTTACAGACAAAAGTGTTGTTTTTTCATACACATAGATAATTTGCTTCTATTACTTGAGATAACAGAAAACCAATACCAAGTGTATCCAAAATACACATTTAAGTGTTTTTTCTACACTTTGTTTGCTGTAGATTTAAGCTTCAATACATTTATTTTAAGGTTGTTCCTCAAAAGCAGTGTTTTTTTTGTAGGGCTTGCAGGAATATTTCTGTTCATCTTTACTTTTTTTGCAAAACCAAATTAAAATGTTCAATATTAATATACTTTTAGGTATCCTGGGTAAAAATAAAAATAAAACATTTCTATCACAATGATCAATACAAGTCCTAAAAAGCCAATAAGCAACTAAGTGGAAAAGGAAACAGCTCAGCACAGCATCAAACATCCCCGTAATTGTTTCACCCACAAATCTGTTTATCTTCATCAAGAAGTAGTCGATAGACTGTTTCCAAGGGGGTTTGTTTCATAGCAGCTGCATTCTGTCTACAGATTAAGTACAGCTTTTATTCTCCAATTAATCATAGCAACAGCTCTGTGCGTTTAACAGTAAGGTGATGAAAAGAGTAAAAGTCTGCTGCTTTGATGTTCGGTGATTAAAAAAAGAATCAAGTCAATTAAACATTGTAACTTCCTCAAGGAATTGTTCACCTTTTGGCTTCTATAAATGCTTTTTTCATGTCCGATGATGTTATTTCATCTTATAGCTAAAATTAAATATGAATTTTTTAATACTGATAGCTTCTTAATAAGCAGCTCACAGTTCGCAAATTACATTAATGTCACATACCAGGACCTTGAGACCCAGAGAGAACATGCAAACTCCTCACAGAAATGCCAACTGACCCAGCCGAGGCTCGAACCAGCATTCTTCTTGCTGTGAGTCGACAGCGCTACCCACTGTGCCACCGCGCCGCCCTTATAAGAAATAATATACAGAGAAATAGAAAATGTGCTGGCAGCTTATTACAAGTTTTTTGTACCATAATATACAACACCAACCCAGACAATATATCACTTTAAACTATTAAAAATGTTAATAAAAGTCACCTTTCTAATTTTTCAAGGTTAAAAGTTGCTGAAAAACATCAAAACTCAAGGTCCCATAATGCAACACAAAAGCATAAATAAAAGGAAAAAATAAAAACACGAATCACACAATACTGAAAATTGCTAATTTATGTATATTTTTTGCAGTAAATATTTCCATTCTAGATTGTGCAGAGCACCATTATAACAGAACCCTAAAACGTTTTTAGTATGATAAATCAATGCATGATAACTTGATCATGTTCTGATTAAACCCCTAAAGGCATACTGTATGGTCTATTCTGAGGATGCTTTTTGGTACTTTTCTGGACTTTAAATTAGACGGGAACCTTGCTATCTATGGAGGATGAGGGAGCTCTCAGATTTCACCTAAATATCTTAATTTGTATTCTGAAGACGAACAAAGCTCTGAGGGGAATGTGTTTTTTTGGCTAAAGCAAACATATTTCTTATATGCATATTCAGTCATTCATTCATTCATACATTTTCCTTCAGCTTAGTCCTTTTATTTATCAGGGGTTGCCATAGCGAAATGAACCGCCAACTTATCTAGCATATGTTTTACACAGCGGACACCCTTCCACCCAGGGATGGGCCTTATTTATGATACAAGAATTTGAAATACACATTTCAAATACAAAATAGTATTTTGTAGTTTGTATTTGATAGACCTGATGGAAATACTTTAGAGTCTTATATTTTTGTAGCTTCAAAATACTGTAAAATACTTTGCAAGAAATACACAGTATATGATGACATTATAAAAATAAGGCATCTGATTGGAGCTTTCTCAGTTATTTGCCTAAGCTTGAGATCAGAACAGAAAAATGATTTATTTTTTAGAAGGTGGTCAGTGCTTGGAGTATGGATGGAAATTATGCTTAAAGAAAGTAACAGACAAAGAGCAACCACTGAAAATAGTATACTGAGCAATGTTAAGACCAGAAATATATAATGGCTATAGTGTACAATTCAGCATCTTTTTCTTAAGAAATGAGATGGAATAAAATATCATTCATTAGGAACAGAATGAGGAACATCATCAGTCTCGTTCTCAGGGCTGCAGGCAGCAATGCAGAGGAACTTTAGAAATATAAAACACCTAAATATGGTGTACTGGTGTTTTTTAAGAGGATAAACCAAGAGTCTATAACTCTCTAAAAATAAGACAAACAACATTAAAATAAGTCCTACACTGATGATACCCACAATACTTCATTGGCTGTTTCAGACGCCAGTAGCTGATCTGCAGGTGCACTATATAGTTAATTATTGAAGATGAAATATGTCTGCCTAATGATGTCAAAATGTCACAATATATGAAACACAAATATTTAATACTCCAGTCTATACAGACAGGTAAAAAAACCTCCAGACTCCTGTTACACGGCAGCAGCAGGATATACTGTATATAAAGAGTTTATTTACAAAAATAATTTTGAGATATATATTTTTTTGTATAACATGTCTTTATTGAGTTTTTTCAAGATTTTACAATAATTCAAACCCCAATCCCCAAAACTTACCCTAGACAGGCTTAGGAAAAAAAAAAAGATTTAAGGGATTAAATAGTAATCCTTATTAAAAAATAATTTAAAATAAAATATTATAGTAAATTTAGTAATTAATACAGAAAAATATAAAAATAAATAATAAAATAAATTAACAATAATAATAAAAAAAAAAATAATAATAATAATTCTAATCAAGCACCAATTCACATTCTACAACTTCAGACTTCCAAAGTTTCTTCAATATCTCCGTTTTTAACAAAGTTCAAAAACACCTCCTAGATATCAAAAAAATTCAGAGGATTTTTTCCTTATTATATATGTAAGCTTTTCAAGAGCTAAGCATGTTATAAGGTTTCTCAACCAAAGTCCAATGGAGGGGCGATTAACATTTTTCCAACATAACGCAATACAACGCCTTGCTTGTATTAAACATAAGTCAATCAATTTTCTTTCTTTAGTAGACAAAGCACAACTGTCTTCATACAAATTCAATATACATAATCCAGGACATAGAGGAATTTGAATGGGAATAAATTGTGAAATATATTGAGTCACCTCCACCCTAAATTTTTGTACCTCCTCACACTCCCACACACAATGAAAAAATGTACCTTGTATCTTCTTGCATTTAAAACACAGATCTGGGATATTAGGGTTAAATTTGTTTAATCTTACAGGAGTAATATAAGTTCTCATTATCCAGTTATATTGTAGCAATCTCAAACGGGAGTTTAATGTATTTGTTTGTGCATTCAAACAAATTATATTCCAGTCCTCTGCTGGGAATGACATTAATATATTGTCTTCGTACAAATATTTTAATCTTATTATGCCCTTATTCATCCATAGTTTAAACCCCATATCGTTATTAGCAGGACTGAAATTATTATTACCCCAAATAGGGGAAAAGCAAGAAAGCACTGGGAGGTCTTTAAGATATCTATGGGCTTCGTACCAAATTACAATAGTGTTTTTAACAAATGGATTATCTGTTTTTTGTTTTAGTTCTTTAAGGGTTGCTGAATATAAAAAGCTGTCAAGAGTCAGACCTTTTGCTGCCAACTTTTCAACATACAACCAAGGTATAGCAGTTTCACACGAGAACCAGTACAATGCAGCTCTTAACTGAGCAGCCCAATAGTACCAGATAAAATTTGGTAATTGGAGCCCTCCCCTTTCATAAGGCAGATACAGTAAAGAAAGTCTCAGTCTTGGCTTCCTGTTATTCCAAATAAAATTCGAAAGTAGTTTTCTTATTCTTGAAAATAATGTAGGAGGAGGGGGAAGTGGTAATGATTGGAAAATATATAAAAATTTGGGTAATATACTCATCTTAATCACATTTATTCTTCCCATTAGAGAAAGAGGCAGTGTCATCCATCTAGTCGTTTCTTCAGTTAATTTAGCTATAAGGGGTTCATAATTTGTTGAACTAATTTGGTTTAATTTAGGGGTTATTTTGACTCCTAGGTAATCAAAACCATTTAAAGCATTTATAAATGGGTGAGTCATTTTAGGATTTAATCGCTCTTGTTCATTCTGAAACATAATTGAAGATTTGTTTTTGTTTACTTTAAATCCAGAGAAAGCGCCAAACAGACCAATAAGCTTTAAGAGGGATGGGATTGAGTTCTCAAGTTTTGAAAGAAATAATATGGCATCATCAGCATATAAGGCGATCCGATGTTCTAAATCTCCTGTACAAATACCATAAATAGTTGTGTGTTATCTTATTGCTATTGCCAGAGGCTCCATAGCTAATACAAAAAGCATAGGTGAAATTGGTGAGACCTGTCTAGTGCCACGACTAAGATTAAATGGAGACGATATTAGATTGTTAGTAAGTACTTCTGTAGAGGAGTCAACTAAAAGAATTTCCATCCATCTCCGAAAGTACTCACCAAATCCAAATCTCACTAACACCTCCATTAAGTATGGCCATTCAAGTCTGTCGAATGCCTTTTCGGCATCGAGTGACAGAATGGCCATGTCAGGGGCTTCATTTCTTCCATGCACCAGATTAAGTACTCTCCTTACATTATGGAACCCTTGACGATTTTTAATAAAGCCATTCTGGTCTATATGTATTAATTGAGGTAGAACCTTCTCAAGCCTCATTGCCAATGTTTTAGCTATTATTTTGGCATCTGCATTTAAAAGTGAAATTGGCCTGAATGAACCACATTCCACAGGTGATTTCCCTGGCTTCAAAATAAGAGTGATAAGGGCATTTCTCAATGAAGTAGGCAGAAAACCTTGCTGAAAAGCTTCCATGTACATATCTAGTAAAGGAGGTAATAATTTCCCTTTAAATTCCTTGTAGATCTCAATTGGAAGCCCACCAGGACCCGCTGCTTTACCACTCCTCATATTGAGAACAGCTATAGAAAGCTCTTCTAATTCTAGCTTCCTATCAAGCTCAGATCTAGTTTCTTCGGTGAGTGAGGGAATATTCAATCCATCCAGAAAGTTGTTCTGATTGGCAGAACTAGTAGGAAATTCAGATTGATATAGAGATTTATAGAATGTAACAAAAGTGTTATTAATCTCAGCAGGATCTGTTGTAATTACCCCTTTTTCATTCCTAATTTCATTAATGGATCTCTCCGATTTTAATTTTTTTTAATCTGCCAGGCTAACAATTTGGTGGGTTTTTCACCCTGATCATAAAACGTTTGCTTTAATCTTAATATACTATTTTCAGCTTTTAATGTGGATAGTTCTTCATACTCTGCTTTTAGAGCTAATAATTTCTGTTTAGTATGTTTGGATTTATCTATATTTATTAATTGCTCTAGATTTCTGATTTCAGTATCCAAATTAATCATTTTTTGCTTAAATTTATTAAATTTGGAGCTCGTATAACCAATAATATGGCCTCTAATATATGCCTTAAAAGCTTCCCATCTAATAATTGTCGAAGTTCGGTTTGTATTTATAGCAAAGTACAAGTCTATTTGTTCACCAACAAATTTAATGAAGTCAGGGTTCTGTAGCCACTTAGAGTGCAATCGCCAGCTGTAAGAACCTTTTTTAAATTCTGTATCCAAGTAAACTAATGAAGTTGGAGAGTGATCTGAGAGAACAGCACTCTCATATGTGCAGCTGTCTATATCTGAAAGTAAAGAAGCTGAAATTAAGAAATAATCTATTCGTGAAGAAATTTTAGAAAGTGATGGGAAACATGAGAATTCTTTTTTTGATGGATTTAATGTTCTCCATGGGTCACATAAATTTAAATCTTTCATAAATTGCTTAATTTTTTTCCTGCTTTTAGAGTGAGAGCTATCTAGTCCTGAAGATCGGTCAAGCAACGGGTCCAAAGCGCAGTTAAAGTCCCCTGCTAGTATAGCTATACCTGGAAGAGAGGCTAACAATATAAAAAGATTTTCCAAAAATGTTGGATTATCCTCATTTGGGCCATAAATACTAACCAAATTAATAACTTTACTCACTTACTTGTATATCTTTATCTACATGCATGTTTAACAAATAATATCTAAATGTGGAAGTTAAGTAAGAGATTTGCCCGAGTTGATGGACAAACCCGGGAGTTCAATGACCCGAACGATGCCGAGAAATTCATCCAGGGATTACAGAAAGCATCGGATGCACAAAAGGCTTGAAAGGAAATTCGTCAGATTCTCGAATTTAACAGGATCAGCCGAAGCGTTTTCAAGTACAGTCTGTTCTGTGTTAAATAACATGTTCTAGCAGATCTGTCATTTCTTTCTTTTTATTTATTGACATTAACGTTAGTCCATGTGGCACTAAATTAGAGAATTATTCTCACTAAAGATTTCTTTAAAGAGTTAATTTACAATGTGAAAGACCACTCTGGGGTGAATATTTATAAAACGATAGAGTGATGTCAGGAGATGTACACAAAATTATTTAATTTGTTTTTTTTCCTCTCCTTCTTGCTAATTGCTTAGTTTTATTTAACTGCTCCCTTTTTGATATTGGATCAGTGTTGGTACATAACTGTACCCCGAGATGTTTATGTGGGGAGGGCAGGGGGGACAGGCTGTCTTGTTTGGATGGACAGCCAGGGTAGTTTGTTCAAGGCAGCTTTTGGAATTTCTGATCCGGATTTTTTATTTTGAGATATTTTTAGTAGTTTTCAGAAATTTTATACTGAGTTTTTATACTGAGTATAGAAGTTTAATTGCAAAAAAAAAAAATAGATATATGAAATATGCTGTCAATAAAAAATTAAAGTGAACTCTTCATATAGGCCTGTCACCCTTTTCAAAATATAAGACTGTTAAGAGGTTGAATAGTCATTGTACAGAGATGATGGCAATTTTACTGGCCACGCAATGGGTGAAAATACAATCAACACATATAGTACTATGTTCTGACTCATTATCTGCAATGTTAAAAAAAAAAAATAATAATAATAATAATTTTAAATACAAAAATACAGTATTTTATTTGCATACATTTGTAGCTGCTGTATTTTGTAGTTTATTTTGATATACTTAAAATTTATGTATTTGGTATTTTATTTTAAAATACATTTCAATGTATTTTTGCCCATCCCTGCTTCCACCTGCAACCCAGTACTGGGAAACAGTACATACAGTCTCATTCACACACATACACTATGGTCAATTTAGTTTATTCAATTCACCTATAGCGCATGTCTTTGGTCTGTAGGGGAAACCAGAGCACCTGAAGGAAACCCACGCCAACATGGGGAGAACATGCAAACTCCACACAGAAATGCCAACTGACCCAGCCGGGACTCGAACCAGCAACCTTCTTGCTGTGAGGCGACAGTGCTAACCACTGAGCCACCGTGTTGCCATGCATATTCATATACAGCCATAAATGAAATTATTTTAACGAGAAAACTTGGACAGTGTTGCATTTTTATTATTATTACATTATAATGGAGACTCATATGTGTCTGTGTCTTACTATTGCTTGTTTGCTTGCACATGGATTTACGTGTGTGTGTATGCGTGTGTATATGTGTCATACATGTGCACATGTCCCCACAAGTATAGTACTATCAATCATTTTTTGACCTTTTCTTTGATCCCCATGAGGAAAACTGCTCATACAGAATGAAGTATTTTGAAAATGTAAAACTGCAGAATGTTTTCTGAGAGGGTTGGTGTAAGGAGACCGAATATTCAGTCTGTGCATTATAAAAATCTTTACTTCTATTGGAAGTCCCCATAAACTATGAAAACCCAACATGTGTGGTGTTTAGGAAGGAGTGTGTGCTGTTTTTTGCAGAGCTGCGAGAGTGTAAAGTATTGCTGTTATCCATCACCTCTATGTCTCCCATCTCTGAAGCTCACTATGATATAAAGCTATTGTTTATATTGATACAGACAAGTCATGGTTTTGATTTCATATTCCTTTAGCAAGCTGACTGATGTTCGCTTCTGTCATTGTTTTAAACGATTGCTCATTTATCTGAGTCAAGAGTCAATTAAATTGAGAAAAAAAGACAATTACCGCTTCCTGTTGTGCTGAGCAGTGTAATCCTTCCTACTTTAAGTGGTATTGCTCTTGGTAATCCTATTTCAGAGAAAACACAGTGTTCAGTGATCTCATCCTTATGCAAGATGCGGCGTTTATGTTCCTGTAATGACTAGTAAATGATCCAAAATAATTAACATTGTCATAAAATGACAAAAAACTTTCCTGTGTTCATTTTTTTATGTAAATTGCTAACTCAAAGGAATAGTTCACCCAAAAAAAATCTTAATTTGTTGTTAACTTACCCTCAGACCATGATTTTTTGAATGCTTTACTGAAGACAAAAGTCACCTACATCTTACCTTTACACCTACACCTACATCTTCTCTTTTTTTTTTAGCTGAAACCATGGTCCTTGGTCATTCAAAGCAAGTACCGTGGCCCCTGACTATATGGTCTAATGAGGAGGAACGATCAGTCTATATGCAAGAAACTGAACATACGTTATATCATATGCATACAAATGTTATATATGTAAAGTTTCTTGCACAAGTTAGACCTCCATGTATCAACAGGAGCCAAGGGCATCAATCATGTTTTAAGTCCTGGTAGCAGTTGACATGCATTTCAGGAATCACCAATGATCACAGTTTCAGCTAAAAATCTTCTTTAATGTTCTACTGAAGAAAAAAACCTGCATCTTGAATGGCTTGAGGGCAAGTAAATGAATAGCAAAACTAGCATATTTAGGTGAACTATCCCTTTAAGCTATTTAACTTTGGACTAATACAACTTGCTAATATGACTAATAGCTCTTAGTTCATTGAACAGACTGATTATCATCTAATTTACAGACTCCGATTATTTGTGTCGATGGAAGCCTATGTATCTATTAACCGCACAGATGTTCATACATTTTAATGTGGCGCCACTGCTGGAACAAAGTATGTCTCTTCATATTGGCTTTAACTGTTTTTGATGTCTGTTTTGTGTGACCTGATACACAATTTCAGTCAAAGGGAAAATCTTTTAGAATACACCCTTGGCAAATGATTGCAATCTGCAACAGATCTTATCTCATTTACGCATGAAATATGGATTGTAGTCTGAGAACAGATGACTCAACCTCTCTTTGAAATGCAAAGCTGGATTCACATTCATTTTAGAGGCTGAGCACTCATGACTACACCAAGCACAAGTTTGCAGGGTCTGTGCTATGCAGTATTTTAACAATATGACGATTTGAAAATCTGGAAGCATCAAAAAGTAGAAAAAAAAAGATTAATAAAAATTATATTTTTTTGACTGTTCTGAGATCAGTGTTTTGAAAAAAAATGGACAAAGCATTTGGTTCATTAGATCCGAGTTCCGAGAAGCTCAGTTTATACCAAGCAGTATTGAATATATTAGTGCTTTAAACAAATAGATTGTGCAAACATTTTACTCACTCTCATAAAAAAGTAATTTTGTTGCCACATACTTTTGTATTAATGTAGAAAGAGTCAATAAATCCTCTGCTAATTATACATAGATCTGAATAAGCTACACAAGATGAGTGAAATAAAGTGCACTGTTAAACTGTTACACAGAAACTTTTCAAGGCTCTTTTAACAGAGTAACATTAAACATAAAAATACCTCAGATATGCAGCACTATATTAAACATCTTTATCTTGCCTCCGTAGAAAATGCAGTAAAAAAAAATCCTCAAATGAAAACTCAAATGAAAGTCTTAAGATGTCCTGGAATACACAGTGCTGGAGTACTTCAGATTCAGATGAGGAGGTGTTTCTAATGTCAATTCATGATCACAAACTAAGTTTAAAGGTTTAGTTCACCCAAACAAATTCAATATACAGTTTATTTACTACATTGAAGACGTAGGAGACTTTCTTTCTTCAGCAATGCATTAAAGAAGATTTTTAACTGAATCTGTGGTTCTTGGTGATTCATATAATGCAGTTCAAATCACCCATTTTTGAGATTAAAAATTAAAAACATACAAACAAGTCCTTGTGGCTCCTGATTATACACTGGGGTCTTATGAAGAGAAACGATCGGTCTGTGTTACACTATATACAATATTATTAGCTTTAATCCACAGCCTGTTCTTGTTCTTGGTGTGTACATATTAAGCGTGAGTTTCCGGTTGCATGATGTCATATGTGTGAGTGCACACTCACACACGAGTCTTTCTAGCAAGCCACGGTTGCCAGGTTTCCACAACAAAAGTAGCCCTATGGCCAATCAAACTAGCCCAAAACAAGCCATTTTATTGGTAATGGTAAACATTTGGTTTTCATAAATAAAATCACCTTACCATCAGATTGACAGTTGATTTTATATGGTTTTAGTTATTTAGCAAAAATGCTGCCAACTGATATTATGGAAGCGAAAACAGCCCCAGGGTATTGATTTGGACTTGGTTGTATGTATTTGTATCTCAAAAATGGGTGACCACTGATTTGAATTATAGAAATTACTAGCTGGCTGCAGTGGGTAGCACGTTCGCCTCACAGCAAGAAGGTCGCTGGTTCGAGCCTCGGCTGGGTCAGTTGGCGTTTCTGTGTGGAGTTTGTATGTTCTCCCCGTGTTGGCGTGAGTTTCCTCCGGGAGCTCCGGTTTCCCCCACAAGTCCAAAGACAAGCGGTATAGGTGAATTGGGTAGGCTAAATTGTCCGTAGTGTGTGTGAATGGGTGTGTGTGGATGTTTCCCAGTGATGGGTTGCAGCTGGAAAGGCATCCGCTGTGTAAAACATATGCTGGATAAGTTGGCGATTCATTCCGCTGTGGCGACCCCAGATTAATAAAGGGACTAAGCCGAAAAGAAAATGAATGAATGAATGAAATTACTAGCTAAAAATATTTTTTTCATGTTCCACTGAAGAAAAAAGTAGTGTACATCTTCAATGGCCTGAAGGTGAGTAAATTAACTTAAAATTTTCATTTTTGGGTGAACAATTCCTTTAACGCAACTCTCGATGGAAATATACTTTTCATAAGAATTTTGAAAAAATGCCATGATACAGCACAGCATAGTCAAAGATTCTGGACCTTTATGTAAAACTTTCTCCAGAAGACTTTAATTTGAGATTCATTATTTTGAAGTTTTTTATTTGAGTTCAGGTCAACTTGGGGTCAATTCATGTGTGAAAAATGAATGCTTATTTCACAATTTGAGCCCAATGAATCATCCTGAAATATGACTATTGGATGACCATTACCATAATGCAGCTTTTTGTTTCACTTTTCACAATATTGCCAAAAACACAACAATCCAGAAACAAATTAATTACGGCAATAAAGATCCCATCATAGAACTTTAAGTATTTGCTTTATTTATGGACTTAATACCACAATAGCTACAAAATGGAATCAACACATGATCTGAAATCATGTGGTTTAGGATTTCAAGTAAATTCACTTTTAAAGGTGACATCAGATTAAATTTTCACGTTTGTAGAATTTTTTTTGTGTTTAGTTAGATTTCTGATGATCTTTTTACAAGCTGTCTGAGTGTATTTATGATAATTGACCTGTTTGAATTTCTGTTTGAAACTGTAAATACATTCCATCTCATATATTATTTATCCATTTCTTGGAATCTTAGTCTACCAAAAAGATAATAAAAAAGATGTGTGCCAGAGTGCTAACTTTCCACATGAACTAAAAGAGAAGCATCTTAAAAAGCATGAGGAGAGGAATCATTTCTTCTGTTGGTTTCTCAAAAGGAGGTCTGCTTAATCACTGAACATGCTCACAAGACACACTTCCACAGGATGGGCCTGCCAAGTGCCCCATCACCCTCCATCTCATCAGCTTATCTGGCTTGAGCAGCGGGGCACACACCCTGCTGGGCTCTGTAAATGGCAGCACAAGTGCAGTTTTCCTGGACCAGCACAGGCAAGCCTATTGATCTGGTTCGGCCACAGGTCTCAGTAGGGGGTGGTATTGTCAATAAAGTGCAGCCTGTACAGCTGTGGAATCAGTTGGTAGCCGTTTAATTGACGATTACATGCTGATGACCTATCCTCCTCATTGGAAATGCATCATGGGAGATTTATATTGGTAACGAATGGTAACATCTGTCACTCACACAAGTGATATCCAAGGAGGTCTATAATTCTAAAGCTATCCGTTAGCTTTCCCATTTATCCCAATGGTAGTTGCTCGGCTGGTGATAGACCACCCGGAACATGCAATTTGAAATCTGCCAACCATAATTTTAGAACAACAAACCCTACAAAACACAAGCACACAGGTGTCTTTATACAGATTGTCGGGTTCAGAAGAGGCAACTGCAAAGTGTATTGGTTTTATATATGAAGGGAATGTCCCAGAAAAAAGTGGGCAAAAACTTGCTTTTGTGTGCAAAACATTTTTAGCCAGACTGCTTTCGATCCTCACATGATACAAAGCTGCACTCACATCAAAATGGCCTTTAAAGTATGTACGTGTACCAACAATTTTTCTGAAAAATTAAATATCTTTAATGGCATTCATTCCACTAAAAGCTCTTTACATTGGAAAAGTGTCTTTAGATTATTAAAGATGTTCTTCACACCAATCAAAAATGATCTTTGATGAACTTTCACTAAATAGAGAACCAAAAAAGTTCTTTTATGCCATCACTTTTTGGTTCTTACTGGCACCTTTATTTTTCAGAATGTGCCCACTTAAAAAGAGAGTACGAAACTGAGTTCACAATAAAGCAAATGAAAGTTGATTTTATGACAACACACAATATCCGTGAAATTCATCAAGCACTATGTAATCAAAAGGCTCTTAATCAGCCGCTGTCTGATCCATCCCTCAAATGTCTATCTAGCTCCAGCTTTCATCATCAGAAAAGGATGCAACTAAATAAATGCTATTATTGGTGTGGGCCTTTCAGTGAGAGAGGCTCATACATACAAATATACCGGTCACACGTACAGATCCTCTAAAGATGAATGAGTCCATGTATATTGCTTTCTAAGGAATATTAAGTCCTTTGATTAATTTAATCCGTTGATTTTATTAAAAGAGCACCAAAAGGGTTTCAGGGAGCCTCAACAGATCAATCAGGAGGGCAGACGGTGACTTTTTCACATTCAGCCTTAATATTTCATAAAGCTGTTTGACCTGAGTTTTGATGAAAGAAATGGAATTATACAGCATAAATGATGAAATATTATACACTGCTATTCAAAACACTGGGGTCGGTAACATTCATAAAAAATGTAATCAATGATCACAAAGTCTTCATATATTTGATAAAAAAATACAGTAATATGGTAAAATATTATCACAGTTCAAATTCTTTTCTATTTTAATATATTGAAGATGTCCTTTATTCCTGTGACAAATTGCAATCCAATGGCAAAGCTGAATTTCCAGCAATATTCCAGTATTTAGTGTCACATGATCTTTCATTAATCATTTTAATATGCTGATTTGCTCACGCTTTTTTTTTTTTTTTCCTTGTGGAGAGCATGATATATCTTTTTGTTTCTTTCATTTAAAATATAACTCTTTCACATCTATTCAATTCAATTCATCTTTATTTCTATAATGCTTTTCACAAGTTTGTGTCAGGAGCTTAACATCGATGTAAAAATCTGTTCAGTCTGATGTATCCTTGCTGAATAAAATTAATAATTTATTAATTTATGATTATTTTATATAGTGTATAATTTTTATTATTATGACTATTATCATTATGTTTAATAATGTTTATATTGATCTTTGTGTAGTGCATCTGTGCCTAAAAACAGTCATAACGAGAACAGAGGAAATTAATTATTTACAAGAAGCAAGAGTAATTACTTTACCTCATTTGGACCCCCAGTCAGCAGCATTTTAAATCATGTCAATCTAATCAGTGTTTATCAGCGCAATGAAATATTACACAAGGAAAATCAAAGGAAAAGGTTAATAACCAATTGACAATCTGGGTCCATTTTGGAGATGGAGAGGTAATGAGTATCTGCTAAAAACAAACAAGTTAAGCTGTGCAAAGAGTGGGCACTGGCATCATTCTCTCCCTGGGGTCTTTGTCTGGTGCTCGATTCCCTCAAGCCCTTCAGTCGAGCAGGCAAGAGGAAGATTACAACTCACTTTTCCTGTGGACCAGAATGCTACTCTTTTAAAATATTTTCTACATGCCTCAGGAAATCTCCATGAACTTATTAAAAGCATACATGTTATATATATATATATATGCTGTAGATATATGTGTATGGATGCTGTAGTATTTCTTTGTTGTAGCAAAGAAAAATAAAAATTAATATAATGTTCATGGAAATTTCATGTTCATGGAGGACCAGAATGCTACTCTTCTAAAATATTTTCTACATGCCTCAGGTTATCTCCATGAACTTAAAACGCATATACTACTTCGCTACAACTGTATGTTTTACACTGTTGTTGTATTTCTTTGTTGACTTAGTCTTGATGATGCTGTAGTATTTCATGAGTCTGCTCATAAGAACTTTGTAGAAACTTTAAATCTGCTGCTGGCAATTTATCACCTACATAGGTCTGCAAATTGGAAACAAACGTTTGGATTTCAGGGTTATTTGATGTAATTACTTTATATAATGCAATATGATATTGGCTAGGCTTCACACAAAGACTGTCTACAGAAGCTTTGCCAAAGGAAAATGACACATTCATTATCACAATGACTGCATAACACTGCTTTTAAAAAGAAAGCAATTACAAGTAGATCTTCTGTGTGGGTTGATTAAAGAAGAGGAAGAGGGTTATGAAAATGTGGATGAAAAAAGCTCATTGACTGGACAGTTCAGAGAAGAATTAAATGTGTACTGCTGTTAGAAGAAATCAGGTCCATCAGTGAGAAATAAAGAGCGAAGAGACACAGGAGAGGGTCTCATATTTAACTCTCATGCTTTGTTGAAAACGACTTTTGCTATGGGTTCACTTACACGCGTATAAAAATACAGATAATTAGTTTCTTATTTTACCTTTTGATTAATTTTATATTATGGAGTCTCTGAGAGTCTAAATGAAAAAATAATGTAACACTGAGTGCGTGTTATTTAAAAGTTATTTATGTAGATTATGTGCATTGTGTCACCTAGTAGAAATTCAAAATTGAAGTTTTAAACGCTGCAGAAGTAATCAGGTTATAGGATATAAAATATAGCTGTAATCAATCCACTTTTCGACCAATCAATACTTCTAAAGCAGAACTCTACAAGTTTGACAACAGGTGCTTGAAATTATTGAGCTCTGATGGTTATTATAACAGATATAGGAGAAATTACATATCATCCTAAGGAAGGGAATGCCGAAAGGTAAAGGTCTAAATAAAGCACCGTTTACCCTAAGACATGGTTCTTGTAGCACAACTGGCTTAGCATTGAGGTGATTAAAAGCAGCTTGACATATTCACAGCAGTGAATAAGGATGAACCACCTGAGGAGGAGGATTTGTGCCGCTCTGTTGCCTGATCTTGCCAGCTCGCAGCTGCCGCAATGTTCAGACACAAGGAAACTATGTAAAATTCATACATTTAAATCCACTGGGCAAATCAGTATTCATGGATTCCCTGTTCTAATCAAAAGTATAAGAACATGAGTGTGTTCTCAGAAGTTTGAACACAAAAAGCGAACAGCCTCAAACCACACTTTGAGTTATGATTAAGGGCTTTAATTGTTTCCGTTACTCCTCAAAGGTTGGAGAACAAGGGAAGCCTATGTCTTTTTAATCCAGTTACAAATAATACCTTGGCTCACCTCCATTCTAAGCCCAGGCATTTGTTTCTATGACAACAGCTGCGTCACCGTTCCCAGAGAACACTCGATCAAGCGCACTGCCATCTTTAGAAGATCTGAGGTCACTACTTAAAGAACAGATATAAATATACTCGCCGATGTATGTATTGAGCTTCTCAAACACAAAGTGACTCAATTAAATCAGTAAATCGGTGCGATACAGTACAAGTTGCTAAATCAGTCATATAAAATCCTTGTAGCTGTCTGCATTGCTGTTACATGTAATGACACACATTTCCTATACATTATGATTATAATACTAAAGACTTGAGGTTAGACTTACTAACCATTTGTGCCAACACAAACATTCTTTTGGCATTAAAAACTTCTATCAGGTTTGACTAAACATGCATATCCAAAGAGCTGTTATACAAAACATTTTTTAAAAGAAGTCTGAAAAATGTAAAACAGCAATACTAGTAAAATGTTTCATAAACCACACCTGCTCAAAAAAACGTAATACATGTTTATTTCTCAGTTTGCAGAAAAATCACATTTTTTTTGTAGTTTAGACAGACAGTAAGAGTAGCATTTCCAAAAAAACAAAACCTTTGTGTTTTGAGGCCTGCAAAATACAGTTGTCATAAATCAACAGCCAAAACATAAAAATTGTTTTCAGTTTTATTATTTTTTTTGCTGAAAATGGTGTTCTGCATATTCTCTCTAAGTTTTGTGAGCCTATGTTGTTAGCAGTGTGCGCCTGAGTACCATTTAGTTAGCTTGTTTGCAACAAACTTTGAGCTGTTCTGAATAGATTGCATAGGTCTGCATGGAAAAGTGCTTTAGCAACAGTGCTCTTTAAAGTCAGCATGAAATAAAAATTTACTCTTTTTTTATAGTAATGCTTGTTATAAACAATGACATATCTGTGCACTTCATTATTTGATCCAATCTGTTCTCAAGGATGAACGTCATGATAATGAAAAAGAACAACTTTAACTTCTGTCTCATGCCAACTTTAATTTCCCATTTGTCAATAGAAACATCCAGAGAACATTCAACTCCCATTGACACTTAGATGGGATTGTGGCTCATGCTAATTTGCTATGTTTAGTAATGCTGCATTCTCAAAATTGAAATTTTTCCTACTTCCTACTTGGAATTAATGTGTAGATTGCAGCTAGAACAGACATCCGACCATCAGTCAGACACCCGACCTGTGGATTCAGGGCAGATCGAAGAACCCTGAGATTAGCATGTGCTACCTTATGTGAAACAAATAAAAGTTTGTTTGCGGCACAAAATGAGTGGAAACCCTACTAATAAAGGCTATTTTTGAGATGATATTAGCTGTATATTGCAATATACTATATACAAGTTCTTTTTGTTTTTCATCAGGTGTATTCAAAGGACAGCTAGCATTTTCTACTCTTTTTTTTTTGTTTTAGCCATAATTGACACAATAACATGAAACGTTGGATATAAAATAGTCATATAAAATATGACTGTGTTGCACAATTGACTGGAACACGTTGAGGTGGGAAGTGGGACACTTCACAGTGTCTGGAAAGTAGCATAAATCTGGCCCTTGATACACATATTTGATCTCACACAATGCTGCACAATCAACAAACCATATTAAAACCAAACATCATGAAAGTAAGAGGCCCGATAGTTCATTTTAGTCATAAAAATTAAGGTTTGGCCTTGTGTTACTCAACCCACCTGTAAGTGCTTTGCCTTTGTCATTCAGATCATGTTGTATTATTGCTCCAGTTTAGACTGGCTTGTTAATTTATGGATAAGCCTCTCCCAATAGATTACGTTTGCCCTTGCTCTTCCCTGCCTCATATTACATGTCATTCAGGCACAATGCCAAACACATCTGATTCGAGGTCATGCACCACTACATTACCCTTCTCACAAAGCTGTAAACATCTGTCTAGATAAAGTCAAGGATCACTGGTTTACTGGTACTATACTGCATTTTTATTGGCCCCATTATAAGTGATTAAGAACAAATTCTTTATTTGATTTGCTTTGTGTAAAGTGTGGTCTTCAACACTGTAGTTTAAGTTTATTTGATTGTGTTTCTAAAATACACTATTAAGCACAATAATACAATACACAGGTATCAGGCCATTTTGAAAATATGCAGGCAAATAGCCATAGCTTTTAGCAATAATGTGATAGAATCACTTAGTAACCTTATCTGAGTAAAGTCCAGCTAAACCTTCAAATAATGTCACAACATTTACACCTGGTCACTCTCTCATAATAAAGACAAGCATATCAGAAAGCAACATGATGTAACTGTCCACAAAGTACTGTTTACACAGAGCAAATACCACCTACAGAAATGATTTCTAGCTAATGGACAGCTACAAATGCGTTCACCCACAAAAGAATGATTCAGAATACTATTTAAGAGAATAATTCATATGGCCCTGATATTTTTTGTGCAAACCGATCTGATGAAACAGCAGAACACTTAAATTCAAGATGTTAAAAATCCTATTTGTTTTTTTTTCCATAGAGAAATCGATTTTTCATTATTCTGTAGAATCTTTTCAATATTATCCTACTGTAAGCACTTCAGCAGGCTGTGTCCCAAATCTTAAACTTTTTGCCTTGCTGTTCTTTTAGAATTTACTTCGCAAGCAGCATTTGGACAAAAAAAAAGGTACCTCATGAGACTGACTTTAAAACAAACTTGTCTTTTGAGCATCGATTTAACGAAATACAAAAACAAAACCGAGAGCTTTGGTAAAAATGACACAAATATTTTCTTAAAATCACAATATGTATGATTTTTTTCATTAAAATATGCAAAAAAAACACCAGTTGCTATATATTTTATTTACTTATGTACTTACATAATTGAAAAAAAATGTAGAAGAATTCTCAATTCCAGAGAAATAAGCTATTTTAACTAGTGACATACTGTATCCTGTGTGGCCATAATGAAGTCACACACCTCCAATTTCCAGTTTGGTTTTATGTATAACTGGGAACCACCAAAAATGCTTTGATATTTTGTTAGTTTATTAATCTGCTCTTATGTGTTTAGCTAACAGATTTCTTATGATATTGATATGCCGTTGTTGTAAACCTTTTAACTTTTTATCTCGCTAAAATATAAAATACATTAAACGTGGAAAAATCCCTTACAGAAAAAGACTCTCTAAAGATCCTTATGTTTAGTTTAACTGTCATGCAGTGTTACAGAAAGCACATGATCGTTGGTTTTTCAGCTTTTGGATGCAGTATTTATTTGACTGTGTATATAGTCAACACAATTTCAACTTCATTTAAGAACATTATTTAAAACGATAAAATTCTCTGTACAGTAACTTCAAAGCTACAAATTGAACTCATGTGATAATTTGGAAAAAATCAGCATTTACATCCAGTGAGTTGAAAAGAATAAAACTGTTCCTCATGATAAACCGCACCAACTAGAGTAACATTGGACAAATGCAAGCTGCTGCACTTGAAAAACCCACTGTAGGTATTTATTTCCTATTATAATAACTTACAGTATTTGGTTCTAAATGTGTATAGACAAAACATAATAAACACTGGCATTGGTCTGACTTTCACAAACACCCACTATTGATTTCATGTAAAATGTCTCAATGGCGGGTGACACGGTGGCTCAGTGATTAGCACTGTCGCCTCACAGCAAGAAGGTCGCTGGTTCGAGTCCCGGCTGGGTCAGTTGGCATTTCTGTGTGGAGTTTGCATGTTCTCCCCATGTTGGTGTGGGTTTACTCTGGGTGCTCCAGTTTCCCCCACAGTCCAAAGACATGTGGTACAGGTGAATTGAATAAACTAAATTGGCCATAGTGTATGTGTGTGAATGAGTGTGAATGAGTGTGTATAGATGTTACCCAGTACTGGATTGCAGCTGGAAGGGCATCCGCTTTGTAAAACATATGCTGGATAAGTTGGCGGTTAATTCCACTGTGGTGACCCCTGATGAATAAAGGGACTAAGCCAAAGGAAAATGAATGAATGAATGAATTTCTCAATGCCGCACTGCTCACGTACTCTGGTCAGGTCTAGTCAAGTAGGAAATGCCTGAAATGCCATTTATCCAGTCAAAATCCAGAAAACTGTTGTATTGTGTTACTTAATCTAGAACATTTAGCCATTTTTGTTAACAGTTCAGTCATTATTCAGTCATTTCAGTCATTGCATTTCAAATGGCAGTCTGGTAAGTCCAATGCAGGCTCAAGAACAATTTCAAACGTGCTCAGCCTTTGAAGATCTCTTATTAAGTCCAAGGAATGGTGGATGAAAACTGCATGTGGTGATGCTGGAATATGCAGAGTGCTTTTACATAAACCCAGCTGTGACATGAAGAGTCACGAAATGACAGACAGAGAGGTTGACAGATTGATCATTTATCTACCATTAGGTTACTTTTAACTTCAGTAGAAAATTAAAGAGAACTTTTTAGATGAAACTGTGGTCCGTGGGAATTCAAGTCAACTGTTACCAGCATATGCACGTTGCACACACACACGAAAACATTCATTCATTCATTTTCTTTTCGGCTTAGTCCCTTTATTAATCTGGGGTTGCCACAGCGGGATGAACCGCCAACTTATCCAGCATATGTTTTACGCAGCGGATGCCCTTCCAGCTGCAACCCATCACTGGGAAACATTCATACATTCTCTATATACAACATTAATATTACATTAACATGCATAATCTGAAACCGAGAAGTTTGATATGCAACATTATGAGACAGGTCATAATGTTATAAGCACTCATAATGGTCATAATGTTGCTCAGACCAATCATTTATTTCATTAGACCTGAATGATTGATCATAAGATTGTGTTGACTATTATTTTTTGTTTTAACTCTCAAAGTGCTGAAGAAAAAAGTCACCTACATCTTGGATGGTAAATAAACTGATTTTTTTTTTGTTTTTTGCATAGACTTTCCCTTTATGATTTTTGAAAGTGTGATCATATCAATATTATAATTTGCTTTCAGCTCTAATATGCCCTAAACTTGATGCTTGACAATCAAAGCTTCCAAATGCTTGATCTCCTGAGATCATCAAAATCATTAATTGTGAAAACAGAAGATTAACTTGTGACTTAATATTCACCTCCATGCCCAGCTCAGCACAGTGGCAGCTGAATTCACAGTGGGCTAGAAAACATCCTCTTGGCATAATAACTTCAAGCATATCTGCGTCCTCCAGCTGTGGCCGCCTTAGCATTCATGAGCAGTGAAACATTTTCCATGTCACTGAAAATGAAGGGCCAGCACATTTCATTGGATTGGCCAAGCATTAGACGGAGCGGTACAGTAAGATAGTAGACAAGTATAGATTGGATCTTTGAAGTATACCATCAAGGGAAATTAGAAATCAGTGCCTGCAGTGATAGCACTCGGCTTAGGTCCTGACATAAAAAATGAATCACTCTCTACCCCCACACCAAATCTCCATTTGACTGAAGAGTGGGTGCTCTGTCCTTCTTAAAAAAAAATCCCTTTGATTCTCACACCTGAAAGAATCCTTCCCTCATCCACTTCAGTCAGGTATCCACCTCTTATGTGTGTGTTTGGCTCTAAAGTGCGGAGGAGAAACGATGCGCCATTGGAAAACTGTGATTGAGGGTTGCACTGCACGTCACTGTCAGGTTACTAAGTGCTGGTTTAATGGCCACTTTAGTCAATAACCATATTACCCACCTCCACCAAACAACAGGACGCCTTCTGCATAGAAACGCTGATAATAACAAGCCATTACAAACACTAGAAAAGGGGATAAAACTCAACCAAAAAGTGCAATTGACCAAAACAGGGTCACTAAATCAAAACAGATCTCAGCCTAAACTGAAGTGTTTCAGGAAACTCACAGTGTTGGAAAAACGAAATGTGAGCTGCTTAAAAAACAAGTGTCACACCACGACAAAGTCAGAACATTATTTTTCCTTAATTGATCCAAAGTATAGCCTAGAGCTTCAGTCTGGGACACATGAGCATCTAACTTGATTTCTTTTTACTTCAAAAGGTCCCGTAGAACAATGTTTGTGAATCACCACAAGCTGCTTTGCTAGAATAGAAAAGCTGTTAAGATAAAAAGGCACTGAGAAATAGTAATAGTAGTAAGCCCAAACATTAGAAAATAGAGCAACTATGTAATACAATTTTAACACCATGGTCAAAAATTACAATGAACAAATATGAAGAACAATAACAAATCCATTTCTTACTTTCTTTTTTAGTTTTTAGGTGGGTTCCTATTAAAATTATTTACATACAACTGAAGTTTCCTGTCAATTTGCTGTCAAAACATAAGAATTTGACAACACAGATAACATTAATAAAGTAATCATAAAAATTAAGAATATTAATAAATACTAGAATATATAAATTAATAGTAAAATAAGATCTCAGAACTAAACACAGCAGAAATAAAAAATAAATAAAAAGAAAATAATATTTAAATGTGGGCATCACGGTGGCGCAGTAGGTAGCATGATTGCCTCACAAGAAGGTTGCTGGTTCGAGCCTTGGCTGGGTCAGTTGGCATTTCTGTGTGGAGTTTGCATGTTTTGTTTGCATGTTCTCCCCGTGCTCGCGTGGGTTTCCTCCGGGTGCTCCGGTTTCCCCCACAAGTCCAAATACATGCGGTATAGGTGAATTGGGTAGGCTAAATTGTCCGTAGTGTATGTGTGTGAATGAGTGTGTATGGATGTTTCCCACTGATGGGTTGCAGCTGGAAGGGCATCCGCTGTGTAAAACAAATGCTTGATAAGTTGGCGGTTCATTCCACTGTGGTGACCCCAGATTAATAAAGGGACTAAGCCAAAAAGAAAATGAATGAATGAATAAAAAGCTCTACAACAAAATTTAAAATTCAGTCTTTCTAAAAGTATTTGTAGTTTCAGATAAGACAGATTTTTCCATGTCGGTCACTACAAATGTTTCTAGCTAACAAACTGTATGTGTGATTAGAGAAGTGTAGTAGGCTGCCAAGCAGGTGATGTTCAGGAGAAACTAAAACCATGGCAACTAGACATGGCTGACATCAATAATGCGGACTAAAATTAGCATCAGTCCAGATAGCAGGTGGACGAGCTGGAGGAAAGCCTCCATCCCTCCACCCACAAAACTACATCCACGCAGACAATGAGATCGGACATCTGTAGCAGCTCTTTAACTGAATTTCAAAGATCTCTTTATGCTTTTTCCACAGGTCAATTACCTGTTCATCTTTACCAGCAGCGCCCCCTACAGCTCAGTCCGCTTTGAATCAACACGATGGAGTGCATAAACACTGACCTGTTACGCCTATCTTTTGGAGGAGGAGGCTTTAGAGAGAGGATATGTGGATGAAGTTAGTTTAGGTAAGGAGGTTAGTGATACCTGGAGGAACGCCAGCATTGCGCCGGCAGCAGATCAGCTGGCACGACTTCACCGTCAGGATACAGTTTAATATCTGACATTTCTGTTATCGGTTTTTGAGCCAATTACCTTCGCCGTAAATACCACGTGATTATGGATGATTAGCGCGCGCACACACACACACACACACACTCACCATGTGGGCTGTAGCCTAGTTATTTTAGCAGCGCAGTGCTTTACGTCAAATGGTTGCACTAGGTGGTATTTGGTATTTTTCCAGCCACATTATGCATTTGACTGTTATTTTCAGTCAAAGGGCAATGAGAGAGGCTATGTATCTCTTCTTTACTTTAGTTTTTGTCCTGCAACACACTCCAAGATATCAAACAAAATCTGTGCTGAGAATTGGCAGAGACAAGAAAATTTCTCAGCACGAATTTCACTTGATATCTGTGAGCGTTTAGACTCCTTGTGGGGAAAAATCAATGGTAGGGCATTTTGTTTAAGCCTACGCTTATATCCTTTGCCACCTGTAAGCTCTTTCAGTAGCTGTCTACTAAAACTCTCAAAGGCATCAGGGCTAAAGTGGAAAGAACAAAGAAGCGGCTCTTTGGATTTTTTTTTTCATCGACAGGCATCTTCCTATTCTTTTCTCCATTGTCATCACAAAGAAAAGCAGTGGTTTACATTGCCTCTCCTGTTGCCCTTTTACTGAAAAGTACAACAAAAATCCAGACAATGTGACATTGTGTCAGTAGTTTGTATTCAGAGTTGTGCTGCTGTAAAAATAGCAACAGGTAGGCCTACACGTCTCACTGTGTGCAACAAAATAGTTTGACACTATGGCACAAACTCAGGCTCCAAATTA
Organism: Danio jaintianensis; assembly: GCA_903798115.1. NCBI lineage: Eukaryota > Metazoa > Chordata > Actinopteri > Cypriniformes > Danionidae > Danio > Danio jaintianensis. Next base: position 8,432,615 of record CAIGQV010000001.1, read on the forward strand.
TATAATTAGCACACAATGATAGCAGCCACACAAGTACTGATAATGAGTTTTGTGCTATTGGATCTAAAGGGAATCCAAAAATTATAATTACTTAGTCTGCTGACCACTATACAAGTTTATCCAGCTATGTCAACCTACTCTTCACACAAACCTGGAAATGTCAAAATGCCTCATAAAAAATTGCCCATGGGAGCAAATAACAAGTACAAACCCATTGTTCACAGTACTTTAAATATGTATTAGTATCAAGGAAATTCTCAAGATCAAGAAAATAAGCAGTGTTAAGAAAAAATACACAAACAAAAATAAATAAAAGAATAAGTATAAAAAGCCAGTAGGCTAATAAGACTACTTTTATACATTTTCTGGATGATGGATAAAAGCCATAAACATCCAAGTCTGAGTGGAAAATTGCTGGAAGAAAACTCCATCGAAGCTCCAAATATTTGCTTTAGCTTTAGATGTTAAAACTGTCAAACTGATAATTGTCATTGTAGTCTATAATGTTCTCTACAGGTTAAGAAAGATGGCAAAATATATACAGATAAACAAAGAGAAACAGGGCTTTTTTTTGTGAACTTTTCAATTGTTTACAGTGCTTATATTGAATATATGTTTACTTAGGGTTTTCTCTTTTTCTGTCATATTAAAAACTGAACAGTCATCGTAATGCTTCAGGAGCCTTGATACATCTGATTCACTTTTAGAGGACCAGCAGTCAATTCCCCACAGATGTTTGCAGATGTAATGAAATTAGATATCTGCAATAAAAATATACTCACAGAAAACACATGTATCGCGGGAAATGCAGTGTCAAAAATAATACATGGACCATAGAAAAAGGTATTGGATGAAAACCCCCAGTGACTGTGATGAAGCTGTGAAAATGAAAGATGAACCATTGTTACTTTTAGACAGTAATGTCCAATTTAGCCTCTTAGATAAACAAAATCTGATTAAGGAGTCAAGTAAATCACACCAAGAAACATCAAGGTTTGGCAATTTTATTTACAATTATTACTAAATATGTTGCTTTTGTTCTAGATCCGTCTTCCCCCCTGCAGAGAAATTGCATAAAATAGGTGCTACCAATGCAAAAAGTGTATATCTCATGAGCGCTGCTTAATAATCGTGCCACTCTTAAATTCTTAATGGATTTATCCTTAATCATCTTTCCCCACCAGAACACAAAAAGGCACAGACGAAAAGGAATAACAGGATATTTTAGTCAACAGACCCTTATATAGCACAAACTGCAGGAGAAACCTATATATTATAAGCATTAACATTAACATAATCTCTATTAATTCCTATAAACACTTTTTTGGGCCATACAGAAATCAGTTAAACAGCCAGAAATCTAAATTATTTCCAAAAGACAGTGTATGAATTATGAATGTTCAAAAAGCAAGCCTGTGTATGTTTCAAAATGCATAGCTCATATTCAGGTGCATGCATTTTTTTGTACAAACAATTACTAATACTTAAATTCAAATAAACAACCTTAGGAATCTCAGTAAAAAAAGAGAAGAACAAAAGCACACTGAATAATCAAGGCTCGTGAAATCCCCCAATATCCATCGATCTTGAGCGTTTATAGTTCCTTGTCTGTGATTGATTCTTCCTGGATCTGCTGCAGTACAGCGAGATCACATGGCTGTGGGCTGCCCAGCTGGAACGAGAAAAATACATTCAAACAGAACATCAGAAATCAGAAATCACTATGTAACGGAGCTGCGCATATTGCAGAAATGTCTGGCCTACTTTTGAGCCGCATATAGCAGACGTTACAATAGAGCTGCTGGTTTCGTATTCTGACTTCTGCTCCTGCTTGTGAGCCTCCCAGATCAGACCTGCAGTCAGAACACTGCACACAGTAGATGAAAGAACACATTGTTAGACAGCACAATCCTCCATGTAATGCTGTATCGTACACTCACCTTTATTTCTGAGAGAGAGAGAGAGAGAATCCTAGCTTGAGGTCAATATAAACGGCATAAGAGGATATGAAATAGAAATGGTAACACCAGCCAAAAGAGCCAGAAATAACCCACCAACAAGATTAGGAGGACAATGCAGTGTGAATGAGAGGATGAGAAGAGGTACAAATGATTGGCATTTGGGGAAATGATGAGGATGTGTGAGGAACGATTAAGCTGAGCCATGTACGACTGCTCTGATGGCACGGGAATAAATTTCGGAGGGAATTCAATAAGAATGAATTACGCCCACTGATAGCGTGGTTTGTTTGCACACACACACTTGTCTGTGCTGTTTTAGCACTCGATTTACTACAGAAATGTGCTGAATTATGCATGGAGCAATTTCCCATCTTGCAGACGAGCACTGAGTGCGAAATTACGAAGATACAACAAATTCAATCTGCAGTAATTAACCCTCAAATGCTTCTCAAACAGGCTCGCTATTACAGACCATGACGGCCCAAACTTGGGTCTCACCCTTTTAATATCTACATTTGTGGCTGATTATGTTTCCTAAACAAATGCTCTCTGTTGTAGTATGTGTGTGGGAGCATGTTTGTTTCAAATTGCATGTGTGCCCTGGTCGTTGTATGGAAATTTATAGATATTTAATGTTTAAAAAGTCAAGGGGGAAAAAATCTTGCTCTTTCCCTACTGATTTACTAAGCGGAGACGTTTTGACCATAATCATAAGCTTTTATGCAACTTTAAAACAATCAAATCAGGCCTAGATTTTTGTGTATAGACAGATAATGCTGAAAAAGTCACAAAATCTAATGCTACTAAACTGAACTCAATGACTGGTTTAAATAAAAGTTAAAATTGATGCCCGAAACCAAAGGCTGGGATCTGCAATCCAGACCTGAAAATCAAAAAGTGTTTTTTGAGCTTGGATAATTATTAACCTAATGTAGGACAATTTAAAATATTTAAAATATAGTAATAGGAACAGTTGAATTATTATGTAAATGAAAGTAAATTAAGTGAAGTTATTAAGTGATTATGGGTGTTTATAAGATGTTTCTGTGATGGAGCGATTTGAGTTTTTTTGGCACAGATACAGTACAATCGAAATCTTCTTAGTACAACAATGTGTTTGAAGCAAAATCACACAAATTCCTTCTTGAAAGAAATGGATTTTTGTAGTCAAGACTTTAAAAAGTCTTGACGGATTGTTCTCAAGTTGGAGAAACAAATGATAGTCTTTCAGGAAAGAAGGAAAAGTCAGAGGGCAGTGCTGCATGTGCTAGAGAGGCAGAACTGACATTTTGATTCGCTCTGTTGACATTTTGATGGCTGCATTTCTACGTGCATAGAAGAACTGATTAGAATAAGAGAAAAGCAGACAGGGCAAAGTAGTTGGGTTAGTCACTGATGAAGCCAGGCTGGACCTGACCTCAGAGAAGCTGAACGCTCACCTTGAAACAAGTCAAATGATAACAAAGCCCCAGGGACTCGATGATCATGGCTGCTCCTTTGCCCAGCGGTGTATTACAGAACGAACAGATTTTCCTGCCACTCACTGACCTAGATTACACAAAACATGATCTGAAGCCCAGAAACACAGACCTGCGCACAGTCCTTGGCTCATGTGGAGTGTAAACATATTTTGTAGACAACATGAAAATGGGAGACGTGTGGGAATGGATGGAAATACATAGATGGTTTCTCAAATGGTTTTGCTTCACAAAAATATCCAAAATGATTACAGATTGTAGCAGTGTAAGCATAGCTCACAGAAGTCACTTTCAAACCAAGCAACCTTCAAAGAATTGAAGTGACCAATTTTAACCCAAAATTTGTTCGAAGAAAACTATCACCCTCAAACAAAATTCACATTTGCACCGATTCCTATTAAACAATAACGCAACAACAGCAACTTTTACTGGTGCTGCAATGCCCGTAATATAACATCGTTCTCTACAGTATGTTTTTATAACATATAATACAGTACATCTAAAATATAAAACTCTGCCATCTACTCCACTTTTTATCATTTTTGAGTTGGAGAGTCATAGTTTTAATGTCATAACTTGCATGAGTGTGTTGGGTTGGGTTAAAAATGTTTTGTTGTGGTAAGGGCTTGTTATTGTCAATGTTTCTGCTTATACATTATAATTTATGATGCTATATTTTTTCACTCACATCAAAGGGATAAATAACACAAAAATCTGCCATTTACTTATCCTCAAGTGCACAAAAACACTTTAGAAGATATTTTAAAGAAAACTTGTCGACTTTCATAGTAGGAAAAACAAATACTGTGAAAGTCAATGATTACAGGTTTCCAACTTTCTTCAAAAATATCCTGTTTTGTGTTCAACAGAAGAAAACAAAGCCAAACAGGTTTGGAACAAGTAAAGGGTGAGTAAATGATGACAGAATTTACAGTTTTGGGTGAACTATCCTTTTAACTTTTCTTAATCCTATCTATAATTATTTGTATTTTATTATTGTAAAGTTATCGACTCTTCATTTGAGAAACACAATTTTATTATAGTGTTTAGAGCAGGGTTGTCCAATCCTGCGCAAGTAAGGCCAATTTCCTGCTGGTTTAAGTGTGTTTAATTAAGGGTGGAGCTGAACACTGTACACTGGCCCTCCACTAGCACGTTTGGACAAATCTGGTTTAGAAAACACTGAATATGTTTCAGGGATGAATACCTGTTTTGCTGTGGAGCTCGAGGCTCTGGTGGGTTTACAGATGTGGAAGTGGACTGCCTGAGAGAGCTCATGGACTGAGATGCCTGCATAGTGGCAGAGCCTGGACGTCCAGCCTGCTGCAACGAGGAGCCAGAGAGGGCTGAATGGGGCCGGCTGTAGTCTGGTATGGACGAGGTGCTGTTCGACGTGCTCCATGATGATCTCCAGGAGGAACGAGGCTCATCGAGGTTGTCAAGAGACTCGCCTCTGCAAGCAAGTGTTTGAAGCTCTGTCATTTTCCGACCTTATTACTGTAATTACTTGCTCTTTTTTTACAACCTAAGAAAACACAGCTCAGATTCTGACCTTCTCATAGGGAGATCGATTGGCTCTTTGGCAGGGACACTGGCAGTACTCTGCTGGCGAATCCAGCTGTTGTCTGTGTTTAGGGAAGTTTTCTTCCTCATTTCCTGAAGGATCTGCTGCCTTTCCAGCTCAGACTGAGTCAGAGGCTCTTTCTGATAGTCTCTGTTGACATCACTCAGACCACCGCTCACTGCAAAAGCCAACAATACACACACACACACACACACCACACAAACACATTAATAACAAAGTAACAAGTTGATATACAAACACCATGTACAGTAATTTCACATCAAGAGCAATTGATTTCACACAGTCTTCATCTGATTAGATATATAGTGGGGTCTGAAAATTGGAGTGAAAGTCTATTTAAAATATAATGTTAACCTGGAAATAACCAGGCACAGATGTTCAGATGGTGTTGCTTTTAATAAAGCTAAAGATGCATTCTAGATAAGCTCAAATCGTTATGCAAACTTTTGGATTCAAACAGCTATTATCACAAGAATATCAGTGCAACAATAAACTAAGACATAATTTAAAATACAAAAAGAATACAATGTTGTAATAATTTACTGCCATGATACAAAGCTGAATTTTAAGCATCATTGCTTTAGTCTTCAATGTCACATGATTCTTCAGAAACGTTTTTATATGGGTGTTATATGGAGAAAAATGTATTTATTATTTTGTTAAAAACCGTTGGACGTGACACATTTTCTCCAGTTTCTTTGATGAATAGAAAGTTCAAAGGAATAGCATTTATTGAAAATAGAATAAGCGTTTATTGTTTCTTATGATCAATTTGATACATTATTGCTAAATAAAAGAGTTCATTTATAAAAATAAAAAAACAAACAAACGCCATAAAACACATGCACATGAAAGGGTTTTAGAACTTTTCATATGAATTCCAGGTCACATGTTATTTTAAGGTACAGTACTTGCTATTAACAAAGCATTAAATAAAACTTTTAGTTCATTAAACTACTAGTTTGTTGCTTATTAATAGTTAATAAGGTAGCAGTTGGACTTAGGTATTAAGTAGGATTAGAAATGTAGAATAAGATCATACTTTATAAGATTTTTAAGGAAACATGCATTTTAAAATGGTAGTGTAATATTATATCATTTAAAAGATGTATTCAATAAGAAACAAATAATTGTAAAATAAGTATTTTTAACTAGCACACAACAAGCCAACGGTCAGTCGTCTGCCAACATCAGGCCTTCGGTGAACATCTGTCGGGCTAGTTTTTGCGGTGTATTCCACACGTCAGCTTTAGCCAGACTCACACTGGTGGCAATTCGCCTGATTCAGCATGTTGAACAGCCTTCTGGAGCGTCTGTTCCCTAGTTTCAGTTTCCAAAGGAATATAGACTACTCATACCTGCTGATGTAGACAGCTTTTTCCGTATAAGCAGGAGAAGAATGAATGTGTTAGTTTTGTATTTTAAAAGGGATAGTTCACCCAAAAATGAAAATTACCTAATTACTTACTCATCCTTCTCTTGTACAAAACCTATTTGAGCTTCTTTCCTCTGTTGAACTCAAAAGAAGATTTTTTGAAAAATGCTGGTTGTTGGGACCCATTGACTTCCATAGTATTTTTTTCCTACTATAGAAGCCAATGTATCCCAGCAACCAGTATTCTTCAAAATATCTTCTTTTGTGTTCAACAAAAGAAAGAAACTCATAACAGTTTAAAACCACATGAGGCAGAGTAAATGATAAGGTAGTTTTATTTCTCGGGTTAACTAACCCTTTAAGCAAATCCTTTTGGCCATCCTTTTGGCATTACTTCTGGTTGCAAACTTTTGGACCCCACTATATTTCAGTTTTTAATCAAATGCACACTGATCACATGCACACAGACTTGATTATATCAGATTTTGCTGACATCTGTCAAATAAGCATAAATCAGGCCGATGTGATTGGACGGCTGATTGATTGGCGTGGTTTGGAGCCGCGCACACCTCTCTCTGGGTTTCGGTATTTCATGGCATTGAGGATGCTTCTCCTCTCAAGCTCTAGCTCATTCGCTGCCTGCTTTCTCTGGATCTGAGGGTTTTTCTTTCGCCTCAGTTCCTCCTCCAGCAGCCATCCTGCCAAACCCCTGTGTCTGCCGTAGACACCTGCAGAGAGCCGCAGACCCTACAGCATCTGACTAACACACTCCAGAGATCTCACACAATCCCTTACACAGCACCTGCTTTAGCTCAGCCCAACAACAGACACACTTAACAAGTTAGAGGAAGAGATAAAAGCTGCACTGACCTTTAATATCTGTTTTTGCAACCTCATCAAGTTCTGGGGTAGATTTGGAAATAGACCTGCAAACCGAACCGAAAGACAAACATGCAGATGAAAAGATCTTAATAATTTAAGATTCTGTACTGCAGGAGCCTGAAGCCTGAAAGCATTGCTCTTTTAAATGCAAATGTTAGTGCAAACAGTCCTATTACCTGTGTGAGTAGGATAATTCAGGGTAAACATTGGTATAGCCAAAGGAGTCCACCTTACTGTGTGGCCAAACAGCAGAATCAGCACAGACAAGCAGATGTTCACATGGACATGATTGAACAACATTAATAGAAGACAGATTAGTGTGGTTAATAATGCATGAGCAAGACACAGGACTAGGGCTGGGTATTATGACCAAAATCCTAAATTTTTATCACAGTTACACAAAACATCATTATATAGTTAATTTAGCTGAAATCATTTTATTTTAGACTACCACTTTGTTTTACACTAAATATTACCAACCATCTTTACAGTATTCTTCATCAAATAAATGCAGCCTTGGTGAGCATGAGAGATTTCGTTTCTTCTTCTCAGCTTCACATTAAGTAACACAATAAACATTGATTGCAGTTATATATAATAAACAGTTGAAGACAAAATTATTAGCCCTCCTTTAAAAATTTTTTTTTCAAATATTTTCCATGTGCTGATTAACAGAAGATTTTTTCGACAATTGTTTAAATAACTAACTTCTTTTGTCTTTGCCATGATGTCAGAACAAACGAGATATTTAGCAATTTAATGGCTTAACTGTGTTTTGTTCTTTAGCCAATATTTAATTTTATATATATTCCAGACAGAAATAAAAGAATATAAAAGAATAAAAATAAATAAATAAAAGAAATAAGACTTTATTCAAAAGAAATCAATAATAGGTAATTGTGCGAACATTTTGGAAACATCATTAGGGAATTCGACATCATTCGACTGTGTTCAAATTTGCTGTTTGCTTTGTTTCCATCCATTTAACTATTGATTTGTAGACTTTAATGCTTAATTTATGTTCATAATTAGGTTTATCAAAAATGAAAAACAAGAAATAAAAATAATATTTAAATTTGAATTTAAAACAGTTTTTAAAACACTTAAAATTTTACATTTATTTTACAGTGCATTTTATAAATACATACATAAAACCTAGCCCAAAAGACATATAATGGCAGCTTAGTCAGGTTACTTCAGTTATTTAAAGCAGGATTATATTTGTCAAGAAGATGAGAAGATTAGACATTCACATCAGTGTAACACACATAATGAAATGAAACCACAGAACTCACTCTTGCTCCTGAAATCTCTTCTTCTCCTCCTCTCTTCTGTTTCTCTCTTTCTCCTGAAGGAGGCGCTCTTCCTCTTTCCTTTTCCTCCTCTGTTCCTCCAGATGCTGTTGTTCCTCTCTCTTCCTCCTCTCCTCTTCTAAACGCTGCTTCTCCTCTTCCCTTTTCTTCTTCTCCTCTTCTTCTTTCCTCCTCTTCTGCTCCTCAAGACGTTCTTGTTCCTCCCGTTTTCTCCTCTCTTCCTGTAAACGCAGCATCTCTTCCTCTCGTTTTTTCCTCTCTTCCTCTAAACGCTGCATCTCCTCTTGTCTTTTCTTTTTGTCTTCTTCTAGCTGGGCCAGTTTAGAGGCATTCTGCTCTTCCCATGAAACAGCAGGTTGTCTGATGGAGGACAGAGGAGAGTGGAGGTTGTGTCTGTTCAGCTCCTGTTTAACAGAAATAAATAAATAATAATAAAAAATAAAAAATATAAATTTATATATATATATATATATATACATACTTTAGTTTTTGCCGGTGCATTTATATACTTTTACATACCATTCAGACAAAATAAATATAAATTGGAAACAATTGTTTGCATGCCATGAGATGTTTGCATAAATTCCACAAGAATAATAGTTATTTTTTGTTGTGATTTACTTTAAAAAAGTTTAGTAAACCATTGCCTTAAAAGTGGCAAATTCATTTAACGTAAAATGTGACTAAAGCCGTTGTAACTTTAAACTGTTATGTTGACTTAACTTATATTTTAGAATTCTGCACATAGTTCATTTATTTAATATGTTTAAGGCAACAGGATTTACTCACTTTTGTATGTAATATCACCACACTTTCAGAAAAATAATATAAAAATATAAAATTTGACTTTTGCCAGAGCAGAACCTTTTAATAGAAAGCTCAATATTGAATCTACCCTTAAATATGTAAATATTTATTTAGACTATTTTTACTATAGTTATTTTTCTTTTACTATATTTTTATGCTGTTTAATCATATGCATAGTTAAATCTGCATATAATGAACTGAATTGTCATTTTTGTGTGCCATTACACTCATATTACATATATACCTCATCATTTTTGAAGTTCTCCTTGTTAAACTCTTGCTGTGCCTTTTTCCACTCCTCATCAAGTTTTTCTTGATCCTTTTTGTATTTCTCCTGTAACAAGGAGAGCAAAGGGAAATAGGAGGGAGAAGATGAAAACAAAGAGAAACACTGTGCTATTGGCATTTATTAACAAAACAATAAATTTGTTTTCTGAGATATCAGGGAAACAAATAAATTCAATAACTATGCTACAACTATTTATCAACTAAATTTGAAATGCACAAAAACAAACAATATCTTGTTGCAAAAAAAAAAAAAAAGAAAAGTTCTGTATTCAGGAAACACCGCAATAAATGCATGCCTTGCATCAGTGGAACAAAAAAATGCATCAGCGGAAAAACATAAAGCTATAATGTTGAGGACTTTGGGACAATAATAAACTCACATATTCAAATGCTACTGTATATATTCTCTTTCACACAACATTTAGCTCTAAATTCAATGTATGAGCAAATGTAATGTTGACCTTCAGCAAACGCTCCTGCTCTTTCTGCCACTTCTCCTGTCGCCTGCGCTCTTCTTCTGGGTCCCAGGACCAGCGTGTAGTGGATGGAGTGATGGAGGGCACTGGAACCTAAACACATATAACTCTTTGAGTTACTGATGGCAAAGATCAAATATCCTAAGACAATTCTTGAGTTTTTTGGGGACAACTTAATTGTTTTATGTTCAGTCAACTTAAATTTGTAAAAACGAATAACTCTTAATTATTAAGTTACTTAATTAACTTTTTTTACAATGCAACCCTGAAAGAAAGCACTGCAATTGTCAAGTTCTCAAATGACACAAGTCTTGACAAAAGCAGAGAAATTAGCAATAGCGACATGGTTGCTTAAGTAGCTTTTTTGCATCAGTTAGGCCAAGGGTCACATTTTGGCCCTTCTCCCACAAAATAAAATTTGCCTGTAGCCACACAAAATATTTGACCTCTAAATGAATAAAGCACACTTTGTTGCTTATACAAATGTAAGGAAGTGTGTAAAATTCTTAGGGTAGCGTTTAGTGTAGTTTGTAAATTTCAAACACCAAAATGCCATTATCTGATGACAGATAATCCTTTAAAAATCAGTATGATCATGTATTATTTGATATAATTATAAAATGATTCAATAGTATTGTAATATTTATAATAGTGTAATATTTAATAAGTACAGGTCAGAATAGGTATGTTGTTTCATTTTTATAAAAATATATCTGCTGTGCTGATATTTTTACACTCATATTTTGACATTTTACTTAGACAAATGTTATTTGAATCATTGACAGTTTGCTTGCATTTAATTTGCTTTCAATGTATACAGAACTTAATTCTGGGAATGAAAAATTTGATGAATAATCTAAATGAAGCAGGTGTTTAGTTCAGTTTTACTTACATTTAATATTGGTGTTTCAGATCCACCTGCAAAAACAGCTACAATCAGATACTGTTCAAAAGATAAAATGTAGCCTATATTCGAATGAAATCCTTCATTGTAGCATGAAGGGAAAACACAACCATCATTCTATCACAATGTCTGATACAATAAAATCCTTTAAAATAAGAAATCAGTACAGTATCAAAAATAAATGTTAACTTAGAACCACATGCAATAACTTTGATAAACAAACACATGCAGAAATGTCAATGAACGACCCAATGAATAATGCAAAACACATCCCGAAGATAAACAGCTTTGGCCAGTCTCCAAATGCAATACCACATGCAGAAGCGCTGACTGTTAGTAAGACCAAACCGCACATCCATGCCCAGCACTTCATGCACATTTTACATTCACAACACAATACCAACACACTTCACACTCATTCCTGCTTTCTTTCCCTGAGCAGTGCCTACAGTCAGGACTGACTGGACAGGACTTTCATTTATACCTGTGAGGAAAATCCTTCATATTATATTGATAGGACAAGTTAAGGACATTTTTTTTATTTCTATGATGTAGTTTCTTATATTTATTTAGAGTGCTTTGCATGTTGGTATGGTTCCTGGCATGCTGTCTTTTAGAGGCCTCCGAGCATAATATAACTTCAATCATATATCATAAAATTTCAGTGTGTCAATGCACCAACAACAGCCAAGAAACAAGAATTGAGCAATGTTTTATGGGGTTTTGCAACATTTTATGCAGGTTGGCAATACTTATTGACAATGTGGAAAATATCAACTTAAAGCAATTTATTTCATTATTTACTCACCCTAATGCTATTTCAAAATGTATTTTTTTTACTACTACATTATGCATTCATATTCTTTTGAAGTTGTTTATTGTACATTTGTGTTTTATTAGAAAAAAAGTAATTACCTTTCATTCGTTTATTCATTACCTATTTATTTATTTAGTAATTTCACTTTTCAGTTGCCAAGACAATCTTTATAAATTTTTATTATTTATAA
>CAIGQV010000001.1:8445090-8471715 GCA_903798115.1 Danio jaintianensis
TATATATATATATATATATATATATATATATAAAACCCTTCTAAGGGGGCTCTTCAGCCAGTGTTATAATTTCTGATTCACAAAAAAGTATATATTATACCATTTTAAAAACAGATTGAAGCAAATACATTTTTGTCAGAAACTCTAAGCCCCCTAAGGATGAAATACCTGGTTAACAATATTTGCATCGAAGCAAACTTCAGTCAAGAAGTCATTCAGTAAAAATCTTGAGCTCCCCTAACATATCTGATTCATAAAGGAATAATTATTTTGAGTTAAATATGAATCAGTGGATCTGGTTCACAAGTCTGAATAATTTATTCAAGAATCAGATGGATTTACAAATGATTCTCTGACCTGACTAATGCAATTAATAACCTGAGCCCTACAGAGGGAAGATTCATTAATTGTCATTACACAGAAGAGAGTATGGAAACAGTCTTCAGACATTTTTGGGTGTGTGTTCTATGGACATAATTACGGTTTTGGAACAACATAAGGGTGTGTAAATGACTATTATTAGATGAATTAAGATTTGCTACTCTGTGCTGTTGTTTTTCACGTACTCGGGCTCCTATAGACAGCATGTTTGAGTTTGAGATGGATGTGAACACTGCACACTCAACCCCCTTTACCACAGAGGTAGACCAGAGAACTGACTGTGAGCCCTGCAGAGCCTGAAGGAAGAGTACAGAGGTTATGAGGAGCTTCAGCTACAGACAGGAGAGGAGGAGGAGGATGGCAGGATGAAGACTTAGCGGTTTACCCACAGCCCCCAAAACACAAAGCCTAAACACGCCAGCAATGTTACCTTGTTCAAAAAACTCTGATCTCCTTTTTAAGTTTTTCAAAGAAATGGATTCTATATGGGAGATAAAATGTTAGAAGAAGTTGAATTTGTACAAAGGAAAAAAGTTCCAGGTGCCCCAGGGAACTAGATTCAACAGTTCTTTATTCACACTGCTTTCCAGGTAAACCTTTAAGTATATAAACAGTTTGAAAAACCTATATCATCATTGATATATCACCTATATCATTGTTTTATTAAAGTTAACAAAAAAAGCATTCTTGTCAAGCTATTAAAAGAACTCTTAGCAAGATTCACAAATTTTTACATTTGCTGCACAACATGCATTTAATAAATCAAGGCAAATTACAATCTTTGCAAATGTTTTCAAGCAATTAACTCTATTAACTAAAAAAGCAATTTACCTTTATTATTTACACTCTCTGAATCCTCACGGAAAGCACCATTTATCCCATTTGAGCCATGGTTCTGTGAAATAATAGGTCAACTGTTAGTATAATGAAAAAAGAATTAAAGGGCTCATCCAAAATGTAAAATTCTGTCATTTACTCAATTTTAAAACCCGTAAGAAATGTGGCCATCTTCAGAAAATGAAGATTTTTATCAAATCGGAGAGATTTCTGTCCCCGTTGAAAGTTTGTTCACCTAAAACTTTTGACACTTCAAAACGCTTGTAAGCAGATAAAAAACAAAACAAAACAAAACTAAAACTAAATAATAGTCCTTATGAATGGAGCGTTTTAATCCAAGTCTGTTTGATTGCTTTTGGAACAGATTGAATTTTGTTACACACTTTACAAATTAATTTGAATGTCAGTTCACCTTTTAGCGCTCAGTCCAGTCATTTTAAGGATATTAGTTTTCAATAACTTCTTTTCCACCACAAAATAGTTAACATTGTATTTAAATGCATTTCAAAGGTTTGCCTCTCTTTTGTATGTGCAAGAAAAGAATACAAGCATGGCTTGAGTCATTGTGTTGCCAGATCTTGCTAGAAAAACAAAACAGGAAACAAGAACAAGCCCATTACAAAATTAAATAATTAAAATGAAACAATTTAGTAACCTGCATCTGTTCACTTCATTAAGTTGATCGGTCAAAGCCCAAACAAAAAGCCCCAAAACTCTTTTTTCCAAACCATGGAAACATATCAAAAACATTCTCTACAAAGAAGTCTTTCAATAACAAACAAGACATCTCTGTCGAACTCCATTACTCTTGTCTAAAAGAGCAGAAACCACACACGTGATGTGTGTGTGAGTCATTATTGTACACACACAGAATGACAATTTTGGGAACTCGCTCCTAGATTCAAATGCTGTTGTTACTCTTGAAACTTGTGTATATTTGGTCTTTATGTCTGCTGATCAAGACATTATGTGATCTGTGAATCATAAAGAGATGGAGCCTCTTCAAAAGATAAAACCGCTTCCTTGATGAGGATTTATTTATTCATTTTTATCTATTTATGAATGTTTTAAAGCAGTAGAGGTTAGGGTGAACAGACTTTCACTGGAAAAACATAAATCCTTCTGAGGATGAACAAAAGTCTTATGGGTTTGGAACATATGAGTGTGTAAATGATGACAGATTATTTTCATTTTGGCCTGGCTAAAAACAGGCCAAAAGTAAGTAAGTGAAATCAACTGTAGTCTGCTCACATAAGCTGGCTGTGAGCTGACATTGACGGCTTTCACAACGGCGTCCTTGGATTGTTGGGATGTGAAGTCCAGGCTGGTGGTGAGATATGGGTCAGAGGGACCTAGAGGATCCAGACTGGTCAGATTGATGGTCTTATGGCTTTTATATGGAAGGGAAGGTAGGTCTCTGCCCCAGTCTGATTGTAGCATGTCAACAAAACCATTCATTTAAAAAAAACAATTAGCAAACTATGGAAACAGATGCGCAACTACTGTACAGACAGACACTAAAAACTGAATGTTTCTAAAAAGTGGGGATGAAAGACAGACCACCTTCCCCTGCCATGCAGTCAGAATCAGCTCCACACACACCAGGTTTACCAACAAGCTTACAGATGCCTTCTGATCTGCTTTAAGTCACAAACCATAACCCTGTTAGTAAACACCGAAAAATATAAACCACTGAAAATATCAAGAACCGCATACAGAACTTGAGAAACAGAAAATGCACGCTATGCACTCTCAGAAATTAAGAAATTAATCTTTTTAAAAGGTACATGTTTGTACTTTAAAGGGACAGTTCAAACAAAAAATGAAAATTCTGTCATCATTTTCTCATCCTCATTTGTTTCAAACCTGTTGGAAAAAAGCAACAAAAAATATGGAAGTCAATGGCTGCTTTTTTCCAACATTCTTCAGAATATCTTGTTTTGTGTTCAACAGAAGAAACTCATAAAGGTTTAAAAACCATTTGATTGTGAGTAAATGCTGAGGAAATTTAAATTTTTGGTGAACTGTGCCTTTAAGATGGAAATATGAACACTTTACGTTTTAATATGTACCTTTAACGTACCAATATGAACCCTTTAGGTACAAACATGTATCTTTTGAAAAAGCACCACTTCAGTGACAGCTTTCAGGAAGACAAATATATTTCAAACAATATAAACATACTGTAGACACCAGGCCAAGGAAATGTATAGGCATTAAAATAATAGTTTACCCAAAAACTTTTACAAAAAAAGAAAGGAAAAAGACATTTACAAAGGAACCACAAGCATTAAAAAACATACTCCAACAATCTTTGTTTTATTTCAACTTATAAAAATTATTTTCTTTTAAAATGACAAATGAATTCAATGTAACTATAAGTGTCTGGTGATGATGCAGGAGAACTTGTTCAATTACTCAGTTGAAGTTCAGATGTTGGGTACTTACTGTTCTTTCCCTGTCTGCGGATGTCCATAAGCAGACTGCCCTGCTGCAGGGCCTCCTCCATACTGTTCTTCCACTCACTGTAGCTCATATCTGCCACCCTGTGTCCATTCACTGTTAGGATCTCATCTCCAGCCTGCACCTGACCAAACTCTGCTGGGCTGCCTACACACACGGTCATACATGTAGATAATATTTATAATAGTGAATATAAAATATGCTTTAAAAAAATAACCTTTAGCATCTTAAACAATAAATTCAAAAACCCCCTATATATTTTCCTTCATTGATGTGCTGGCCAATTATAGGCTTATCAGAATCAGTAAAACAGCAGCAGACGCTCTCTGAAGCTGCAGGTAAAACCTGTACCACAGCGAAATGAACCACCAATTACTCTATCATTTGTTTTACACAGCGGATGCCTTTCCAGCCTCAACCTAACACTGAGAGTCCAACTCAGTGCTGGGAAACACCCATGCCTTCTCTCATTCACACACTACGGCCAATTTAGTTTATCTAATTCACCTATACTGCATGTCAGTGGACTGTGGGGGAAAAACTCACGCAAACACGGGAAGAACATGCAAACTCCACACAGAAAGGCCTCCTGGTCCAACTGAGACTCGAACCAACAACCTTCTTGGTGTGAGGCAACTGCGCTAACCACTTAGCCACTGTGCTGACATGAGAACAATTTTGACATTTAAAAATATATATATTTCATAACAGTATAATTTACCTGGGACTACAGATTTGACACGGACCCCTGTGGAGTCCCAGTCATGCTGGAAGCCGAAGTCTCGACTGCTGTTGGGCTTCTGGTTCAGGCTGATCCTCATCTCATTGTAGCCCACCTGGGAAAAACAAACAGTTCAGATCTATAAAGAAAAGAAAATGACTTCTGGTTTACTTACTAACACATACCTTACATATTAGGCAGTTTTTACATTCAATTCTAAATCTAAAATCATCTACTCCAATTCATTGTTGAAATTTAATGTTTCATCACAAATTTGCTTAACTGTTTAATAACAAAACATCACTCACAGGTTAAGTAAAGTGTAATGAATAAAGGCTAATATATCTATATATTAAAAGATATACATTTAAACATTTAAAGAAATGTTCTTCTCTAGAGTTCATTTCTTCAGTAAATTAATGCTTTTCGTAATTATTAGATGGGAGACACATAATATAATGTCTATTTACTCACTCACTCGTTTCCTATATTGATTTGTAAAAATTAAAATGTATATGAATACAAATTGTAAATTAAGTTCTGCACGCACAGTGGTTAAAACAATCTTTATGGATTTTGGTTTTGCTTTAGATAATTAAATGTGGTTGATTTGTGAGTTGTTTTCAAGAGTTTGTGAGTTTGTTCTCAGGAGATCCTCACCTCATTGGGAGGGTTGAGTGCGGATGTAGATTTGGGGAGGGGGGAGACCCTGTTGACCGGAGGGACAGGAGATGGGGTTCTCTCCTCATCCTCCTCTTCTTCACTGCTGTGACCAGGGCTTTGCTGGGACTTTTCTTCATCTGTCATGTACTGAGCATAGCGGTTTTGAACTGCCGTTTTCTTGATGCTGTCGGTCTCTCCATTTGTGCGCTTAAGAGAGTCATCCATCTAAAAGGTTTATTGAAACCATATAAGTTTTTTTGACCTCTTCAGTGCTTGAGATAGATCGATTACTTGCAGTTATACTGAATGAAGCAGAACTGGTCTGATTTTTAAATACTAAACAATTCAAACAGAGAAATAGAGTGCATTAGTATCCAACCACTTTTTTCAGCAGCCTTGGTTCTAAAAGTATTTTTTCCCATTAATTTTTCCCACTGGAATCTGAGTGTAATTATAATTGCTCTGCAATTGCTTAAAAACATATACAATCATTTAACAACTTTTTTGGGACTGTCTTTATTTGTATGTAGGTAATATTAAGAAAAAAATAATGTGATTTTTACTTTCAGAACCAAACTGTTGCACTCTGTATGAAAATCAGACTTTTAAATTATGGTTTTATTCTAGCGGTGTAAATAAATTACTGTATAATTAAAGGGGCTGTATGTAGAATCAGAAAACCTTGTTATTAGCAACACCAGTTGCGGTTAACTGAACTGCAGCCAGCAAATTTTCGCTTGTGTTAACTTTTGCACATGCAACATGCAAGACAATGATACTAGAAATACCTTTTCAGTTATAACCTGACACCCTAAAATCTGCATGTAGTTGAATATGTATCAATATGTATCAATGTGTTGTGCAATTTCACTCTTCGCAAAATTACAAATAATTATAAAATAAACGCACAAGAAAAATGACTATCTGAGAAAACAGCACTCAAGAAATTATCTGCTTATAGAAACTCTGCAATTGACATATCATATCATGTTCTTTTGATTTTCCTGAAAAAAGTCCTTCACATAATATTTGTGTATTTATGTGTATAGGGCTATTGTAGACAACCTAGGAAATCAAAGAGGGACTTGTTCTATTACAAGCTGTTCACACATTGGTGCAAAAAATACATATAACCCCATTAATGTAATTGCAATTAGATCTGTGCTTCATTGAAAATCGATCACACTGCACTGGCAGGTAGTATACAGTTCTCACAGAGCATTAAACTAAAGAAAGCCATCTGAACATGTCATGATGTTTGAGAGCAAACGGAGCCACTCACCGTGAACGCTCTGGGAAGGGAGGCAATTCTGTTGGACTGTGTGCCGAACGGCCTGGGCATGACCACAGAGGTGAGTCTTGCACTATCTGATCTCTGGTAGATCCTCGGGAGGGAGGCAGAAACCTGATCCAGCCCAGACGGCTTTGTATCCATTGAATTGGGCTTATACAATGAGCTAATGGCGTCACTGGAGCTCTCAGCTGGCTTAGTGTTGCTAATAAACTCTGAGATGTTGGGTTTAGTGCCACTGGTGGGCTTGATGGCACTGGCTGGCTTAATCAGGCTGGTGTTGCTGCTGGAAAAAGCAGGAACGGGATCGTCCAGAAGACTTTGGGTCGTCGTTTGGCTCACCTGATTGCTGTTATTAAATGTACCTGGGATATCAGGACTGGCGCGAGCAGGTTTGGTGGATAAATCTGTCTGATCTGATGCCAGGGCTCCAGACACAGGTTCCTTTTTTTTTCTCAGTGAGGGTATGGAGGGTACAGAGGGTTTGTCTGTGGGAGCGTAAGGGGTGTCAATGGTGTAGCTACGTGGGGGCAGAGTTCTGCTTCGGGGAACAGGATCTTCAAAGACATCATCAACGATGGAGTTAAAGCTGTCCCTTAAGCTGCTTTGCCCTTTGCTCTCTCTGAAAAGGGGCAGGAGCGAGGGAGGGAGCCAAGACAAGAACTGCGATTAGATTACACTTTTACACAGAGCAGATGAAAGTAGAACAGACTACACTTTCTGCACTAACAACAGAGAGCGGAATGACACAAACAGTGACCGCAAACATTTAGATAATAGTAAATCACAAGTCAAATCTGAAATTAAACAGCAAAATATTTGAATAAATACTGTATGAAATAAAATAAAACAAAATATTAGATGTAACTTAAAAATAGAAAGAAAATACAATCAAATGAAATCTAAAGCTAAAAACTAAATTACAAAAACGTATACAGAGAAACAGAAAATACAATAAAAAATTTCAGCTTCAGCCCAATTTAAAGGAATGAATGTTCACCTCTCATCCTGCATCTCCTTGAAGGTTTTTGATTTCCTGGTGCCAACTGAAGTGATCTGCTCGATCTGCTCTCGCTCCTCTTTCTTCTTCACAATGTCAGAATTGACACTCCTGCGCTTATTCTTCCACCTTGAAAGATCCTGCAGGTTTGAGAGAAAGACGCTTAGCCTCCATAACTAACTGGAGCACAGGTGCTTATTCATTAGCAGTAAAAGTAGGAGGGACAGTGCAGGGAAGGGTAGAGAGACATGGGGACAGATTGAAAAGTGAGGGAGAACTAGATTTTGCCAGTGTCCTATTTTGCCTCTTTGGCTCCACCCAACTCCTTTCCCCATGTGTATCAGGGGTCCGTATACGACCTAAATTTTGTACTGAAGCTCACTCACACTGTACATTCACACCGGAGAGCATCACTAAACTGTTAAAAACTTCTTATTATCAGTGAATAGTGTGGGAGGATGCACAGGCACATATTATGAGGAAATGTTACTTTATTAAACCCCAAGCCAAACAGCTGCATTCACAATCATTAATGATAACAAAATCTTGTGATCTGATACTCACGTCTTGCCACTTATCCTCACTCTCCTTCAAACAGTTACGCATCTTCTGCAGCTCTTCGAAACGCAACTCCATCGTAGAGTTGCTGAGGTTCATCTCACCTTCTGTAATGTCGCTCACTGATTTGCTCCTAAAAATGTGTTTAAAAAATGGTTATTAGAAGTCAGATGAATTCTCAATGGTAGACAGGGGTGTCAAACTGATTTTAGGCTAAGGGCCAGATTGGACAAAATTTTCCCATATTATTTTGTTCAACCTTTGCCCTCAGTTACATTATTATTAACAACACTAGCTACTACATTATTTACTGGGAAACTGTTTAAACACTAGACAGTTAGGTGCATATAGTGCATAAGTCCATATTGTACAGTCCATCATTTAAGGCACTGACTGCTCTCATTATTAATGGACCATTGAATCACTCACTCAAATGATTCATTTAAGAATCATTCAGCAAAAAAACACTGTTGCACTGAGAGAGAGCACTCCTCTGGCTTTGTTTGCAACCATTTTTGATGGTAAAACCTTTATTTTTCTTTTGTTAATTTAACTATAAAATCAATTAATTTGCAATTATTCTGATAAAATAAGAGAAACTGCACTCTGCTAATGTGATATTTAACTTTATCAAATAAATATATAAACCCACCCACATTTTTGTCTCAATATCCTAAATATAGAGTCATTTTGACTGCCTTTGTGGGCTTTGTTCAGCTCTTAGGGTTTAGGTTTGACACCTCTGCTTTAAGGGAAAAAGGCATGCAGAAGGATGGAAATAATATTTAATGCATTAAAGCCATTTAGGTTTTTAGTTAAAGTCTTAAGCCCAAAGTAAACTTTGTTTTTAATGTTTACACTTATGCATAAAGTGTGCGTGATGCTAATTACATCATCAGCACTGTGAGAGCAGCTCACACATTTCTTGCCATCTAAATCATTTTTTCAATAATTTTAATTAATTGGAAAAAAATGATTGTAAATTTATACAACTTGTAATGCCAATAACATATCAAATTTGTTCGTAATTATGGCATGGTTTGAACGCACCAGTAGTTGGAAATTAATGGAATGGAACAAGGATATCAACAAAACTACTGAAGATAACAAAAACAACAGACGGTAATTGTGTTGAGCGATTGTGTAATTATCAATAAAAATACCCATAACTCTAGTTTAAAGCACAACAAAAATGTTTTATTGTTCTAACATTTAAATCATCATGTTGCTTCTGATCACTGACATATCCAAAACTTTAACAATAATAATTTAAAGAGTCAAAATCCTTAAAATGATTTAATTTCCAAATAGTTATCACCAGTATCTATGCTGGTAAAGGATTTTTTGTTAAAATGTGTAAAAATAAATATACACGTATTGTTTTGGTCACATTTTTGTCCTTTTTGTCAAACTTTCTTAAGTTAACTGTGTGAGTGTGTATGCTACCAGCCTGATCTCACGAGGAAACGTAACTATTTTATGTTTTGTCAGTTAAGTGGCTAATTCATACGAATTCGTATGAGTTCAGTTGTATGAAAATGTACGATTTTAAAAAGGAGGCGAGGCACCCAACCCCGCCCCTAAACCCAACAGTCATTGGGGGATGAGCAAATCATACTAAATTGTACAAATGAGATTGTACGAATTCATACAAATTAGCCACTAAACCAAAAGTTACGAATTGCCATAAGATTGTGTTGATGCTACCATATGCATTAAAAACAATTGTACTTTGGGCTCAACCAAGCCATCATAAATAACAGACAATAATACAAAAGACAAAAACACAAACCCCCCCCCCCAAAAAAAACAGTGTTAGTAAAAGCAGGTGCTGAATATTCTTCACAGTTGAGTTTTATTCTTGAAAGTTGAGTTTTCTCATATGCTGTGTGGCAACTCAGTGGGTTAATATTTCATGAGTGTACAGTTCAATCACTACCACTCATGTGATACATGTTCATTACAGAATTATCTGTGTGGCTCATCCTCTGGATCTTTCCAGAATGACACTTTGAACAGATTTGGATTAATTTAAGTAATACGTGTGTCTACTGTACAATATTTTTGCAGTGAAGAAAATTGGACAGGAGCCCAATGGGGATCAAAGCATTGTGAGTGCATTGTAAGTGTCAGTGCTTCATATAGGGAAGAGCAGGGGAAACAAAGGCCTACGCAGCAAGCGTGACCGAACACACACATGCACACACACGCACGCACACGCACACACAAACACACACACACACACACACACACACACACACATACACACACACACACACACACACACACACACACACACACACACACACACACACACACACACACACACACACACACACACACACACACACACACACACACACACACACACACACACGCGCGCACACACGCACATATACACACACACACACACACACACAAATATACCATGCCTGTAAAAGGCCACAACTCACCCTCCACTATCAGAGCTTTTCTGGAAAAGTCTGGAGAACCAAAGAGAACCACAACAACAACATTGTCATATTCTGGTGTGATGACTGACTGGCCAATGAACTAATACACTTCTACATATAATTTTAAATGCACATTTTAAATGCAATTTATTCAAGTCACTGCAAAGCTGAATTTCAGATATAATTACTCCAGTCTTATGTGTCACATGATCCTTCAGAAATAAATCTAATATGCTGAACTGGCACATAAGAAACATTTCAATACATTTTTAGAACTATTTGATATTGAATAGAAATGAACACTATTTCTTTAAAATATGAATCTTTTACAACATAAAAGTGTTTACTGTTGCATTTTATCAATTAAACACATTCATGCTGTATAAATGCATTCACTTCTTTTTTTTTAAATCACAAGCTTTTGAATGGTATTGCATATCATTAGCTTAGCCACACTGCACCAGCTATGATCAAGTGCATAATGATTATTTATTATACAGTCATGCTTGAACATTCAGTTAATTCCCAGACTACAGACCTGGCAGTCTGACATAAAATATGCAAACCTAACATTAACTGTCAGCTGTAACTCTAACAGTTTAAGGTGGAATGACATCATTGGAAACTTGTTGAATTCCCCAGCAAACCCACCGTGGCTGCTCTTTTTAATGGTCCAGCATTACATGGACTCTGATCAGTTGAAAAGCTCTACTTGAGGTTCAAGTGTTAGGTGTGTTTCCATGGCCACGTAAGTGTAAGTTCCAGCTTTCGCAGGATCACAAGGGTGTGGGGAATTTGGAGCTTGAGCTCATTGTAAGCTGCCTTGTAAAGAGTGAATGTGTCTGACTGGATTATTTATATACATTGCTCAGGTTTTACAATTCCACCACTTCTTAGCTGGATACACTCACACCTTACAAAGTCTGTTAGGAGACTTTTACTTAAATAAAAGTCAAACCAGTGGAGTCTGTACTGCACTGTAATGCATTCATCACTAAAACCAAAACTCAATTTTTATTAATAACAAATAAATAGCTGGGCAAACAGCTGCCTGTAAATCTGATATTTACAGTTTGACATATGATTTATAAAAATATATTTAAAAAACATATGATTACAAATGCTAGTTTGCAACAGAGTAATGGATTGCTTTTAATTTATTTTAACTGGAAGCTGCTGATACTGGAAACACATTCTTTCAGTTAAAACACATTTGATACTAGAAACACATTCATGTTTACGTTTACACAACAAAATGCACTTATAAACTGAAAGGATTTTCCTTAGGGTTTTGTTAAATGTAAAAAGTGACCCCGGGGGAAAATGGCAAATAGCACTGTATTATGCAAGCCAGAGAAGTAGTTGGTAAAGTCAGTTTGTGAAGAAACACTATGTCTCATGCACAGTATTGTTGTTTGCAATTGTTTTTTTTTATATGCAAAGAAAAAAAAGTGCTGTTATCATATCAATGAATTATTTGCATAAAATACTTCTGTTCTTAGTTTTAGATGCCTACAGTAAGTCTTGTGCACAAAATGAACAAAACAAGAGAAAATTTTGAAGCCAGTCCAACACAATTTAATATAGAAATCACACCAAATATCTACCTGTTACAATCATTCATCAAGTGGCAGGTCTCATGCAAAGTCAAACCTGTCAGATTCACAAACATTTGCCATCGCCAGTGCAAGATCACAGTTAACACGAGAATGAGAAAGTACACTGCAGATGAGCTCATGATGACAAGCCCACACAGGCATTTCTGCAGGCTCAGAAACCTAACCTCTCCACCATCAGCCTCTTCCGGTACCGCACTCGACTGGCCTCTCTGATGGCCTGCCATTTCTGCATATCATCCTCACTGCAAGAGAAAGAAACAACGGGAGCTTTCCTGCCCTCCATTCCTTGAGTATTTAAGGCTCTCAGCTTCCTAAGCACCATATCATCTGTTTTCAGATGCGGTTTCATCTCTGCTTTAGGTCTGCTCTGTCTGGGTTCAGTTGGGTCACTCATCAGCTTGGCCTGCAGTTTTGGTGGTAAAGCCCATGTTTCTGGAATAGGAACAGGGTGGTAGTTATCAGGGGCCCCTGACAGAGGGCGATGGCTGATTTGCTGTTGAACCTTTCGAGAAACCACATCGTCTTTTTCAATGTCAGGATACACAGATTCGCCCTCATGATGGGGCTGAATTACCACTGTGACGTCTGCCTCTGATCTACGGCGAGGCACTAGGAAGTTTCCGTACTTCAGCTTGGCCAGGTCATCACTCGAGTGGAAGGCATTTGTACGCCGTGTAAACATATCATCATTTTCCAAATCAGGCAGGATGTCGGCAGAAACATTGTACGGGTCGTTAGGATGTTCTCGTCCAAGGAGTGGATGCTTTTCACATTTTATGAGTCTGGGGCCAGAGGAGGGATCTGGACTGGGCCAAAAATCAGGTGGCTCAAATTTAGGCAGCCCAACAATCTGCTGAGCAACAGTGAAGGATTGTGTTTGAGAACTGTGGGTGAATGAAAGGAGAAAAGAGTAAAGAAAGGGTTCAGAACATGCAAGGGAACAGTAGGAGAAGGCAAGTGAAAAAATAACTGCAAGTTAAAATGAGTAGCGCATAAAGCAGGATGCAACTAACCATGTTTTATATCAGTATATTACATGCTTCACATCAGTATTATTACACAGCTGTCTGGAAAACTTGATTCTGATTGGTCAATCACAACAATCCAAGGTATGTTATTCCGAGATAGCAACCGCTGAAACTAATAACATAAGCTCATCTGGGCACTTAGAATCATCTTGACTGTTAGTGAATATGTCCATATCTATGCTTATTTGTCATGCTGCTGTTTTTTGATTGTTTAGTGCCATCATGTGGCTGAATTATAAGTCAGTTAGTGTATACTCCATCAGCTCCATTCAGCCATTTTCATTTTTGTCAGTTTTGCCTTTAATTAAAGAATAAAAAGAATTTAACTCAGGACATTGTTTTGTGTGTAATATTTACATTTTGTGGCAAGTAGTAAGCAGGATAAAGTACACTCAGATGGTTGTTTTTTGCAGAATAAAGCCCTTCAGGCTTATACAGGCTGACAAGCTTGTGAGGATTTATTCTGCAATAACAACCGCTTAGATGTACTTTATCCCTTACATAGCATGTTGACTCGGTTTGATTTTAGAATAGCAGAAGTATAAGTGCTAAGCCAAACTATATTTAAGAATCTGCTAAAACTCTGTCATACTACAACAGTTCATAGCAAGCATGAATAATAAGAACTGTTCACAGGAAGGACAATAACTACATTGTATTTGAAGAGTAACTAGGCAATATTTACTGGCTACAAAACAAACAGTCTCTAAACAGACAATAGTAAATAGGATTTCATACTTCTCATGCTGATTGTACAACCAAAAATCATAAAAGTTAGTAAAAAAATAGAAATATGGCTGTTCATGTCAATACATAGCATAAACAGAATTTTAACAAAAATTTACGCATGGTTTTATTATTGTAAAAGTGTAGTAACTTGTATTTTTTATTTTTTGTACCATTTGTATAACCACAGTTTTACTATGCATTTTGGTTTTTAAGTGGTGTGGACACTAATATATACTATAGTTATTGTTTTTGATGTGAAAGGGTTCTTAATTTCCAAAACTGCAACAAAAAAAGATCCATAAAGGTGGTTGATATGAATATTTTGATATATTTAATATCTTCTAAAGGCATATGAAAGATTTGTGTGGTGAATAGACTGAAATTTAAATCAGTATATTGGTCACTGGGCTGCACGGTGGCGCAGTGGGTAGCACGTTCGCCTCACAGCAAGAAGGTCGCTGGTTCGAGCCAAAACATGTGGTATAGGTGAATTGGGTAAGCTAAATTGTCCGTGGTATATGTGTGTGAATGAGTGTGTATGGATGTTTCCCAGTGATGGGTTGCAGCTGGAAGGGCATCCGCTGCGTAAAACATATGCTGGATAAGTTGGCGGTTCATTCCGCTGTGGCGACCCCAGATTAATAAAGGGACTAAGCCGAAAAGAAAATGAATGAATGAATATTGCTCACTGTGACTGTTAATCTACCATTTTATTGGTAGATCAGCTGCTGCGCTCAAATGAAAACAGTGTGCTTGTAATCAGTCAGATTTGTAAGCTGAATCAGCTGTATTCATTGAAAAGGTTAGACTCAAAAGAATGACTAATCATTCAGGAATGTACTGATCCTTTTCTAGAATTCAACCCACTGACTCATTATATAATATGGTCACGGTTGTTTTTAAAGGAAACTGTTTATTGGAGGACTTTACTCTATCGTTTTGTCTTCTCACACAAATCTTACACTTTCTGAAGAGCTTTTATTTTCTTTATTTTTTTAAAACTATGAACCATATCAAAAGATTTTCACAATTTGTTTTGGGTGAGCTGCTTTTTAAACATGCTTGAATTACGTAATGACTGATATACTGACAGTGCGAACCCTCTCACCACTTCCGTTTGGATACAAAAGCACTTGTTTGGTGAGATAATTAACATCAGTGAGGGTGACTTTAAATAAAAAAGACTACATGTTAGTAACCATCAGTTTATTAGAACACGAGGAGAAGCTGATTGGGAAAGTGAGTGGATGTCCATTCCTATGGCATGTAGGGCTGTGATAAGGACCTGTGTGTGGAAGTGACGCTGGGCAGAGTGAGGCCTTCAGGTGAATGGGAGTGAGAGAGAGGGGGTTCAGACTGAGTGCGGGAGAAAGTGGGCACAGAATGCCAGGGATTGACGTCACCATCTGATTCTTCAGAGGACGAACCTGACTTCTTGTGGCTGGAAAATGTGAGATGAAAAAGCAGAGAGAAAGATACAGAGAAGAAAGTTAGCAACCTTCACCAGAGAAAAGGCACAGAGAGGTGACAGAAAAGCCTTAGTGATGAAAGTCAATAAGCATTAATTGCTTTCAGATGCTCCTTTATGCCAGGGGTTTTCAAACTGGGAAAGCATAAGGGAGAGCCTAGAGCATCTATGGAATTATTTGTAAAAACAATTGCCCAATAATTAATAAATTCTTTTTTCTAATCAATAAGGCTGTGAATAAAGAACAGTTTCTTATTGAAACTTATTCAAATGAAATCTATTATTATTATATTATTAATAAATTTAAAATCACATCATTAATTCTAATTATATGCAATATTATTAAAAATATTAGAACCAAACTGTTTTAAAACAAACAAGAGATCTATATGTTATTTGCATTCTGCTGAAATGTAAAACTCTCATAGTTTGACAGCAGCTTATTATAGTAATAAACAGAGCATGTATTATTATTATTATCCAAATACTGTCCAATCTTTTTTACCTAATATTTTTTTAGAATACTGTTAATTGAACCATTATGGAATTGGAATAATTTATGATTCCCTTCCCTTATGTTCATCTGGTATATCATACATGTTTTGGAAAACATTTTTTACTAAAGGTTGAATTTCTTTTCTCTTTTTTCCTCAGTACTGGACAGACCTGAAACCCTGGATCTTCCTGTACCAAGGGCGACGCTGGGAGCCCAGTTTGATCTTCTTGATGTGCGCATCCTCCTCTGGTGTCCAGAATTTGGGCAGAAATTTATCAAAAGGCACCGTGGCAGACAGCTGAGGCATCAGGCCTACTTTACGGGCATAAAGGTCATCTTGAACAGGATCGGCATAGCCAAACTCATCGTCGTCCTCCTCAGAGTCATCATAAATGCAGACGTCGGCAGATTCAGGCCTCCTGTAAGTCCTCTGTAGAGCCTGTGACTGACTGCTGCTCAAAAAACAGCCATTTTT
The DNA here is from genome assembly GCA_903798115.1 of Danio jaintianensis. NCBI lineage: Eukaryota > Metazoa > Chordata > Actinopteri > Cypriniformes > Danionidae > Danio > Danio jaintianensis. The sequence continues at coordinate 8,461,273 of CAIGQV010000001.1, forward strand.
ATTACATACTGCCAGTAATCACTGCACATCACACCATCCATGGCTAACAAAGCACAGCAAACGAAACGAAAATCAAATATAAAAAAAAAAAAAAAAAGTTGAAAATCAAGCGAAATAATGACATCACCGCAACTCAAAGCCAAACGTTGAAGTTTTCTGAAGAAGACCAAAAGTTAGCACTGATAAACAGCAAGCAGATGCATGTCAGTGATGCCAGTTTCTGACCTGAGATGGGTCAGTGTCTGCCGGGGCACATTACTGATGAGCACATGGGGTCTGGGGGTGCATGGGACAGCAGTTGCCTCCAGCGGGCTCATGGGTAAGGCAAAGTTGGTCGGAGCGACAGGAGAAGGGCTGTGAAATCTACGACTAGCGAGGTCATCTAGCACCACATCAGGATCTGGTCGATCTGCATCTGAATCACTGCTCTCATACTCATAAACTGAAGCCTGGTGGGCTGCTGTCTGAGATTTCAACCCGGTCAAAGATGAAGAGTCTGAACCTGCCATTTCAGGACTGGGACTGACCACAAACAATGGTCACAAAAGCACAATAGCAAGAAAATAGTGGGAAAAACAGGCCATTTAGACATTTAGTTTCATGGCTACTGTAACATCTCACCTAACAAAAAAGGAATTTTTTAATAAACATAAATTAGTGTGGGGAAATGGTTCAGGGACATGTTTTGAGAAATGCTCATTCACATAATTTGACTGAAGACTTTGGTAATATAGGGATTATGCCCTATATTATGCTGCAGTTCAATTTGACCCAGAACACTTAATTACTTTAGTTGAAAAAGAGTCGGAAAAACTCATTAACAAGGATTACATTTAACACTCACCAAGTGCCAAATGAGAGTAAAAACTTGCTTTGGCAAGTACATGAAATACTTTAATTGACATTAACTCACCAGTAAGTTGGGCAGTATATTTTTTATTTAAATTGCAAAGACTGTGTTGTAATTAATGTACATTCATTCATTCATTTTCTTTTCGGCTTAGTCCCTTTATTAATCTGGGGTCTCCACAGCGGAATGAACCGCCAACTTATCCAGCATTTGTTTTACGCAGCGGATGCCCTTCCAGCTGGAACCCATCACTGGGAAACATCCATGCACACTCATTCACTACGGACAATTTAGCCTACCCAATTCACCTATACCACATGTCCTTGGACTTGTGGGGGAAACCGGAGCACCCAGAGGAAACCCACGCCAACACGGGGAGAACATGCAAACTCCACACAGAAACGCCAACTGACCCAGCCGAGGCTCGAACCAGCGACCTTTTTGCTGTGAGGCGAACGTGATACCCACTGCGCCACCGTGCAGCCCATGGTAATTTTTTATTAATTTAATTAATTATTATTTAAGTTAAAATATATTAAATATAATATTAGAATATATAAATACATGTTGATTGATATAATAATAATAATAATAATAATAATAATAATAATAATAATAATAAATAAACAAATAAAAAAATACTGAAATAATATGTGTCTGCCCAATTTGTTCTGCACATTTATAATGAAAAAAAAAAAAAAACATACAGATGGCAGGTTTGGCAAAAAGTTATTTTAGACCCTGTTGCTTAGCCTAGGATATACTTTGGAAATCCTGGCACAATTTCTCATTTAGAGTCAAGAACATGCATGCAAAGCTGATTTGTTTGTTCAGAGAAACATCTGAAGATTAGAGAAATACCCAATTTGTTTTTTGACATATTAACCTTTCTTTTGTGATTTTTCTATTGTGTTGGTGTTTTGCTCATTGGAGAAAGACCAAACCCACACTTTCCACAACATTATTGGTCACCTTTCTACAAAGAGGGTGTATACTGTATATACAGTACTTTAACAAACGCCCCCTGAATCTCTGAAGTGCAGATTTGCATTACTGTACCTAGTGAAAGTGCCGTCATCTTCTGTGAACATAGGACTCGCCCAGCTTCTTCTGCTGTCTTCATTTCGCTCTGCGCGTTTCTTGCGTAATGGTGCTGGAACGTAGCCGGACTGCTTTTCCCGTGTTGGGAGAAACTGATTGAACTGAGTGGTAGTCTTAGGTGCTATGACCTGTGAACGGCGGTACTCCTTACTGTCTGCCATGGTGAAGCTCAGATCTGCTTCAGGGTCACTGCCACAACCTGGAGAAACACCACAGAGAGCCAGTGGGTGAGGCACTTAACACACACACACACGCACGCACACACACACACGATTGTTTTTCCTTCCTGGCAGGGATTTTTACTGTTTTTATAATGAGGTAATGATATTTTCTAACTCAAAACCCTAAAACTTACATAATGTAAAAGAATAAAGATCTTTATTAAGATGTCATTTAGTATATTAATGAAGCTCATGACGTGTTTCTCATGACGAAGGTCAGATGACCTGTCTTTAAAGTTTTCCACAGCTGTACATACATATGTACAAACATCAATGATTTAATGTAGTTAATAAAATATAAACAAATGTCATCCAATAAACACTGAAGCTCAAAAGTTTGGGGTCAATGCATTATTTTATTCAAGTTTCCCCCCAAAATATGAAGCACCATAATAATTTGTAAACTGTGATAATAAGTAAAGTTTCCTGAGAAAGAATCAGCATATTAGAATGATTCAAATTGTAGTACTTTAGATTGAAAACTGGAATAATTATTTCAAGATTTTAAAAAATATATTTTCAAATATACTGAAACAGAAAACTCTCATACAGCAATAGTGTATTCTGTAATGTCTTAACTGTCCTAAAATATATAATACTTTTTCCCCAAAGTTTACACGTACACATATTTCTCAGTAGTAAACATTTCAGTGGGAAGCAAGTGACTCATTGGCACGTCAGTGGGGAAAAATAAAAAATGTCTCACTGGGGTGAACATGTAGACAGTCCAGAGCACTAATTACATGAGTAGATAATTACATCAGCACCTTTCTCGTGAGGTGCAATTGAGCCCCTGGGACTATGACTGAGTAGAAAGATGCTAATGTCAGTGAAATGCGACCATGTAGAAGACTATGAGCTGATGACGGTTTGCACTTTCCATCAAAACAGCATCTGCTGACCATCAAACAGCAAAATACAGCCCATGAAAAAAGCTCCATGAATCCACTAGAGGGCACCAGGCATTAGTTTTGACAGGCAAGAGTTAAAGGGGACATAACATGCCACTTTTCTTAAGATAAAAAATTTAATTTCAGTGTCCTCAGAATATGTATGTGAAGCTTTAGCTTAAAATACCAAACAGTACATTTATTACAGCTTGTCAAAATCTCCCCTATGTGGATGTAAGCAAAAATATTCTTATTAGAAGAAAATGAGCTGCTGCTGTCCAGAAGAGGGTGGAGCTTTAACGTGTTATTCTGACACTCCAGAAACAACAAAAGAAGCAACTCTCATGCAGCAAAATGACTATGACCATGAGCATACAGATCAAGGAGTGGAAAAATATTCCTTCCAATGTCACTAGGGGAGTGAAATCTGAGTGGCTTGTTTCTATACATGTTGCAGAAAAAGGCCAAACTAAATTACTGAGTGTCCATTTTTTCTGGGTAGGAGCATGCAGCTGGGACCGATTGTAATACTTAAACATGGAAAAAGTCTATTCTCTAGTCTATATGTAATTTTCATTGCATGTTCTTTTTAATTAACAAGCTACAGTTTATTTATTTATTTTAATTACATGGCTCTCTGGAGTTCTTGATTCTCATTGGTTATTCCCAGATAACAACTGGATAAAATAATAACACAGGCTCATCCTAGTACTATGAATCATCTCACATATTTATATGCTTATCTGTCACAGCGCTGTTTGGCATCATCTTGTGTCTGAATAATATCCAAGTTAATGTGGGTTTTATGTTTAATTTAAGAGTTAGTAAATTAGTAAATTATTACAGCTCAGATCAGTGTTTTGTGTCTAATTGTATACTTTTGTTGCAAGCAGCTGTGTAACAAGCAGGATAATGTACATCTAGGTGGTTGTTTTTACTGATTACATCAGACTTATAAGCAGCCCAACACAAAGTGGAGGATGTGCATTAGATGCACATTATCCATTACCTAAAATGAACTGCATATTATTCTTTCTTTCTGTTAGAAATATTTGTGCAAAATTATACAAAATGAAGTATACAGCTCCAGCTTTCATTCATCAACTCATCTCTGAAAGTCAAGCTAGAACACACAGGAGAGACTGAAGAGTCTTACCCTCGCTGCTGCCTTTGAGTGTGGCGTCTGAGGATGTGCTGTATGTCCTGGAGCCCAGCGAATTGAGGCTGTCTAGAGAGTCTTCTCTCCTGTGTCCAGCCCGCAGCGGGAAGAGCTCTTCTCTCTCTGAGTACCAGCTATCTGGATAAGAGCGGTTTGGCACACTGGCCCGCAGTGATGTGCAATCCTCTAGAGCCTGTCGAGCACAAGGGTGTGAGTGTGAGGGAGACGGGCCGACACACAGCAGGCACAAGGGAACAACACAAACAACAAACGCAGCACACAGACTTCATCAATGCACAAACACGGGCTTACTCAGAAGAATCGTCTGTTCTTCAATTGTTAGTCATGACAGTAGGGCCGATCTTGTATATAGAAGTGTTCAAACTAGAGCTACACAATTGTGAAAAAATTAAGAACACACACTGCTATGGAAAAAAATAAGATATTAATTTCTAATTATTTACAATTATTTCATTTACGATTTATAGGTATGTCTTTGTCTTATTCTGTAAACTTCTAATGACATTGCTATTAAAATATTAAAATAAAAATGTTGTCATTTAGAGCTTTTGCATAAAAAGTGCCATATTTTCAGACATGATTATATTCATTTTTACACAACACAATACTAATACAATACCAAGAAAAAAAATAATAACAACAAATAAAAAAATCTATTCTCACCAGTGACCAACTAAATCCTATCAGATCTTTATAGAATAAAATAACAATTTTGACTCAAACCCACACCTAACAAATTCAGTAAATCCAGAGGATATTCAAGTACTCTATTTAATATTTCATAGCTGTATATACAGTATTTAATATTAAGCATTACAATTCTTCTATGATTTTGAAAAGATAACTAAGCAAAAAACATAGTCTACTTGAGATTGTGGCAAATTGTGAATTACTGCAGTCTTTTAAAAAATATTTTAATAAATACATAAATGAAAATTTGAAAGCTAGTCTGAATGAATGATTTAAGTACAGTACCCGTGTTTCATTACTTAATAAATCAGAGTTTTAAAAAGAGTTTCTTTAACAAATACGTCTATATTTAAATTGACCCTTATCGCATTAATGGTCCACATGTCAAGTGGTCAATGACAAAGGCACTTCTTACTTAATTATTTAAGATATTAAGTTTTCAAAAAAATACATCTGCATTAAAAAAGAAAAAATCAGCATAAAGTCACTTATTTTTACTTATTAGTTTGTTAGAAATTAAGACTACATATCCTAGTCAATTCTGCCTTTTAAATAAATTTCAATCTAAGAATGTTGTTTGTACTTGAAAAAAGGCAGAACAGAGCTTTTTGGCAAGTATTTAGTAACTATGAGCCCAGTGTACTGCATTCCTAGCAAGATATCTTAAATACCAGAAAGGATATAAAAAGAGATTTACATGGTCAGCTACTCTAAAAGAATCAGTGGTATTCAAACAAACAACTAAAGTTCTAAGGGTAAATATTACAGGCAAATAGTGAATAATGTCAGTATTATATCTTACCTTATATAGTGTGGTGCCAAGTAATCCCTCGAAAGCCTTCAGTTTTAAGTAAGGTCCATTATAAAAAGGATCAGCATGCGCCTTTCTGCCCAACCAGTATATGGTGATCAGAACCTAAGACACAAAACAACACATTAGGCCACTATTAGTACAGATATTGCAACAAATATACAGTTTAATGATACAATAAAAGGCTGACTGCAAACTGTGATATAACCACAAACTAGATCAAACACCAAATCATCACATTTAAAATTAGTTCTTAAAGAAAAAAGATATGTAAGAGTAATGGCTACTAAAAAGTAAGCATTGCCAAAACATGAACACATAAAAATTACTGAACTATATTTTAAAATTACACGAACTATATTAAAATAGACATTCAGACTAAATATTCAGACATTCACTCCAGACATTCATGTATCCAGACAATCTTTTGGCCACTGCATTTGCTTTCTAGAGCTATACTTGAGATTTAGAAGAGGCCTCTTAAAATGCTACTCTGATATAATGCCACAGCGCTACTTTAAGAGATAAGCAGACAACCACAAACCACAATGTGGGAGCTGTAAAGTGAGCATTTTATTAGACGCCACAGGAAAAAAGCAAGACTCCTAAGGCTCACAGAATATTGCAAATGAGCAAATTAGGGCATAAACATGATTTAACATCAGCACTGGCACTTACATTTTTGAGCCTCCTGCTGCTCTCCTGGTGCCTGTAGGGGAGAAGAGGTGTTTGGTTAATCGCTCACAGCCTGGGAAAAGTACAATAAAAGAACAGTGGGCATGTTTCGGGTCTCTGTGTGCCCTGGTGAATGAGCTAGAAGGTGAAAGCACAATCCCATCAGGCCGGCTCCCAGTGGCTCTATACAAAAGAACACAGACTGGAAACACGGTCACTCAAACTCACTGACAACATGATATAAAGACCTGATGAACAACAGAAAAACAACCCTGTTTTTAAGTGGACCACATTTTTATTTTTATTTTTTATTATTTTATTTTTTATTATATTTTATTTTATTATTTTTATTTCAGAAATGCAACAAACAATGCAAATGCTGAAGATGTATACGCACTGAAATGCACTGTGTACTGTACTGTATGTTCTACTCATATGGCACCACCTTGTCCGTGATTGGTTATTTATGAGCATTGTCACCTAAGGTTAAGACCAAACAGGATCACAATAAAAATACCACATTCCTCTATGTAAAACGTCAATGGCATCTTGAACTTAAGATCCTTGACATCCTGCTGCTGTGTGCAACAAAGTAAGGTATTTCCTTCTCTGTTGTTTTGACCAAAGAGATTATATAATACCTGCACCATTTTGTCAATAAGGGACCCTTTAAGAGGATCAACATGTTAACATGTATGTTATTATTATTATTATTATATGTTAATAAGAATGTTAATCTGACATTTTAGTGAGAAATATGTTCAGAGAAATCATCTTATGTGTTTGACCAAATGTATTTTATTAAATCATCAATGCTGTATATTAGCCATTATAATGGTTCTGCTCTTCAAATGTCTGTCAGAAACCATAGACCATCCGGCTAACATTGGAATACTTATTTTAACATACAATAGTTACAGCTACACTCGAAAAAAGATTTTTGCTGCTTGTTTAAAGTACTTATTTAAAATGAACATGAAATGAAGTTAATACAATTCCTACGTTTTTGGGACAACTTAATAGTTTCCTGTTCAGTCCATTTAAATTTGTAAAAACAATTAAGTTAACTTAATTGATTTGTGTTGGGACAACAAGAAGGAATTCATGGAACCCAGCATTTTTTTTACAGTGTATTTAGCATGGTTAGTATGTCAAGTGGAAGTTTTACTACTGTACACCTGTTTATTACCATGCTTACCTATTGTTTCTATCTGTTTATAAGTGCCTCTGGCTTTGTTCAGTTCTGTGTCTATTATTCTCATTGTTAAGTGTGCTTTGTGTTTCTGTTCTCCTGGGATTCTGCTGGCAGCCCAATCTCATGAGGCAACGTAGCTATTTTACGTATTGTCAGAGAAGTGGCTAATTTGTATGAAGTTCATTCGCTGGAAAACGTAAGATTTTTAAAAGGAGGCGTGCCCCCGAACCCCAGCCCTAAACACAACCGTCATTGGACATACATGAGATTGTACAAATTCAAACAAACTAGCCACTAAATCAGAATGTTACAACTTGCTGTGAGATTGCATTTTTTGGGGTATTTATTCTCATGGGTTAAATACTGACTGAATTCCTCGAGTCATGTTGGATTGCAACCACAGTTATGAGCCTCCTCGTTTTTTATGTGGTTATAGATAACTCAGTAGTACAGTACCACATGCCTGGCCTGTACACTGTAGTATTTGGAGCATTTAATGACACTAATGTGACTGAGAGCACCTGCGCTGTACACGCCATCCTGCGCATATACCATCCTGGCAGTCCCTATACTGACATCTATAGAACACATTCTTCCTGCACTAACAATACTCCTCAAAGTGAATACAAATACATTTTTGGCTGTGACAGTCATGCTGCAAGATTTATGACACAAAGAGTGATTCTATGATGTGTGTTTTTAAAGCTGGTGAACCTGTATGACATGTTGATCTAGCTGAATAAAGGCGTTCACTGCTCCGATAACAACAATTTATTGCTTCAATAAAAGTCGTAAGAGGAAAAGAAGACTGTGTCTGCCATCAGAACAAAGTCCACCTTTACAAAGCTGCTGGAAAAAAAGTGTCAAGAACATTCTGCCTGAAACGCTTGTTATCTAATGATAATTTATGAGCTCTGAAAAGCCAAAGGATTCTTTGTTGGGGTGAAAAAAAAGATGGAAGGGAACTTTTATTTTGGGAACCTCAAGGATTTATTTTGGTTTCGTGGGATCAGATGTTCTCTCACATGAATATGAGCCTTAATTTATCGCAAAACCTTTTTTTTTTAGGTATGTGTGGGGGAGATCATAAGATCATGTTATCTTATAGAGAAAGAACTGATCTTGAAAGGGAAAGCTTAATCAGCAAAACCAGCATTTCTAAACAAATCTTGACAAAGAGAAAGTGCATCTGAAAATTACAGCTCTACCATCATTAATTCACTTTCTCATCATAAAAAGGTAAAAAACTGTGTATTGTAACGTGTTGTCTTCTGAGGATTGTAAAAAAAAATAACATTTTGGAAAATAAACCAGACCTCTTTTTTAACTGCAACAAATATGACCTGAAGATTTAAAAAAAGAAGCAAAGATGCCATAAAAGAATAAAAGCATCATAAAAGGTTGACATTTACAATTACATTTTGGCTTCTTTCTCACAAAAAGCTATAACATTGCTTCACAAGACATGTGAACATGATATATTTATTACTTTTTGTTGTTATTGTTTTTTAATAATTTTGGAGCTTTGCAGCCTTTGCAATCATACCAAAAATAGGCCAGAATATTTATTTTAAAACTTACTTTACATTCCGGAATATTAAATATTGATAGGTTGGGTAGGTGATCTATTTAGATTGTTAACACAGGGTTGCAGTTTGATAAAAAAAAAGTGCATTTGTGTTCAATAGCGCTCTTGGCACTCTTTAATTCTCCGTCCTTTAGTGAAAGAACTGTGGCTGGAACATTCTAACAGCAACAGCTCATTTTTCTACTCAAAACCCTGTCAGACATAATCTGAGACAAATGCTTTTCAATGGGGTCTCTATTCACACATCAGACTTTAAATGCTTCTAAATGTGCTTTAAATGTGTCTAAACAAGTACAAGACTTCGTCAAATTGCCTGTAATCAACCGTCTGTTCCCAAGGCAAAAAAAAACAACATTGTTTGAGCTAATGACTGTTTGTGAGGATATGATGTTTTCACTGTTATACTCTCACAAAAGGCGACATCAAGCTAATGCATTCTTGAATTTTCATGTGAAATGAACTCAGAAACTAAGATACATTCCCAAAGCTGTTTTTCAGACATTTTTAGGGCCTGATGATACATTATGAGCAGGTCACTGTCATAAACAAAACAGTACTAGTCCGTGAGAAAGTTGCACTGGCATTTAGGATGTGTTGAACCAAACAATTTGTGTATGTGTGATAAAAAGCAGAGCAGAATGGAAGGTTCAGAATTAGATTGTGCTGCTTCCCTCCAAACAATGTTCAAACCACAGAGGCTCATAAAGATGTGGTAAGTGAAAATGTCTATAATAAAGATACAATTTATCGCCAACACACAAGACCTAAAATTAACATTATCTAAAGTGTTGATCATAGGTTTATCATTAACATTAAAATCAAAAGATTGCACTAAAGTTATACAGGTATATATCGGATGCATTGCACTGTGATCTTTTTTCATGAGCAGCTCATTATAACCGTGTTTTCAGATTGACCGTGTTTTCAAGTTCATAAGCTTGAGTTGCATATAACATTTTCAAGTTTGTAATGAGAAAGAATTATATATCTGTGGACAAAAAATAGTTTGAATATGGTAATCTGTCAAAACAAAAGCTCTTTGCTGTTATATACAATCATATTGATAATAATAATACATTTAAATGATTAAAATCAATTCAATAGTACTGTATTTCTGTTTTTTAAATGTTTAAATAATGAATAATAAAACAAAATAATAAAATAAAATAAAATAAATAAAATAAAATAAATAAAATAAATAAAATAAATAAAATAAATAAAATAAATAAAATAAATAAAATA
>CAIGQV010000001.1:8471725-8524918 GCA_903798115.1 Danio jaintianensis
TAAATAAAATAAATAAAATAAATAAAATAAATAAAATAAATAAAATACAAACTGCAGTTATGTGTGCTTGCCCAATTTGTTCTGCCTGCTTTGTAATGAAATAATGCACACATTGTTTAATGGGAGAGAAAATATATATAATAAAGTCACCAGCCATTGCCAGGTTTGCTATACGTTTTTAGGCCTACACTTGATCTAAATGACATGGCAGGCCTCAGCCTCACAACATCCACAACATACTTCTAGAATTTTCTAATTTTACATCCCTCTTCCACATAAAATAAATCAGGTTCATAAAGGGTTGGTGAAGACCTGCCAATCCCTTTTGAGGAAACAATTAAATGACACAGTGACAAAAAGCGGGCAGATTCATGACACACCAACACCCCTCATTTACAAAGCCCAATATTAAAGGGTGTGTGTGCAAAGCTGGATCATTAAGACCTCACAACCCTGTTCAGTGACATTCAGCAGGGTAAAGAATGTTCCTGGTTTCACAAACGAAAGCCACTAATAATTACTCACGTCAGCTCGCATCAATCGTTCTTTGTGTTTTGGCTTCTTTATAAAGTTTTCACTTACAGCTCTATCAAACAACATAGACACTTCAATGAAGGAACTGGCTACCATAGATTTAATGTCTCCCAAAAGACTTGATAGATTCTTATCTGATTCACCAGCCATAATCCACACATAAACATTGTAAGCATATAATCTTGACTATAGTGTGATGAGCGAGTGCTGCACAAATGCAGCTCTTGTTTGTCTGCTTATGGCTTGGACAATTGAGCAATTCACAATCTACCACTGATGCCATCCAGTGCCACACGCCATTGAGCAAATGACATATTCATTCTTTCACAACCTTTATAATGAAAACATTATACAAACCACTATACTGTACATCTCAAATTCTATAAACTTTTGATATACAACAGTGGACCAAACAACACTCTTTTACTGACCTGAACTGACTTACTCAGCTGTGAGAAAACAACAATTTTCCTGTGCTTTTCCCTTATGGTACATTGAACCATTACAGTAAATTGTATATTGTTCCACTGTACCACAAAAATCTGGAGGGCAATCTCATACAAACCATGTGAATGTACTGAAAGAACCGCTTTTTAAAAAGAGGTTTATGTGTGAGTCAGTTCAGCTGGAGCATGGGATATATGGTGAACAAGAACAATATTGTTACAACACCACAGTATTACTATTGTACAATCTTTGAAATTTAAACAGAATTATCCATAGTCCATAATTATGAACACTGTACACTACAAACAATGCTGGGACAAACATTGGGCAGACCCAATTGTTGTGTTAAAGTTTTTGATTATCTTTAATTACTATTTTATTATTTTCAATTTTTCAATTTTTTTTTATTACTAATTTTGACCCAACAGTTGGGTTCTTCCATATTTGACCCAAATTATTATTATTTTTTTTACAGTGCAGAAAATTATTATAAGCGATATATAAGCAATTTTTTTATCAACTTTATGAATTACTGGAATGCAGAAAGAGATAAAATACTTTATCAATAACATTATGTAATCACTAACATGGCAATATTCTCACTAGAAGAGACAATAATAAAACACTGACAAAGTTCAGACAGCTAGCAGGATTTCACCATCTACAATCACAGGAGATGAAACTGTCACAGCTATGATTCACAGCTAGTCATATAGTGGTCATCTACAGACCAATACATAGTCCATACCATGATAAATTTGTGTGCTTATGAGCATATATATTTTTGTGAAGAAGCTGGACAGTAATGTATTTAATACATCCTGCATTTAAACATATAATAATATGCACACTAAGTACATGGACAAAACAGGGATCGTGTAAATCTCACTCACACTAGATTTTAAAAGGTAAGGCTTTAAAACTGCTGTCCAGAAATGTGTTAGTTCATTCAGAGTTTAAAAGAACTTCAAATATATAGCTTTAAATTAAGACAAAATGTAAACTTGATGTACTAAAGCACCAAAAAAACAAACAAAAAATTTGTAATAATAAAAATGCTGTTATAATTTTTTTAAACTAAATAGCTTTCATGAATAAATAAATAAACAAATAAACAATAAATAAATAAACTTCAAAACACTCCATCAAAGAGACTGAAAAAAAAAATAGTGGCAAAGTATAAGAATTTAAAACGACAAGGAATTAGTCTTCTGAGCAGCACTGTGATCCTTAAATACCATCTTTTAATATGTCATCAAATGATTTGCGTTCTCAATATGCCTCACTGGATTTTTTCTAGTTAAACTGAATGACACTTCAGTGGATGTCTTCTGTTAATCATGGCCCAGAGTATAATAGTGATTACAAAAAAAGGTAATAACAGGGCACATTCTAATGTATAGGAAAAACATTTCAATCTTCATTATACTTTTGTTTTGGTGTTTGATATAATGTTGATCATGTTTACTGGCAGACATTAACAGGACTTGAAACTGAGCAGCTGTCATGGTGAAAGAACTGCCCAAGGGACAGATGACCTGGAGTTGTTTCCCTCACTGAGATACTTGCTTTTCATGGACTGATGAGTAATAATGAATGCAGGCCCTGCTTATCTCAAGCCTGCCGGCAATAGCCTGCAATATCTCCTCACGTTGCCCTCTGTGTGACTATGACCACTCGCCATCAAACTCCACAAGGGCTATAAACCACAGATCTGTGTGAGAGATCTAAGAACTTTAATGTGGCGTGCAAACTATGCCCTCACATTTCAGAAAGTTTACTGCCATCTGTATTAGCTGAAACAGGAACATGCCTGTATTGCTTCAAAACACAAAAATAACGCATGGCATTTGAAAAAAAAAAAAACAAGCCCTACTAAATATCAGTGTTGGACAACGCTGATCAAATGTAGTCTAATTCTCAACCAGCTTACAGTTAGCACATGCAAAATATATGGTTTTCACAAACCCGCAACAGAAAACACAAGCTACAATCATAGCATTCTTGTTGTGTACAGGATGTAAACACCAACATGTTCCTGAAGTATATAGAGTTACACCAGGAGGACGAAGCAGAAAACAAGCTAAAAAAAGTAACAAGAATCCTATCACCGCTGCACTTCATCTAGTGTCAAAAAGCGACCTGTCAATTCTAAAATTAGAAACCTTGGACCACTTCCGACAAATGCCTGACAGTGGACACAGATAAGCCCTCACACTCGGCTACAAACACACACCCTCAGACGTATACGAGTGCGGTAAGTGATTATAATGATAGCCTATGGGGACTGGATGAGTCCTGTTTAATCAGAGCCTCAGTACGTTGCTATGGCAGCGAGGGTGTGGTGTGGTAACCGTCATGTAGCAAGGCTTCATTGTTTAATCTCGGCCCACAGGTTTGTGTCTGATGGCACTGTCACTTTTACTGAGCCAACAATGACAGGCCAGGCAGAAACACCAAGCCTTATTCAAAGCAGTCTTATCAATATGGGAAGGATGATTTCAGCCATTTGAATCATTACTAATTTGTGTGTGACGTGATACAGCTTAGATATGTCACAGTTCTCTGGCACAGCAATATTTTGTGCTGGACTAGTTTGAGCCAGAGCTGAACACACCTTAGTCAAATGAGGCAGTTCACAAAGGGATCGACTATCAGAAGACAAGAGAAATGGAAAAAAAATGCAAACAGTCCACTAAATGAATTAATCACCCACACAGATCTTTTTATTATTGTTCCAAACTTAGTTATTTGCTCCAATAAACATATTTTCCATTTTTTTTAAACGTTACTGAAAAACTTGATACATTTTCCTTGTTAAGTTGTTTTTCTGAATAATTAAAGTGAATGAGGACTGAAGCTGCCAAAATCTGTAAACAGCAATCATTTTTGACAAAAAGTAGCCGTCTACATGAAGAAAGCAAAAAACTTTCCATTTCGTTTAATGCTGTTAGCATGTAAGAATGCCCAAATTTAAATTGTTTATAAAACTGAACTTGATATTTAATATATTTCTTGTCAAATAGTTTCAAATATGTCATTTGTTTAATAAATAAAGTAAATAAGGACTGCCAAGCTAAAAAATGACATAAAGGTACCCTGTTTAATGACTTGTAAAGTCATATGGTAAGTTTATGTGAGGAACAGACTAAACGTATGTTTTCAAGACACACTTAAACACTCTGCTTAAAACAGAAAACGATTCCTACATTTTGCCTTTCGTTAACATCAAAAGGGCGTTTTAGGCTCCTTAAAAAGTAAATGTTTTGCTAATCTGTTTAGCTAGTTCTAGTCATTCAGAGTTTAGAAATGATTCAATCAGTTTAGTGAATCTTGTGAATCAAGTCAGAATGATTTGTTTACACACTGAACAGATCCAGTTCAGCTTCTTGAGTTCTGATCAATTCTCTGATAGCAAAGATTGTCAATGAATGACCAATCTGCAAGTCACATCTATTGCAGGAGTTCAAAACACTTGTAAAATAGCACACAAGTCCAAATGCTTTCATATTTTATGGTGCATTTGCTTGTGTTTTAGTGAAGTGTGAAAGCTTGATTCCCTATTCATTGTAAAAGCAACTAGCACATTATTGAAAATGTATCCTTTTGTGTAACATTTGTCAACAAGTCACAGTTGGAATGACATGAAAAAAAAAAAAAAGCATTTTTCTGTGAACTGTTGCAATGACTTACAAATGTTCTAGTTCACTTACGTGACCTGGAAAATATAATAGCCTAGTAATTCTTGTGCTTTTGTTTGCAAATATCAAAGCAGTAATGAACATGTCAGAGCTGGGCTGACAGATCTCACAACGTCACTGTCTCTCAAAGACACACCTGTGAGAATACTGAACAGGTTGATCAACATACCATGTTTTTTCACAGGTATGGGCTGATCCAAACCAATGAAACTAAACCAGTACAGCACACGCACACAACACAAACACCTTCGAGAGGTGAATTCACTCGCGGAAAGTCTTTAATCTCTCTTCATCTCAAACTTACACACAGACAAACACAAACAGGCCACTTGTCAGCATCCATTTCACCGATAGTGAGTGTTTATATGCTTCACCGATGAGGGCAATTCTGCTGTTTTAAGATCAGATTATATATTCACTGCAACTCTGCTCTACAGCATTAACTGACTCTTCTCTTTCATTTTTCACTTGACAAAAAGGCCATTTCTAATTCATGATTTTTATTTAATTTGTAAACAAAACAAATTCATACAGCAATAGCATAATAATTGATTATACAGTCTATGGTCAATTATTAAGCTATTACTGTATGTCAACAACCACAACATATTTAAAATAGCCATTCAAAGTGAATTTCATAGACTAAAAAAAAAGATTTAGAATTTACTTTGACATAGTTATCCCTAAAAATCACACATAATTATAAATAATGAAACACAATAAATTAAATATGATTCTATTTTTTAAATAGAAAGAAATAAACATACTCCAACCATTTTCACAGTGAACTGGCTAAATTGAATTTAAATGACCTGCTTTACTAAAATATGTGAATATGCCCAGTGGACAATAAGATCTGCCAAAATCACCATCCAGTGAGTTGGTTGCATTTTTTATAGCAAGGCCACAGCTATTTTCACATTGGCGGATGGTCAAGCATATCACAGAACATTGTAAGTTGAGAAAACCAAAACTTACTTGACAGTCACACGTGTGGATAAGTCTTGCAGGTCTCCTGGGTGGAAAAGTTGCGCTTCTTTTAGTCCAAGCTTAGCGCAGGCTTTTAGGAAGAGGTTGACGTTGTCCTGTAGACAAAGAATATGTGTCCACCTTGTGAGTTAGACAGCAGTCATACAGGAATTCTTTGGCACAGGCAGTCCAGAAATCATTGCATCCAAAGTTCAGTCCAGTGAGCTGAAGCTGTGGGAGGAGACGAAAGAGGGCAGGTGGCAAATAAAAAGGGACACCATAAAAGCAAAGAATGAAGGCAGGACATCCCTGACTGATCTGTGACAGTACCTGTGAGAGCGGGAATTTGGCCTCGAGGTGGAGCAAAAGCATGACAGAGGCCACTATAGTCTCCTCCCCTGCACATGTACGGCAGTCGCACAAACACACACATATGCTTGCTCTCCCTTTTCACTCTCTCACCCAAACACATACCTACATGTGTGCAAACATACAAACTCAAGCACACTCTCCCTTTTCACACCCAGAAACCGCCACTCGAGTCTCTCAGCAGAGTATTTGAGGAATCTTCAGGGCGGTGGAGTATTTTGGAGACAGGGTTGCCATGAAACACAGGTGACTAAAACAGCAAACTATTTCCCCCGAGCGACTGTTAAAACGTTTTGGTGGGTGGGTGAGGAAATACTTTAATATAAGGGAAACTCGAGATCATGTGTGTGCATCCGGCATGGCGCTGAAGTTGTGTTATTGCATAATTTCAATACGACTTGATAAAGCATCTGGATGACATGTTCAGAACTTGCAGCCCACCCTTTCCTGATTTTCAGCTCCTTCTGAAATAATTACAGGGTGCTTCGGCCTATATTTAAACAGCAAACATGCTCATTAGCAGATGGCAATGAGGAGTTTCAGTTTTAAATCATCTCCTTGTTTAAACAACTGTGCAGTCCTGTTTTCTGAGGTGCGGGGTCAAAAGTCGTACCCTGACCCTGACATCAAAGCCTTTGCTGAAGTGCATTTCTACTGCTGGCCTGTTTATCCCTGGTATTAAGATGCATTTTGGTTTCACTTTCACTTCATGTTTTTATACGACTCTTTTGTCCGTTTTCATTTTCTTGATTTCTTTAAAACAAACTTCTGTGTTTTTATTTCTGATTTTCAATCAAATGTTGCAAAATAAGCTTGCAAAATTTATATATGAAAAGAAAATGACAAAGAGAGCATAGCTTTTGTTTCTGCTCTGATAGACACAAATCAACATTGATGCATTGTTTGTTAGAATCAGGACTAGAAAGAGAACATTGTGCTGTTTACTTTTCTTCAGTTTCAAACCACAAATTTGATTTCAGTTTAAATCCCATCTAGCTAGCATGCGTGACAACACAACCTGTAATGTTTAAATATTGGTTCAGTAGGCAGAGAGAAAGTAGACTTCTCTGGTTGTTTGAATGCATTCAACCGCATGAGCATTTACAAAAACAATCTGATCAAATGTATTTTTCTATTACCTTTGGATGTGGTTGAAAATAAATGAGCTCAAAATCAGTTTACACTTGGGTTAGGATAGGAACATATTTTAGATGAAAATCTAAAATATAGAGTTTCAAAACTCAATATTGAGGAAATTGTGTTTAAAGTTGAGCAAATTAAGCTCTTAGCAATGCATAATACTAATCAAAAATTACATTTTTATATGTTTATGGTAGGAAAATTATAAAACCTTAATGATATTTACATCAAAGAAAATTTTGAAAGAAATTTTGACCCATAAAATGTATTTTTGGCTACTGCCAAAAACATACCCATGGAACATAAGTGACAAATGAGTTTTGCTGAAATACACTGCACAGATATTAGATGGCAACAAGCTAAATGATACTGTATAATTCGGCTTGATCGGTATCCTCACCCTTTCACCTACACTTATGTGAAGTATCGGAGAAAAGAAAAGGTCCTGCTAGTCACCTGTTTACCTGAATTCCTGAATGCTAAATGTCTTTCGAAGCAGGCTGATCAGGAACAAACAGACTATTAGATATTTGACCTTTACTTGGAATTTTAAATAACCTGCAATTTCTCAAAAGGACACTTCAGTCAAAACATTGATAGGCATAATCTTGCACAAATAGCTTTGTGACAGTGACATTATCACTGGCTGAATAGGTCAGATACCTCCACAAATACAACACCTCTGAATTATTTTACTGGTGCAAAGTGATGCTGATCACTTTACATTCACAAAATACTTAAGATGTTTTAATCACATAATTCTGAGGTTTCCCAAGGAATGAAGCTTGAGCACGTGATATGATTGATCGCAGCTGGTCTCTTATCCGCAATCATCGATAAGCCAATCAGATTAATCCAAACCTACAATAAATAGCCCGTTTCACATTACTTCCTTTATCTTCGTTTTTGAAGAATCCCCCCATCCACCCCATCTACCATTTTTCCTCCTTTTACCAGGGGGAGCTCTCGAGAACTACCTTATATCGGACCCCCTTACATGCTTATTAACCAGGCAGGAGCCCTGGGTTCATCTGAGAGCTCTGGGTTCTCTCCCGAGACAGCATGCCAAACCTGCTATTAGTATCAAGCAATATCTAAGTGTGAACTCTTGAAACATTGATGAAAGGAAACAGCAGTTGGATGTTTCTGAAATCAGCACACTATATTTTGATTTCAGTGAAGTGTCTGATATCCATTATAAAAATTGACATTTTCAACCTTTTAAATATTATAGATAGGATTTTGTTAGCAAAAAAAAAAAAGGCAACTTGCATAACTTAACTGTTTTAGGTCAAACTAACAGTTAAAATGTAAAAATGCTTTTAATTCACTTAAGCAAGTCTAAACATTCATTACTAAGCTGAATTCATCTCAAGAACAAAATCATGCAGACATAATGATGGAGAAAAAAAATCTCTAACTTTTCAGTCTGTGTTCATAATCCTGTCAGAAAACTATGAGTCTCCTGTCAAAAACTTTTTTGCAGCCTTGCTGGTTGGTTGATCAATTATGATTAAATAACTTAGAGAGGTTGCATACCATGCATTCATATTTTAATCATCAAATAGTAATCCAAGGTGTGTCAGTGTGCCTAATAGTGATAAAGGGTAACAGAGTTGATCAAGCTGTAAAGAAACATTTTGGGTGTGATAAACTTTAGTGAATAGGGAATAATGCATCAGTTCATTAAAGCATTCAATTTAACACGTATCATGGGTTTAATAAAATAAATAATAAAACATAAATGCTTAAATGCCCACTTTAAGAGTAAACAAGCTTGGTGGTCTGTGGAAAATTCTATTCAAATAAGTTCTGCCAATTCTCCTTTCACAGTGGTCAGGCTTGCTGCAAATATATCCATCCAGCTGAATTATAGGGGGTTTATGAAGGGCTTCGCTCTACAGAGTCATCTCTACAAAACCTCAGGCCAGCCCTGCCAGAATGAGTTTTCTAATGTGGCTGACCAGCGTGCCACACAAGTGTAGGCTTCCTCTCTTCAAATTGTTAAAAGGAGGATCAGTTATCCGGGGAAACACAAGGGTAAACCACGGCTCCGGTTTGATGGAACTATGGGAAAGTGATCCAGAGATCATCAGAAGCCAAACCCTGAGTAGAGTTTAGCGATCCAAAGCCAGAGTCAATAAGCAGTCCTCAAAACCATAGATTTCCGCTCTTGCACTAATGAGCCTTGATTTAACAAAATATAAAACCTCTGTATCAGAATCAAACTGTGACTAACAAAAGCTAAGCTGCCAGAACGAACAATAATGGTGCTGGTAAGATTTCAGAGCCTTGAATAAGCCTTTCATTCCGTGGAAAAATATCTTTCATCAGTCATAAACATGCTTGGATAAGTGCACTCTGTTCTTTTGCGTCTTGCAGTTTTCTGGTAGCTCAGGCACAGCTCTCTTACAGACAAACTTTACAGGCTCAGCAGTATTTAGCAAAACGAAAATATACTCCAAACTATGTGTTTTGCTTTGCATGCCTCTGCTTAGCCCTTGCCATGTAAGCCCTCAATTGTCAGTTTAGGCTCTGCTCAGTAGGTTTTGGGGTTGGAAGCATATTATGGAAATACTGCTGTGATACTTTTGGACATGTGGATGCTTATCTAAGATTACCTAGATCAATAGTATTAAAGGGCAATGGGAAATAAAAAGCATGTTTTGCATAGATTAGTCCAAATATTTCAGGCTCACATGCTACTCACTTGAGACAAAAAGTCATTCAATTTAGTGCTTTTTCCAAACTTTATCTTTTATGCAGTGTGTAATGGCATCAGTGCTGACTTAAAATGCATATGATAGGCCATTGTGTTCATAACTTCAACAGAAATGTGTGTGATTGTTTATTATTCACTAAACCTACCACCAAGAAATGTCCTGCTCAAGTCTTGAGATTGAGGTTTTCTTTGGTCAACTAGTTCTTTCAGTATTTCATTATCAGACTTGGGGTTAAACTTCTAAGGTAAAATCTATACCATCATTACTGTCCTACAGTGTGCACAGTGACTGAGGATTGAGGTAGACTGTGGACCTGAAATTCAGATAAGCAGAGCGGATTTTTCCTATCCACACAGTACACAATATGTGTAGGACCCCCAAACCAGCAGGGGGCCATCTTCATGGTATAATGACTGGTGATGTGCCAGAGATCTGTTGTTTTTGGCTTACAACAATTATGAAAACTGCTTCGTTTGTAACCTCCTAATCAGTCAATTCATGTAATGTTACGTGACGCTCTTAAATGAACAAATACGCATAAAAATATATCCAAATGTCCACCGTGGCACATTTTGACTGAACTAGAGTTAGTTGTCTGAAATGAGCATATACAGTTAGGAAAGTAATCGAGTTCTTATCTGTATTGTATGGTTTCAGTCTTAAAGTGAGAAAGTCATTTTAGTTAAATAGCAGTCGAGAGAATCACAGAAAACAATTCACAAGAAAACTCACTGTTGTTTGTTGCTGTTGTTTGCTCTGAATGGGGTTGAGTTTCAATTTGGACTTTTTATTAAAATGCTGATATGGGTCCACTTGAAAAGTTTTGCTTCAGGCCATTATAAAAGTCTAGGATTGACTCTGCAGATATAGTAATGGGATATAGTACAACACAAGTGAACGCAAACCCACAAATAGAGGAAAATTTGCACCGGGTGATATGAATGAAATGTGCAATGTGTATGCTGTGAATGTGCGATAACCACCTCAACTCTGGTGGTGTTGGATGCTTCATCTACTCACATGTACTGTAAGTCTATGCATTGTTAGTAATGGAAAAATCATTTTCTGTTTGGAAATATGGTTTGGTGCCAAATGATTTCTATTAAATCCCAGGTATACGTTAATGATTTACACTGTGCCAATTCACACTAAATACCTGTGTACATTTAGTAAATCATCAATATTCTTCTGAAGCGTTAGTGCTCCTTCAAGGTGAAATACTACAGCTCAAATCATCTACTGTATGCACGTCAGTGTACAAAAGGAAAACTTACCAGGCCAGCAATAGGTGTGGAAAATCTGTTTAGTTTCTTGATGATGCCAGGCTTGATCTTGTTGATCAGACTACAAGGAGAAAAACAAAACAAAAGTCAACACAAACAATATATTGTATGTTGCTTGCCAGTTTATGGCTTTCTTTAATTCTGACCATCTGGCTTGAGTTTACAATGCTATAATGCTCTGAAAAAAATATACAAACATCTCTAAGGAAACAGACATCAGCCAGGCTAATTTTGTTTGGAAAAACTGTAGAAATAGTAAAATATACAGAAACATTCAAATGTGAAAATCAAAGCATGCAGCTGAACAATGAGTGCCGAGTACAAAAAATGAAATGTAAATAAAATTGGATTTCTGACTGTAGTTAATATGTAATAAGAGGAGAGGCACTCATTAACACTTTATGGCTTGCCTTATGTAGTGTACAATATCTTCTCTCATATTTGACTTTCTTTTACCATACAAGGAAGAAGGTCAAACATGTTTAGAATAAAATGAGATGATGTGTAAATGATGACAGAATTGTAATTCTGGGTGTTTAAAGAAATTTTGTTACAGGTTAAAAGTTTAGAATCCGTATCGTGTCGTGTACTAAATAAAGTGAAAATATGTAAACGTGATTGGTTGAATGCTGAGTTTAACTGTAAAGATGCAGTCAAGTACAATGATGTACAAATAATTATATAAACTGCACAATATATATTTTTAAATATAGTTAGATAAAACTTTGTCTAAATGTTTAGTGTTGGCCATTCCTTCTCTGTTTTTGATTGCCAAAACCTGAAAATACCCAAAACAATGTGTATAACTACACTAAAAGCCCTTTTTGCACATTTTTTGAGCATTTGAAAATACTTTTATCTTACTGCCTGTTAAGACTTTGCTGTGCCGGCCCCAGCTGCAGTTTCACAGGGCCCTTTGTTTAGACATGAGATCCAGAGTGACAGTATCCTCAGGTAATGTGTGTTCACTCATGTGGAAATGGCAAAGCTAATGGCTCGGTACAGACTGTAGACATTATGTAAGGGCAGGAGCAGGATGGTGAGATTCTGCACTGGACTGTGGTAATTAGTCTGCTGAGTCACTCAACTGACACCAGCATGTCAGACCGGCCCACGCTCTGCCCCAGAACCATCCAGTCAGGTTCAGAAATGTGCTGAAACCCCTGAACTTGCAGGAAATCACACCCAGTCCACCGACCCAATGCTCTCTCTCTCTAAATAAACAGCAGAGGAGCGCTGCTCTAGAACACGGCCTGTCCCCGTGTGCCTGCACTCTGCCCTGCTCAGGTTTCTGAACCTGGCTAGAGTAGCTGGCACCATGGATCACCTTTTCCCAGCTGTCCTTTTAAATGCTCTGCCATCCGTGTTGTTTTCCTCTGCTGGCCTTACTAATGCTTCCTGGGACGGAACAGAGTCTGACTGTGGCAGCCGGGAACAAATTATGTGTTTTAAAAATAGCTGCATGACATAATGTACCTTAAATGACGTAAAGCTGACATTAGATGCAAATTACAAATGAAAAAGTTCAGGCAGTGTTGGCTTGCATTACATTTCACCCAACAGGTTTTTTTTTCTAGTGTCTGTCTAATAGAAAAGTAGTTTAAAAGAACTTTTTCAGTGTAGTTTCAGTGTGAGAAATGTGCCTCTAACAATTTTTTTGGTAAATCTCCATAATCTTACTACAGATTACAACACTTTAAGAAGCAATCAATAAATAAATAAAATACACAGGCAAAAAAAACCTACTACTTGATGATACATTGAAGAGAAATGGTCAGCAACAATATTTCCTTTAATTTACAGCCTATGCAAATTGTCCACAGCACGTTCAAGACAGTCTGGAGAATAAGCTTCGTGTCGCTGATTTATGCGAAGACACAAACTTACACATAAACTGACGCTGTTTGTGTACAATAGAAAGGGAGGACGTGTTTGTTGTATTGTTCATCAAAATGGTACTTGTGTTTATCCTAGATGTTACAACCATTACATAATTTTTTTGCAAACAAACAGTGTCAACTCATGTTTGAGTTTGCCACTCACATTAATTTTATTGTGTCTGTATATAAATTTTGGGCTCTTAAAATGCCCACGGTCATTAACTTGCATATTACGAATCTCCAAGGACCACACTTTTAGCTCATAAATCTTCTTTAATGTTCTACTGAAAATGTAAAGTCAGATCTTGGATGGTCCAAGGGCGAGTAAGGTAACAGCAAACACAAACACCAGTGAGGTTTGACATTGTTGATATGCCTGAGCTTTTTCATGCAGACTAAACTATTTTTGTATGAAAAATCTTCTTTTTTGTTCTGCAGAAAATATACTCATAAATGCTTGGAAGAACTTGAAGGTGAGTAAATAATGTCCGTTTCTACATGAACTGTTCCTTTAAGACATCAGGAGTAACATAAAGTTCTTGAAATGTGTATTGCGTTTTTGTAAATCATTTGAATCTCAGTTTAGTCATAACCTTAAACTTATAGTTATAGTCATAACCTTAAAACAACCATAAGGCTGCTGTTTGACATTTGAGTTTGACATTATCATATCTTTCTGTCTTTATTTAAAACCTTTTAGCAATGCTATCAATTATAGATTTCATTCATCACAAAGGAAATAAAAACTTGAAAATAAAATCAGGATGCGTTTCCCATCATATTTCGACTTAAAATTGTTATGGTTGTTATGGAGATTGATTGTACTTGTCTAGACGTTTCCTGGTCTGAAAAGGCTTGGGAACCCCTGGTTTATATTATGTAATGTTAGTCTGCATGAAAGAGTTTTGTGATAGTAACTACTAAAAGTCATTTAAAAAGTCCATCTATAGAGCAAAAACCTTTTCATGTGTTAAGCACAGTCAAATTTAGAAAAGTATAAGCAAAAACAGATTCACTTACTCACACAACAGTAGTCCATTCTCCAGAGAACTGCGGAAATTATTGCTCCCAAACTTCTTCTTAGTGACTGCCTGCGAGACGAGGACAAACACAGGAAGCACTAAGAACCACTGAATGGGAAGGCAGGATGTCCAGGGAAAGTAGAGGAAAGTTGTTCTTCCAAGCTTCAAGTCCAAGCGACTAGCACGCTAGTACAACACAGCCTCTTTTGGAGAATCGTGGGTTATTCAGTAATCAGGGCTGGAGCCCAGCGGCCAAACCACAGAGAACGAGAGCATCTGGAGGAATGTCACAGTTCTACACACAGTTTCATGCCTTTGCAGTGATCTCAAGCTACTTCTGCAAGATACAGAAGGCAGGCAGCCCATTGTTTTTACTCACACACAGGGAAGCATTTATGTTGTGTTTATGCCCTCAGACTACACTGTTACAATGTGAGCCCTGTTGCTCCACACCTTGTATAACATAATAATCTATAAGCAAAGCCCCTTTTTACACACACAAATGTTTTCAATTTCCACATTTAAATGCCAGCAAAAGCATAGCTTTCATGAGACAATGTCATTATGAGTAATACTTTAAGTATGTTTTATATTGTGCTACTGGTTAAGAAGCATTTAAGAGAATTTCAGCTAAATACAAACAGGCCATACAGACACTGTTTATCTCTAAAAACAAGAAATGCGCTTTTTTTAATAGACATTCTAAGACTGTGAGTAACTGTGTATGTCACTTTGCTGTAGATCAGGAAATTTACATGTGTTTGAAGGGTGTGGAGCGTGGCCTTAAACGTAAAAAAAAGTAAACAACTTTTTTTGAGTTCAGTATTGACTGTGAGATTTAAACCACAAATATTGTCGTTTGAAAACTTCAAAGCACACTTTCTGTGTCTGTTGAACAAAACAAACACAAAATACTATGTGAACAAATACTATGATCCTCTTAGATCCAGTTATACTGCTAATTACGAACTAAAGGCAGCTTATCTTAGCGGGAATTTTATATTCTATGTCACACAGATTTAAATCTCAAGTTAATAAGATAAACTCCTAACACTGCCAAAGGTTTATTATTTATCATTATGTATTATGTAATGTATAATACTAAATGTAAATGTATTATATTGCCAGAATATTAAAATCAAGGTTTTTGACAAATAACTTCCTGTGCCCTTCTTGTAAATTTATGTAAGAAACTCTCACAGATAGGAGTTTGAAGAGACGAGAGGTCACTCATATGGAGCTCTTTGACACAGCAGGATGCAGTAAACATCAATGACATATGAAATCCTGACCCCTGCTGTTCCTGTCATTGTAATGGCCAGGATGGCTTATTGTTTTAAAACAGATCTATTTTGCAGGTGGAGACCAGATTGGCAGGTTGAGTAAATCATGTACATAAATAAACAATATAAATGAGCAATAACATAAAATAAATAAAGATATGAGAACTATTTAAAAATGTAAAAACACACAATGTCTACTCTTTGTGCCACGCACATCCGTGCTGAAGAAATTTTGATTACTAACTCTGATTTCCTAATAATCTGATATTGCTGTAACAGAATTCTTCTTACTTGAAGTTTGGGTCTCTTGGTTCATGAACTTCATTTAGACTGGATCAAAAAGAAATATCTATATTTGGTACTGGCTCACTTAGTGCTCAAAATGTGAAAAACTATTTTAAGAACGATCCTTAAGATGTAATTAAAAATGTAATGCATACAGGTGCTGGTCATATAATTAGAATATCTTTAAAAAGTTGATTTATTTGACTAATTCCATTCAAAAAGTGAAACTTGTATTTGCATTCATTCCACACAGACTGATATATTTCAAGTGTTTATTTATTTTAATTTTGATGATTTTGATGACAACTAATGAAAACCCCAAATTCAGTATCTCAAAAAATTTGAATATTACTTAAGACATTATATTTTACATTATATTATACAAATAAATTTTTTTTAGAAATCAGAAAAGTATGGTCCATTAATAAATCAACTTTTTAAGGATATTCTAATTATATAACTAGCACCTGTATTTGTAATGCTTTTATTTATCAGTTGTGAAAAGATTGTAAATGTGTAAAAACGGCACTAGGAATTTCTCCCTCGCATTCACAAACATCTGCGGAAGGGACATGCATTTCCATTGCCAGTATTGAACAGTCAGTGAGCAACTTCAAGTGCTACGGTCTATAACATCTTTCTGAACTTCCCGCTGTCCTGAAGCTTGCTCTCTCATTTGCTGTAGGCCATTGCTGATGTGTTTTTTAATCAGAACAGCAGGATTTTCAATCACTGACAGGTCCAGATACTTAGCTAAATATTTCACAGGCATCGGCAACACATCAGCAATTCTCTCTAATTCTAGTTCTAATTCTAATAGCTGTCTAATAATAGGCCAAAACTAGACTAGCCATCAAACAGACAGGAATGAATGACTACATATGTAAATTCGATCTGTCTATTTTGATGACTAATCTCGTTTCGTTTTGTTAAATGTATATTGGATTTTCTAAAATAATCATAACATTCACAAATCCAATATTTAGTCTATTATGTCTATTAAACAAAATAAATTGCTTGGTGGCTATTGTTTTACTGTACTTTTGAAAAATGTATTGAGATTCTAAACTGTTTAAATTGAAGAGACTGACATTTCACTGAGTAACACCTCTACTCCAAAAACTGGGAATTTAATAAAAATAGCTCTTCAAGCTCTATTCGTAATCACATACATTTAAGTAACTGGTTTATATCATGCAAGATGTGATTTTATTCAGTTGCACTTTTGCACAAAAAAAAAGCTATTATTCATTCATGAGGGAGCGATGGGGCATTCCAAGTTGTTTAGACACATGGAATGCTGCACATCATTAATTGTGCCAAAGTGCTTTAATCCCTTTGCCCATGCAGGGTCTGACGAGCATGAAGGAATATTGGGAGAAAATGCTCCACAACATCTCTCAGGTAATTTTAATCAACCGGGAAATAAAAATGGCCATATATATGGCCATTTTTATTTCCCGGTTAAATACGTTTAATATATATATATATTATATTAAACGTATTTACACACGTTTACACACAAACACATATAACTGTATACATAATATATAACTGTAGTTACTTAGAACTGTGACTTACATATAAAACAAAAGTGAACACTCTTAAAAAAAAAAAAAGTATTTATTATGATTTTCCCATAATAATGATTTAACCACAGTGTCTAATGGCAACTTTTAAATATTTTCATCTCTGATACACCAATCAGCTTCAGAAGGGTGGATAATTTGAGGTTTGACTTTAATAAGCTGAAAACAACACTGAAGGAAATCCAGGAATGTCTCTGCCCGCAGACGGGGTGCAAGAATGAGCACATGTGACAAACTCCAGGCCGTTCAGCTGACTAGAACACCCTACACACTCTCCAGCACTGTTCAGTGCGCCCTCATGCCTAACAACCCATTACTCATTCAGACTGGACGCTAAGCGGCACATCACCTTCCTCTGCAGGGGAGCAATCAGCTTGGGGCTGAAACTGCCCTGCCAAGGTCCACTGGTTGTGACAATGAACCAGTGTGCATGTGTGAGAGACTGATGTCACACTGAAAGCATTCAGATTCACCCCCTTACGAATTAGAAACAATATTTGTTCAGCTACAGCCAATGCTTTGGCTCTGCCATCTCCTGCTGAGAAGGGAATTCACAAGGATAGGAAAGTCCTAATCATTTGTGCCCTACACTAAGAGGGTTCCAGAGGGTTTGGAGGAATAAACTCAGTAAATCGTGTGAAAATTGAGGTCTTTGTTTGTTTTTCCACTGTGAGCTTGATGGAAAAACAAAAAGGATTTTCAGTGATTTGAGGAAAATTCTGTCTTTACTTGCTCACCCTCATGTCATTCCAAACTGTACGACTTGTTTTCTACACACGAAAGATATTTTAAGAAAGATCTCACTGTTTTCCCCCTCCTTTTGTCCAGTTTGGTTGTCAACATTCACTGTAAAAAATATCTGTTAATTAACAACTTCCATATTTAGTGTTTTTCCTTTATTGACCGTTGTGAATTGCATTATGGGACCTTGATCTGCTCTGTTGACTTTTGATGTTGAAAACTCAACTCTACAGTTTAACAAAGTGACTTTTTATTTACATTTTAGTAGTTTGAAATAATATAATGTATAAGAAACAATATACAGAGAAATAAGTTTGCAAAATGACAGAAAATGTACTCTCAGTTTATTAAAAAGTTTTTTGTACTGTAATATACAACACCAACACAGACAATACATCACTTTAAACTATTAAAAATGTTAATAAAAGTCACTTTTTTATCTTTTCAAGGTTAAAAGTTATTGGAAGAAAGATCAAGGTCCCATAATGAAATTCAAAAGCATAAATAAACGAGAGGAAAAAAAAGTTAAAACATGAATCACAAAATACAGAAAACGGCTAATTTACATATATTTTGTTCAGTGTTCTGCAGAAGGTGGAGAAATATATAAAATGCAGTCATTTGTAACACAGTTATAGGAATATTACACTATTGTTAAGCTTAAAGAAATTAGCTAACTCCATACTTAAATTCTCACTGCAAAGAAATCAGCAAATGAAGCGTTTCGCTAAAGTAAATAAAAAAAAATCCATACCCTGGACATAAACAAATCACACACATAATATAGACTTACATGAGGTGTAGCCTACTAAATATTCGTTTTATTATTGGTTGTTGTTTTTTACGTTTTGCATGCAATAATTATCTACTTTGTCGCCTTTATTATATATTCTCATCAGTGTAAAACACAAATTCAACAGGTCTGGGTATAGAGCATGAGATAATAATGAATTGAATCAAGTGCTTTTTTTCATTGTATTTGGTTACCTCATAGTTTGCCAGTATCGAGTGTCAATTCCCTGACCAATCCTCGTCTAACTAAAAGCAGGTGTGATAGTGAGAAAAATATACCTCAATCCATCTCTGGGCTTCTGAGTAAACAGTCTCATAGCCAACTGCAGACTGCGGTCGCCACTCCATCACCTTCAACGCGTCTCCACCGCAAGAGTGCAAACACGCGAGTAACGTACAGTCGAGACGCGACGCGGCAGTATTTTTAAGACCACCTGCCTTCGTTTACAAGTCAGCCTTTGACTTTTTTTTTTTTTTACGTTTCTCTTATTCGAATGCCAGTATCAAAACTATTATTTTGTCGAATTTCAGCGAGCAAGGCTTACATAACAGTCACAAAGAACGCAGCGTAAAAACTTAAATCCCCTCGTTTTGAAAAGTACTGAGAAACTTTAGAGTTGTGTATTTTATACGCCCCCTAGTGCGTCAGGATACACACCTAAACCGCCGTCAGGTTACACTTCAGGCGCTGAGGGTAGAATCAAGTTCCTTTAGGACAGAAAAAAAAAAGTATTTCAAACGTAGAGGCAGGCAGTCAAATTTAGTTACCTAAATGCAAGCAGCATTATTGTCTTTAGCATTTAATTAAACTGAAATAAAATGCCTGAAACCTTAATAAAGCAAAGGGGGCCACGTCTGAGCAGTTAAATACAACATAATTTTGGTTTAACATTTTCGATCATTATATAGGCTAATTAAAATATTTCATTTTTGTATGGACGCAAGAAAAAAAAAACGTTTTGCTGCAACTGCATATACAATCATCATTCAGACGTATTTGACCCAACTGTACAACAATCAGAATCCAGATACCATTGGAATCACTGCTCATGAGAGAGTTTCTTGTATCATAAACACAAATAGTTCATTCATTCATTTTTTTTTGGCTTAGTCGCTTTATTAATCTGGGGTCACCACAGTGGAATGAACCGCCAACTCATCCAGCATATGTTTTACGCAGCGGATGCCCTTCCAGCTGCAACCCATCACTGGGAAACACCCATACACTCCCATTCACACACATACACTATGGACAATTTAGCCTACCCAATTCACCTATAGCGCATGTCTTTTAGACTTGTGGGGGAAACCGGAGCACCCGGAGGAAACCCACGCCAACACGGGGAGAACATGCAAACTCCACACAGAAATGCCAACTGACCCAGCCGAGGCTCGAACCAGTGACCTTCTTGCTGTGAGGCGACAGCGCTACCCACTGCGCCGCCCACAAGTAGTTTTAAAAACATTTTAAATGATTTTTAGAAGAAAAAAAAAAAGGATTTTTAAAACAAAAGCATAACATTTTTACTACTTGTGTTCAGGGACTGAACTTACTCATCATATAGCAACAGGTTCACCATGAAAAGAAAACTCTGGGCATTTGTTCTTAATCATTTGTGTCTCATCTGGATATATATATTTTTTGCTATAATATTGAGAAAGCTGTATTAGAAACAGAACATAAGCAATGACAATGGTAGAGTTGTAACACACCTGTAAAAAGAGCATACTTTCTTGTAAATATGTAAAAACTATATTAATCAGGATATATTTATTTTTTTAATGGACTTTCTTTTCTGGCAGAAATGAACAACAACACAAGATGAATTTATATAATCAACACTGAGTGCATTTTATGTCATTTTGGAGAAATCAACAATTGTTTCAACCAGTGTCAACAGTCAGATACAAAATTATTATTATTAGTTCTTAAGTGTACATATCTTTTGAAATGGGCTAATTTTTTTATTTCCATCAAATTTGCCTTGTTGTAGTGGTCAAACTTTTAACAAACTTTAATCAAAGTCAAAACTTATACTGTATAAACGCTAAACGTTTAAA
The DNA here is from genome assembly GCA_903798115.1 of Danio jaintianensis. NCBI lineage: Eukaryota > Metazoa > Chordata > Actinopteri > Cypriniformes > Danionidae > Danio > Danio jaintianensis. The sequence goes on from CAIGQV010000001.1 coordinate 8,492,545, forward strand.
GTATTCAGCACTTCTGAATGATTGGCAGTTTTTCTCTTAAATAACAAGGACATTTATGCTTTCGAAAGAGCCACCACAGTGAAGCGAAGCTCCTGTGGATCACGAGCCATGAACTTCTTGCAGACCTCTGCAGAATCCTGCAGATCAGACAAAACGTGGATAATTGTATAAAACACATTAAACAATGTCCACAAACTTGTTTATAAGGATGTCTATTTTGCCTACAAGAAACCCCTCACCTCAAGAAATGTGTCCTCTGTGGTCTTTCCATGAACAATTGGAAAAGGTTTGCGACCATCTGAAAGAAAATAAAAATAAATCTTTAAATATGAGGCTTCACTGTTTCAAAAAACAAAATGTACAAAAAAAATTATCATACATAAACTTTAAATTTACCTACCCAGTTCATATAAATGCCCCTCGACATTTATGAAGGCAATAAAATGCAAATCCACCTTTTCATCTAGACCTGGAGCCTGTAAATGTGCAAAAGGCAAATATATTAGCATGCTAAACATTTGAGGTTTCTATGATACTGGAATAGCAACCAAGCTGTGTCTTGGAGTAATAGAATTATACAAAATCTGATCATTTCAGTTTCGCTGCAGCTTTTTAATAGATACATCTATACCAAACAACCTGTGTTATTCTGATACAAGGTTTGTAAATAATTTTTTATATTAAATAATTAAAGTTGGATCCTGTTTGATCTGTTTTAGAAAGAAATGGCGACTCATATTTTCAGCATACCATTTTAACAAAATAAAATATTACATCAGCATAAACTTGTATGCAAAGTGTATGCAAGTACTTATTGTGTTAAAGACTTCTAACAACTAGTGGTGGACCAATACAGAGATTCGGTTTGGTATATGATATGTTCAGTAAAAAATAAATAAGTAATAATAATAATAATAATAAAAAAGCACTGTCAAATAAAAATATATATCTCTAAAAGCTAAATACAATACAAAATGAATACAATGTAGCAGAAATAATACTAAAATAAACAGTGCTTTTTAGGTTTTTCATGTACCTAACAGTAGTTTTTAGTAACAGAATCTAAAAACACTGCATACTGTACATGTATGTGCCAAAGATTCTTTTTTTTATTGGGCACATGAAATATTCTAATTTTGTGAAATACTGGATTTTTTTTTTTTTTCATCTTTAATCCATAATCATTTAAATTGAAAAATGAAGGCTTGAAATATTTAACTTTGTGTGTAGTAAACTAATATAACACACAAGTTTCACTTTTTGAAACAAATTATTGAAATAAATGGACTTTCCCTTGATATTCTAATTTTTTGGCACATACCTGTATATAAACGTCACTCTATAAATTAAAAGAAGGTTAACCATTATGAAGGTATATTCAGTCAAGAGAACAGTGATTTCAGTATCTTTTGTTCTTTGATTAATATTATAAACACAGAGCAGAAACAAGATCTGTGGACAGGTCGGACACAATTATTGGACATAACTGAGTTTTACCATTGAGAGGCAAGACTTAAGTAACTTTCATTCAGTTATTAAGATGAGACACCTCTCAGATCACATGCGGCTCACATCACCTTTATTTATATGTGAAAGCGTCTACTACTTTAGTGCTCAATGATGGGACATTTTCTCACTGGGAGCCTTGTTTCAGAGCATTGACATGTATTATAACATGCACAAAGCCAGTTCAGAGATTAATTAAAGAAATGGGGGAAATGCATTTGAATGCAAAAACGAAAAAACGCAATATCCATATGCATATTGAACCATGGAGGTCGTACCAAATGGTTCAATATTATACAAAGTATTGCGCCAACCCTACTAAAAGCCATTCTTTATTTAGCAAATACAAACCTCTGTTTGTCCCTCCTGAGCACTTGATTCATGTGTTACTCGGATACTCTGAAATAATATCAGAACAAGCATAGTTAGTTTAATTCAGTTAACTGCGTTCAATGTTTGCTGATAACAGTCAGATATTGTTACTGATAAACTTCAGGAAAAAAAGAAAGAAAAAAAAAAAAGTGTAACAATCAGCTGCACTCTGTTGCACTAAAATACCTAATTTTATCACCTCATCTTTTTCAAGGAAAGCTGCCTTTTCTTCTGGGCTCATCTTTGCAGACTGGAGTAAAAATGTCTTAAGTGGTGAATTGAGCTCTGTAAAAAGTAAAACTTTATGTACATACAGCAAACAAAACATATTAACGCGTAACGAGTGGCTATCTTTTTTTTAAATCAGGGAAAACATTCTAAAAAAAGCAGCAAAGATACTTACCAAACTCCAGATGCTTTTGATTGTTTGCCACAGCATGAATGAGCCCTATTGTTCCACAAGCATTGCCGATGGTTTGTTTCATAAAGTACACATCTGAGGACACCTCTTGTCCTTGTCCTTTAATTTTTGCCTCTTCCTCCTGTCTAAAGGTTTCATACTACATTAAGGAAAAAATATATATATTAATTTAAATCATACAAGATATTGCATTACAAGAATTTCAGTCACGCAAATAAGGCAAGACTTCAGGCTAGTGCAAGAAATGGGTTTCTTCATTTTCTTAATTTACAGCCTCAGTAAATTTGTTAAATAATAATGTTAATTTACATTTTTTGTACAGATTTTGCAGCATGTCTTGCCATGTTAAAATCTAACTTACATTGTTTACTAAACTTTCAAGTACATGTAAGGATATGCATTGAAACATCTGTTGTGCTAAATTACAATGAAATACATTTTATTCTTTTTGTGGCATTTTATTTTCAAAAAAGGCATTTGAAATTATTTACTTGCATTGAATATGCTTTCTGTGCATATATTTTTTTGTAAGTTGAGAAAACCAGAATTTAAAGTTTATAGTTATAGGTTTGATTAAAATTAAATTTTATTAAGTTACTGATGACATTTCTTCCAAATGTTGTTATTTTATTATTAATTTTTTTTTTTACAAAATAGCAAATGTACTATGATTTCAGATGGGTATATATTCATTTTTAGACAGCACAATACCGCAAATTTAACTTCAGAAGAGTTAAATTTATTAAATTAAGTTCAAATTCTGTCATCGTTTACTCACCCTTCGCTTCATCTAAACCAGTTTTAAATTCTTTCTTCTGCTGAACACAAAGAAAGATTTTTTGAAGAATGTTGGAAAATAGTGGCCGTTGATTTGCAAAGTATTTTTTTTCCTACTATGGAAGTCAATGGCTACTGGTTACTGGCATTCTGTAAATTATCTTCTTTTGTGTTCAGCAGAAGAAAGATTGGATCCCCTTAAGGATAAGTAAATGTTCCTTTTTGGATGATAAGTATTTGGTAGAAGAACCCTGATTTGCAGTCACAACTGTTTTTATTATTCTCTTCAATCATCATTTTAAAACAATATTTTTAATTTGAAATCTAAAAGAAACGTTATCAAACCTTTATTAAATCCACAGACTCTGAGACATATCTAGTGGTCTCCTAATGTAATATAATTTGCGAAATACAAAACTGGATAATGCTACCATCAATCAGATCCAGCTGCACCTCCATAATTTACAAAGAAGCATCTAGAAATACAGAGGTTGTTTGCTGACATGAAGTCTATAAGGGTGTAAAGTGCAATTATACCTTCTCTGTTATAGGGAAAAGCAAAAGTACAGCGCACACAGGCCTTGGCACCAAACTGAGAACTTCAAGCTCCAAACCATACACATCCCCAAACTGCCAGGTGGGTACCAAGCCAAGCTGCCGTAAAAACTTTACAAAAGTATAAGACAACAAATACATATTACTCACAATTTCATAAGAGTAGTAAGTATTTTGTGATTCATGTTTTTCCTATTTCATAAGAGTAGTGATAGAGTTGGAACTGCAAGGCCGTTTACAGACACAAGGGCCTGCACAATCCAGAAACGTTTCTATTTAAACATATTTATCATAAAATAAAGATTAATATAAATAATTTTCCTTTAGTTAAAAAAAGCAATAAGGCTACAAACAACATATTAAGCTCAGTAGTACTGTTGATAAGCATAACAAATCAAAGTGGATGCCATTAGCTTTATCATAGCGTGCTTTAATAAACCTGATTCATTCATTTGGCACAAGTTTTGAATCCTAGACACACCCAGAGAGTCGAGACATCTACTCACTTGGTTCATAACCTGAAAAGCAGACACAGAACACAAAACAGTGTCATATAAAATATGATGTCAAAGACATGAGGTGCAGCTTACCGTTTCTGCTAAAAGCTGCCAATGAAAAAACCGAACGGATGAACGAAATAAAACTGAGTTCACGGCGAAATACCGTGAGCTCGGGGAGAATTTCCTACCTCTGGGTTTGCTTCCAGTGGTAACCAGCGCTGGCCCTCCATTTCAGATTAAGCCCTGTCTAAAATCCTAAATAAAAAAGCTGATATTGCTACCTCGAGCAATGGTGTGCAGAGGCTTTGACAGCTGAGGAGGAAGCTCAATGGAATATGTGCGCGCGGGGCTGTGAATTCAGCCACTGACATAAAGACCGGCAAAAAAAACCTTCAAAATAAAAGTCACCGTTTAACAGCGTGTTTTACAAGGCGATATTCTGATCATATTTTATTTCCAAGTACGTTTTACCAATTCCAAACGGCATCATTCTTAAAAACTTAAAATTAATCTTTTAGTATATAATACATGTATAAGTTCTTGATATAACATTTTTATAAGAATATTGACCAACGTCAAGTTTCTTATAAAGACGGTAATTGTGATTTAATGTTAAAATACCAATAATATGGTCTCTTTGAGTTATGTAATTATTTTCTCATTGCGATTTTTCCTCCTTTATTTAACCTTCAAATAACACACAGGCATTTTAAACATATATAATATTATATCCAAGCAGCATATAATAAACAACATAGTACAAAATAATAGTAATAATAATAATAATAATAATAATAATAACATAAATAAAACCTTAAAACATACCAATACGAATGAAAATACATTCAGGGGGGTCAGTCCATATAACCGACAAAAGTTTAGAGAACTTTGAGGCACTTTTCGTTTTTACCTGTTTTATGGATCTAAATAAAAATTTGAAATCATTTTTAAATGTTTTGAAACGGGGAGAAGCTTTAACAAATCTACATTTGTGTATATAAAACTGTGCTACAGTATTGCGATATGTTGGTGATAACACGACATTTTCTGTGCTCTGTCTGATGCGCATTACAGATTTAGCCCGGTGGGTGGCGGTACTCTGTCCACAACGTTGTTAATCACAAGAGAAGAAAGAATTTGAAGTGTCCGCGGCGTTGTTTGGTTTTAAACATGTACAAACTGATTTAATGTTACGTTTAGAGTTGTTATCAGGACAGATGCATTATAACGTGTATAAAGACAAATATAATGTAAAATCAGGTTTGTAAATGTTCTTATTAACGGCGAGTTGTCGAAATAGAGATTAATACTTATAACGGCAGTTTCTTTTTTACAGCTCTCAGTGATAAAACGCTGACAATGGGATCTAAAGAGAAAGAAAACACAAGAACGGGCAAACAGACGGCATCTGTGTACGCTGCCAAGATAAAGACGAAAATTCACAGTAAGAAACGCCGTGAATGCTAAACAGATCAAACTGTCTGCATAACAGATGTAGTTCGGGGTCAGTGACTTGACTTTTATTATCTGTCAGATACCTCGTCATTCTTCAAGCTCTCTTTGAAAAGTAACAACAAAGCTCTGGCCCTGGCTCTGGTTGCTCAGAAGCAGAAGAGCAGAGAACTGGAGGCAGAGGTGGTCAGGCTGAGGAAAGATGCACAGACAACTCATTTTGGTCTTGCTTTTCAGCGTCATAAAAACAAACAACTGGTGAGTCTGTGAGAGTGAAGTCCTGGTCTGGTATATGCCATTTATTCTTGCTACAGTTGAACTTTTGCCTTGCTTACTTATGCTATATTTCATCGTTAATATAGATATATCAGTGTTTATTTAACTTATTTTATTTACATTTTTGCTTTTTCTAGTTTGCCGTTATACAAGAGTTTTATGACTCTTCCCTGAACTGGATGTCAAAGGCAGTTGACATCTTTTGTAATGATGAGGTAAGTAGTCAATTCATTTTTCTGATAATTTAGTTATGCGAGACTTGTTGTTATAATCGTATTGTCCATATTACCATTATTTTTTCAGCTAAGCTTTGTTGATTGTTCACAAATAGCTAACTGTTAAATAGTCACAATGTTATCAATAGCTCTAATTCGGTTACCATTATTATTAATCATGTGAATAATGTTTTTTATTTTTTTATTTTTTTATAAAGGTTCCAGACAGTATTGACACTGAAGACAACACCAGTGAGGGTATAAAAAAATACTGTTTGGCTGTTTATTGTGTATAAGACTCCTTAAGAGATAATTGACGCTGTACTGACATATGCTGACCAAGGGCAACAGACCCCTCATCAGGTTTTGCCAGATTAATGTTGGCTTTGGTCAACATCTGTTTTTGCCAGCTGAACATGCTCATGTTGTTTCACTGTGTTTTGCAATGTTTGAGAAATTACATATTGAAATCCTGTGTTAGCCCGTGTTGGTCAGTGTATGGTGGTGCAGTGCGAATTGGCCTTAAAAATTTTGGTCAAGTTTAATTAAGTTTGGGTGATTGATATATTATTATATCATCCTAATTTATGTAAACCCATATTATGTACCTTTTAGATTACAGCTACACGATACATTTTGATGTGATTTTAATAATCTTGATTTGCTGTTTGTCTGTTTTTCAGGTCAGAATTTTGAAATGGAGAAAGAGGTTGAATGTGTGCCAAATAGACTAACATTGTGTCCACAACATCATAATGTTGAGTCTGAACCAGTGAATACTGCTATGGTCAAAGGAGCTACAGATAGTGATGCTTCCAACCAAAAGAAAGACAATTTAGCACTTCAAAACACCATAAATGACTCTAGAATGGATATTACTATTAGTGACAATGCTTCTGAAATTCTAACAGTGGAAACAAATGCAAGAACCTCTAGAGTTACAGATGAACATCAGAAAAAGAAGAATATGTGTCTCTCTGGAAAAGATTGTGATGGTGAATCTGAAGTGGAGGACTCGCCGATATCAGATTATACATCAGCTATGCCAAAAGATATGACCACTGTGACACAGCAGTGCTCTACCACTGTTGAGAATGGCCAGGAAACAGAATCAATATCTGCACGCAGGCAGACTCATGTCACCTCTCGTACTAAAAGCCACAGGCGCACATGTAAACAGAAAGAACCTAACCCAGATCCAAGGAAAACATATACAATCTCCAAAGATCCTCCTAATAATATTTTTAATGATTGTGTTAATGATCTTGAGCTTCAGATTTCTGAAGTTTCCAGTAAAGCTGTGAAAATCAAAGCAAAAGAGTTTAATGCCACCCACGAACCAAGAAGAACATTTATAGTTCATGATGAGTTAAGATCTGAGAAGAGCAGGAGGACCAAAGTCTCAACACTTTCGATGGATCACAGTTCATTGTTCGTGGATGAAAATGTGGAGTCTGTCAGTAGTGTATGCTCAGAGATTGCAGGTACTGATAAGTGTCTCTGTGATGCAGCAGTTCAAGTAAAAAAACATACAAATAAAACTCACGCACACCCGCTTTCTCAGTTTGAAAAGAGCAATACACAGGAAAAGCGAGGAACTTATGTGATACAGACAAGTCAAGTTTTGATTGAATGCAATGTAATAGAGGGTTCCAACAGAGCAGAAGGTTCACCGGAAGTAGAAGAAACCCAAACATCAACTCTAAATATTGGTTTAGATGTCATTGCACAACACCAAAAGGAGCCAGAGCCTGTTTCTCAAGACAGATCAAAGGAAAAAGCTTACAACCGAGAATGTTCACAAGATTTGCAAATCGTTCTTGTAGAGGAAACCTCTGAATTTACATCAGTGCCAGGTAAAGCTAAGAAGCCTAGGAAAGAAGGAGCAGATAGTAATAAAGATCGGAATGTTCCAACAAAAGAAAAATCCAAATCATTAACAAAGAAACCAAAAAAATGTCCTGTGACTGTGGATGAAAATGTGTCGACCAGAAGTCCAGATGTGATTAGTCTTCAGAAAGCAGCAACTTCAGGATGCAGGCCTTTGTCTAATACTTTACTACCACCATGGGAATCTCATTGCTTAGCCGCAGAGGAGGATCTCCTGGATAATCTTCATGCAGAAATGCCTGAGATAAGCTCTCCTTCATCTGTTGGCAAGGCTGGTCAGACTGGCCATATAAACATGGATGTTCCTAACATAAATCTCGATCAAACCAACCAAGAACATGAGAGCAGATGCAGGAAAATGTATATAATTTCATCGTCTGATAATACGGCCAGTAAAGAAATGGCTAATGATGCGTTCTCCATTTTTGAACAGGATCGTCCCTGTAATAAAACAGATGTTTCACCCGTAAAGAGCACTAGTCCACTTACCATGGATAAATATAATATGACTTCAGGCCATTTTATTGAGCACCTTCAGTTCACAGAAGAGAGACCTCCCTGGGAGACCCTTGAGGATTACAGTGCGATACTCTCAGATGAAAGCTGTGCTTACAGTCCTCAACCAGAGACTAGAGTTCAAACTGTCAACATTTATGAGGACCAGGACTCAAGCTTAAAGACCCATTTTCCAGGTAAACCTTATGTGTTAGTCTGTGTTCTTTCACACCTGATTAGTTTGGAACACTTGCTTCAAAAACTAACACAACCTTTTCTCTGTTAGGTTGGTTCATTTGGTCATCTGCAAACACTGAATTGTTGACGCTCAGGTCCACCCCAAAACAGTCAGTCTGTGCTTGAACACACTAGTTATAATGATTAAAAAAACAGAGCACCTCTTCATCTTAATATCGTGTATTTGCTCTTGCTTGGATTGCAAGAATGCTCTTCCAATGCAGTGTTAATTCGTACTCAAACTACCATATCTGTGTGCTGTAATGACAGATAAAGATAAAACCAGAATGAGACAGAGTAATGTAAAGCAGTGCAATCTCACAAATAAGGGTACAATTTTACTCACATGTGACTTACGTCAAAGCATTTTGGGTTTTGGTGTGCTTTTAAAACGTTATTTTAAAGCACATCAAGTAATCTACAAGTCTTCAAGTCTTTTATACTTTTAATATATATATACAATACACAGCATAAATGAGCACACACATTTAGGAAATAAAAATTTGTATCCATTTCTCAGTTAAGGGAGACAATATATTGTGGTGCATTTAAACAAAAATGTTATATTAATTTAAAAGAAAAAGAGTGTGGTCACCTAACATCTTTAGGAATAGAAAGGTAAGTTAGAAGGTAGGTTTTGCAAATAAAAAAATGACAAACTACAAAATGTAAAAAAAAAACAATTATGCTTCTGATTTCTCTCCACTTTATTGAAATTTTATTGAATATTTTCATGAATTTAATAATTTATGACTAGGGTCTCTGCTGCAAAAAAACCCCAACAAACAAATAAAATAAAAAACAAAGTAAGATTTCTGTCCTTTACTATGTAAGTCGATACACACTCACAATAATGCAAAATGTTCATAACACAACATTTTTTTAACCATTGGGTTTTTACATCATATTTTATATTTATGTCAATAGTTTACTTCACTAGATTGCAATTAAATTCTAATCTATTGATGAAAAACTAAATATTGCTGTTATTGTTTGTTTTGTTTTTTTATTGTTATGTAGGAGTAAGAGTTTAAAGTAAGAGGAGTAAGAGATTAAAACACCCTAACTAGCTTTTACTTTGCTACAGAAATGCACATGAAAAGCTGGTAGAAACCTGTTATTTTTCATGGCTAGAGAATACGTTTACTTCATACTGTGAAGTATGAAAAATATGGTTTATAAACTCAAGCTATAATAAAGAAATAAAAAATATATATGTTGTGCCCTTATATGGCCACCAACAGAGCTTGGATATCATAATTTTGATTTTCTGTCGGGTTTAGAGTGAAACCAGTTTAGGAAAACATAAATGTGATGAATACTAAAAAACACAATGTATTAATTGCCGTGGATGTTTTCAGAACTGTACATTTTCTATTTTAATACAGATGCATAATCTTTTGACTATTAAACTTGATTTTTCATTTTAATGTTTTTCCTGATAATTATTTGTGCCTTTTTTAAATATTTGTTTGTTCTTCAAACAGAAGAAGGAAGAGTAATGAAGAGTCTTACAAATACAGTTAATGCTGATTTAGGGAGACCGCGAAGAAGAGCAGCACCAGTCACCTACAAAGAGCCAAGCATCAACTGGTGAGTCGTCCTTTAATAGAACAATATTATTTCATGCAAAAAAATCATATTTTTCATCCCAGATGCAGAATAATCAGTTTTGTTAATTATTTATTTCTTTTTGCAGCAAAATGAGACGTGGGGACAAATACTCTGATACAAAATTCTTAAACTCTCCAGTGTTCAAAGATAAAAAGAAGAAAAAGAAGAAACGAATTAAGGAGTGCTAAACCCCCTATCCCCATTACATGTTTTTTAAGTTTGTCTTTTTATGTAGTGAAAATGTTTAATAGTTTGATTTTAAAGTATTTTACTTGCAGCTGGTAATATTCCATTAGATCTCAGCTTTCCTTTTTTGTGTATTTAGGAAACTTTGTTTGAATTTTACATATTTATTTCAGTGTTTAATAAAGGGAATCTGCTCTATTTGTGGTTCAACAATGATTTTACTACATTCCTGCTGATCATACGAAAGTCAGCTGTGTTCAGGACCCTTTCCTAGCAGCTTTCATGTACATACTATTGGAGAGTTGTATCAGTGTGTTATGTAACCAAACACTGGCCGACAGCGTTAAAGTGATTGAAGGACTGTATTAATAATTTAGAGGATTGTTCACATGAGATGACTACAGTTCTGAGATCAAGTAGGAGTGTCTGTTCAACCAGTTTATACTGTCTGAAAGCAGCCTGAACCTTCTCATGCATAGTTATCTTATTGTGCCATCAGGAAATGCTAGAATTTTAGGTAAGTTTTCTTTGTTTTTTGTTTTCTCAAGGCAGGGTGGCTTTCTGTTTGTAGAGGTGAAGCGTGTTTTTACATCTAGGTTTAAGTGGATGCATTACATTCAAATGTGGTCTTTTATATACAGCATGATGTCTTTTTTTTAATTCAGTGTTTTTAGAGCTAAAGAGCTTCTTTTTTTGTCACGCTTAAGATGCGTTGGGTAACCTAACACTTGTCTGTTTCATACCCTGTCAAATGTTCATCTAACTTTTTCTGTTAATAGGAAGCAACAGAGCTTGCAGTTTTCTTCATGTGTTTAGTGTTGCCCCTGGCAGAGGATTAACCACTAGGTGAACTTGTTAAACTTGTTTTTTATTTGCAATGTCCATTTCATATTCTTAGCAATCATTTTATAACGGGATTTAAATTATTGTTCCGGACTGAATTTTAATAAAGACCTCATTGGTATTAAGTGTCTCAGCGAGTGTCTGAAATATGGAAGTCAAGCGAGTCAAGAGGGATGTTAAAACCTTGCTGTAAGTAGTGTAAAATACATTCTCTGAGCTGAATCTAGATCAGTGTAATAATAATTTAATTTGTGAACACTTTTGTCTTCAAAATAAAGTTTAAACCTTGTAACTGCTACAGAAAAATGTGTTTTTAAAACTTTTTAGTGGTGAATATATTGGACAACGATTCAGAGAAGATGGTTTTGACCCAAAGGGGAAAAGCACTTCTACAATGTTGGATGATCTGGTAAGTGATCCATATTAAAGCAACAATCTCCATGACTAGGACTGTCCAATTTTTTAATGACCCTATCAATGTTAAAATGTTATAAGAAGTCATAATAGAACAACTGTAAATGTATTGCTCAATATATTCCAAATGAAACTTGTCTAATTTAGGCCCATTATGACTTGGCTATAAGTGTGGCTTTGTGGAGGCTCAATAAAGATGATGGAAGGAATTCAGCTGAGAATGACATGTGAGTAGAATACTATACTAGTATTTATATCTTCGGTTGCTAGCTGTGGTTGCCAGAATTGTACTGTTAAATATACGGTAGAGATTGTAAAATAAATTTCAAATTTTGCAAATAAACTACTGTATTTCATTAATTTATTATAGTGTTATACACCAATGTTTTGAAGTATTAACATAATTATGGAACCTACAAAAACATAACCATATGTGGGAACGAAAGAGTGAATGTTCATCACAAAAAACATTTCCCACAAGCAGAGAAGCATTCTAATATATAATAGAAGGCATTCGGTTTCACACAACTACCTTACACCAGCATAACAACACACAAAATTAATGCAATAAATATTATTTATCAAAATTAGATGCAAACAAAATTGTAATGTACATACTTTATCTGATGAAAATAAATAAAAGAACCACAATAATGTCAAAAAAGGCATAAGAGAGTCAAGTATCGTGCAGGGAATTCTGGGAAAGTCAGTTCATGGTTATTCACCGTATATATCACGTAAATTAACTTTTAACCAGGTTACAGATTTTTTAATGTACCGTTTTTACAGATATGTTTTACCACAGCCATTTTTTACGGTGTATGTATGCAGTGTGTTTTCACAAATATTTGTCACTAATTTGCCCATGGAACTCTACTTGTAGAGGAAGTGCCAGTTTAGGACACTTTAGCCAGTATCCCAATCGCTTGGAAAGAGAAGCAATGATTCTTTCTTCCTTTGCTGGAATGCTTCTGGTAAGGTTAATAATAAGGGTAATAAACTTGTTGCAGTTCCATTCTGTTTTTAACCAAGTTTCACCATTGTACTATCATTTTCAGAACAACTTACCTTTAGAAGATATTCTGTCTCTGTACAATTGCAAACCATCTGCATCTTACCCTCATAATGATACCAAGGTATGTAACATTTATTGTAGCATATATGTCACTTGAGTGAGCAAATGCAGGATGAGAATTGGACCAATTAATATTCAAACACGAAACCAATAGTTCTTAAACAGGGAGGCCGGAACCCACTGGGGGCCTTGGGAAAAAAAAGACATGATTAATTAATGTATTATATTTATTTGTTCATAGTCACCAAAGAATTAAATTGCATGAATGAAATTGCATTAGTTTAAAATGTTATATATATTTTTATTTATATATTTTATAATGACCACACAGCTTTTCCTCAACAGGGCAACATTGTTCACCCATTTTCCCTCTCTTATCATCCATTCGCCATGCTTAGTTCATTCAAAGCAGTGGACTGCTCAAGAAAACACAGTATGTTACCTTTTACATGAACCATACCTTTTCAAATCCATTTGTTAATATTGATGAATGAAAAACAAATTTTCTTTATACATTAAGGCATTTTGTTTTGTTACCAGTGCAAGCTCTGAAACGCTGGATCAAGGAACAGAGTAAGCAGCAGGTCTCTCCAGTAACAGAAACATCGAAGTCCTCCAGCTCGTCTTCCAGCTCCTCATTCAGTGTGAGTGTCAGTCAGCTGAGCCTTGATGCTCCCAGTAAAAGAGCATACTCATCGAAAAGTTGAAAACTACTGCCATCGTGTGCTCAAATTGTGTACTGTAATTGTACCTATTTTGTGTCAAATACAGGACAGTGAGGAATCTATAAAAGATGCAACTGCTCACTATGAAGGCTCACAAGAATCTCTACAGGACTGAAAGCAACAGCTATACAACAGCATGGTTTATTAAACATGCTGTCTTTACACATTTAAATGGATAGTTCACCTCAAACCTTAAACCTGTTTGAGTTTCTTTCTTCTGTTAAACACCAAAGAAGTTATCTTGAAAAAATGCTGTTAGCTGGCACCCATTAAGTTCCATTGCATTTTTGTCCTACCATAGAAGCCAATGTGTCCCAGCAACCAGCATTCTTTGAAATATCTTCTTTTGTGTTCAACAGAAGAAAGAAACCTTTATAAAGGTTTAAAACATATGAGGGAGAGTAAATAAGGTAATATACATTTTTGGGTGAATCCCTTTAAGACCCACTGGTGTTAATTTTGTTTTGCCTGTATGTTTTATTTAAAAAAAAAAAAATTCGACATTAAAAGTGATAGTAGCCATTGGCTTACATTTTATAAACTACCAACGACTGAGGTTTTAGCTAAAAAAAATAAATAAATATTGCATTAATATTTTTGCAGGTATTTTCTAGTTTGTCCTAATTATTATTATTATTTTTTAAATCTCAAAAGGTTTTTTTTTTTTTTATGTCAAAATGACTTCCCTTTTTCCTGATTTTCTTAATATTATCATTCTGCCCATGCATTCACATTTCACAGTACATGTAAATGAAAATACAAAGTTTACAATCATCAATAAAGCTGTTGAAGTACTATTTCAAATACATTGCAAATTGTTATGGATGTGTTGATGCATTCTGTGTCAAGACCAATAATCCCATTGCATAAAGCAATTCATTACTGTCTAGATCAAAACAGAGGAGGCCAGCTGAGGTCAGTTATTTGCCAGCTAGGAATTTTGATTTGATGAATCAGGGCTTTTACATCTATGGTTAGGATTAGAAGGTTGGCAGCGGCATCAGAGTGCCAAATCCCAGTCACTGAGAGGACAAATAAAGTTAGATCCACCATGTTAATGGACATTTATAAAGCAGACCTCCTGCACTAGTTTGTTTGACTGTTTCTCTTGTTTACCACACTCTCCTGAGGCTCACGTCAAAATGAGTAAGGTAAATGAAACCGATGAAGATGATAACTTTGTCTTGTATTTTTAGAGGACATTTTGGTTAGCTTTTGACTTTTTACAATTGTTTGGTGATTGCTCATAGTGACTATAAATAGAACAGCAAAAACATTACAGTTGTCTGTACTACTTTAATCAGTGATATCGCCCGCCTACAGATTATCTTTTATGAGGAGAGAAACTTCCAGGGTCGCTCCTTTAAGTGTGACAAAGACTGCTCAGACATGAACCCTCATTTCATCCGATGCAACTCTGTCAGGGTGGAGAGCGGCTGCTGGGTCTTGTATGAAAGGCCCAACTACTCTGGATACCAGTATGTGCTAACCAAAGGGGAGTATCCCGAGTATCACTCCTGGATGGGCTACAATGACACTATTCGCTCATGCCGTACAATTTCCTCTGTGAGTGATATACCTGTAAAGCTTTCATAATATATTTAGTGAGTTCTCATTTGTTTTTATTGTTGCCTTTCAATATATTGTTCCATCTTTGTTGTTTACTGTTCTGTCACAAATAAGTTTATACACATTACACATTTGTTGACATTCAAACTCTAGGCCAGGGTGTCCAAACCTGGTTTTAGAGGGCCTCTGTGAGTTTAGTTCCAGCTTTATTAAACACACTATGTTAATTAGTGTCTCCAAGCTCATTAGAAACTACCAGGCAGATGTGTTTGAGACAAACTCAGTGAAACATCAGGCCTCCAGCACCAGAACTGGACACCCTTACATTACAAACTTTGAATTTAAAGCTTAACTCTTTTTCAGCAAAGTGGAGGATCTCATCGAATCCGTATTTACGATCGGCCAGATTTCCAAGGTCAGATGATGGAATTCAGTGATGACTGCGAATCCATTCATGAAAGCTTCCAGTGCCGCAGCATTCACTCTTGTAATGTCATGGAGGGCTACTGGACCTTCTATGAGCACCCTGGCTTTCTAGGTCGTCAGTATTTTATGGCTCCTGGAGAGTATCGCAAGTTCGTAGACTGGGGTGCTACATGTGCCACAATCGGCTCCTTCCGCAGAATCACGGATTTGTAAAGCTCCAATAACTGCCTTTCCGGCATTGATTTGTCAATAAAATGTCACAAAACCGAATTCTTTGCAGTGTGTCTGTCTATTCATGCTCTGAGTTGTTGTTCACACATAAGCAGCTATCTATGATCCAGCACATATAGATTTCAGGGTATATGGCATTAATTTTTTAAAGATTATTATTCCATTATGTTTGCCAATTTAAATGACTTTACATACATTTTAGGCATTTACATATTTGTTTTATAAATGGATAACACTTTTTCTTTTCCTTATGTTGGAGTGAAACAGTTTACAGTATGTACAATTGGAACCCACCATTCATTGTCAATGGGATAAGCTTGATTTTGATTAAGCAACCATCCTAGCAAATTAATTAGTAATTTTGCCAATCCACTTAAGTCCAGTGTCACCCATTTCCAGATCAAAAATCTCTATAAAAGGCAAAAGCCAACAACAAATTCATAATGTGACTTTTATCCATACCAAAATATCAGATGTTTCGACAACAATAAATTTTTTCCTATTTTTAGGCAGATTTCACAATAGCGCAATTAAAATTGCTGGATGGAAATGCCTGCAAAAATTCTACATATGCATAAAAAAATGACTTTGCTGGTTGCTGGTTCGAGCCTCGGCTGGGTCAGTTGGCATTTCTGTGTGGAGTTTGCATGTTCTCCCCGTGTTTGTGTGGGATTCCTCCGGGTGCTCCAGTTTTCCCCACAGGCCAAAGACATGCTATATAGGTGAATTAGGTAGGCTAAATTGTCCGTAGTGTATGTGTGTGAATGAGAGTGTATGGGTGTTTCCCAGTGATGGGTTGTAGCTGGAAGGGCATCAGCTGCGTAAAACATATGCTGGATAAGTTGACGGTTCATTCCGCTGTGGCGACCCCAGATTAATAAAGGGACTAAGCCGAAAAGAAAATGAATGAATGAATGAAAACATAATTTGAATTAGTTCTGCTTTTCACATCAAAAAGGTCATGTGATTTTGTCTCAACAGATAATGTGATTGGATAACTGACACAACTAACCAAGACACAATTTCATAGCCCAAATGTTGTTTTAATGATTCTGAAATACCTCATCAAAGTCTATCATCAAAATCAATACCTTCCAGAACAGTTTCAACCAATAGCTTTCCCAAACATCAGCAAATGATGATTTCAATTTCTTGAATACATGGTATGGAAACAGTAGTTGTGTCCCACAAGACCATGTATGTCTGACTTTCACACTTTCATCCAAAGCCATATATGACCCTGTACCACATAAGGGTCAATTTTTGGAAACTGAGATTTATACATCTAAAAGCTGAATAAATAAATATAGTCTTTGGTCAAGATACAGCTATGTGAAAATCTGGAATCTGATAATTCTCCAAATATTGAGAAAATTGAATTTAAAATTTAAAGTTCTTAGCAATTCATATCACTAATCAATATGTAAGTTAAGATATATTGATATAAACAAAATATTTACAAAATGTCTTCATGGAACATTATCTTTAATTAATACTATAATGATTTTTGCCATTAAAGAAAAGTCTATAAGTTTGACTTATGCACTTTATTTTTGGCTATTCTTACGAATATACCCATGCAACTTAAGACTTAAGGTTTTGTGGTCCAGGGTCATGTATTATGAATCATCTAGGGTATGAAAAAATATTTTGTCATTTGTGTTATTTTGAACCCCCCATTTCTCACAATATGCAATTTAAATGAGTGTTCAACATTCCACTGGTTTATTTAAACAATTGTATCATCTGGGTATTAAAAGTGCACCTTTTCTTTCTGAAAATTTTCTGTGCATTCTTGCATTATACGTGGTTCAAGTCCCAGCTTCGTCAGGGAGGGTTTTCTGTGTGTAGTTTGCATGTTCCTCCGTGTTCGCATGGGTTTGTGTTTCTAGTGCTTCGGTTTTCCTCACAGTCACAGTGAATAGGATAAATAAAATTGGTCATAGTTTATGTGTGTGTGTGTGTGTTTCCCAGCACTGGGGGTTCACGAGTGTACTCTCAGTGCTGAGTTGCTGCAGGAAGGGTATGCACCAGTAAAACATAAGCCACAGTAATTGGTGGTTCATTCGGCTGTGGCAACTTCTGATAAATTTGAGGTTAAGCTGAAGCAAAAAGAGTGATTTGCACTATTTATACTAAACCGCATAAGATAAGTGCACAAGTACACAAATTGGGATGCATCTAGCTAGCTTTCCAAATGTGTTTTGTGATATTCAAATGTTTGATGGAAGCAGCGTTAAAACTGTCAAGGAGACTTGGAAACTGCACTCCTAACGTCACAACTTAAGAAATGGATACGCTTGTTAATGTGATAACATGGCAAATGAACTGTCATTTACAAAAAAAAAATATGGACTTCTTGGAAAAAATCCATTATGAAACATATATAAACATCCAATATCAGCTATACCAAAAGCATTTCACAAGAAAAAAACTTTTCAGTTTCAATGAAATGTTCTTATTCAAACAATCTGTCGATGTGTAATACTAAATGCAGGCTAACACTGTTGTTGTGTTGTTTCCCCAGACCTTTCCAGCAGCTTTCAACAGAGCAGCTTTTGCTGGAAAAAACTAATGTTACATAGGCAATCAAAGTGATTGTGCAGGCTAAAACAGACAGTCAGGTTTGCAATATTCCAGTACGTTTTCTGCTGACATGAGTACACGGTGATTTAAATGACAACACAACAGTAGCACCATTATCTTCTCGGATATATATTTATAGTTCCAGCAGCATTTGGCACTTGAACAGGAAAAAACAACAACTTCAAAGACCCTTCAAACATGGGAAAGGTTTGTAAAAACTAGAATTAAATATTAATCATGTATGAATTGTTATTGTGGTGTTGACTTTATCTAATTGCTTTGTGTTTTTACCATTGCTATAGATTATCTTTTATGAAGATAGGAACTTTGGTGGCCGTTACCATGAGTGCATGAGTGACTGCGCTGACCTTCATTCCTACTTCAACCGCTGCCACTCCATCAAAGTGGAAAGTGGTTGTTTTATGGTCTACGACCGCACCAATTTTATGGGACGCCAGTACTTTTTGAGACGTGGCGAGTACCCTGATTACATGCGTACAATGGGAATGAATGATTGCGTCAGATCCTGTCGAATGATTCCACTGGTAAAAACTGAAGCTGATTGTTATCTGACATTATCAATGGCCTGCTTTCACACTGAGTGTTAACATCCTGTTGTTTTCCCCATTAGCACCGTGGCTCCTTCAGAATGAGGCTCTACGAGCATTCAGACATGGGTGGCAGGATGATGGAGCTGATGGATGATTGCCCCAACGTCATGGATCGCTTCAATATGTCCGACTTCCATTCCTGTCATGTGATGGATGGGCATTGGCTTGTGTATGAGCAGCCCAACTATACAGGCAGGCAATTCTACCTGAGGCCTGGCGAGTACAGGAGTTACAGTGACTGGGGTGGTGTGACTTCCAGGATGGGCTCCATCAGACGAATCACGGATCTCTAATGAAAGTCCTTGTGAAATGTCTCCTGTATGCCCTGTTTCACACACTAAATAAAATGGTGTCTGTGCTCAAGTGTCTTGATTTTTGTTCTTGCACCCTTTACCTGGAGGGGTCATTGCCAGATGACGACACTTGCTATTGGCAGCCAGATTGCTTGACGCTGTTCAGAGAACTGAATAAAACTAGAGAGAAATTTCCCTCTATGAGACAGGTGTTGAGTGTTCTCTCTGCTTATGCTGTATACTAAAACTCACTAATGGTGAATAGCTAATGAAAAACAAACACAGTGTGCAAAACTCGCCATAAAATATTATGGCTTAATATGACAAAAATAAAGTGTGACATAAAAGCTCCTGAGCAAGACATTTAAGGCTAGATTTTAGGGGTAGCGTAAACCTTTTTTTTTTTTTTTAAAGGTGTTAAAAACTGATTTTAGAATTTACTAAAGGGAAATTTTGCAATCAAAAGTCATGGATACAGTAAATTTGTGGATGACATTATTCTACATGCATTTGTAGATTGTGTTGGTCATAATGAAAATGAACTGCTGTGTCTGTGTGCTTCAATTTCTGCATTGTCAGTAGATACCTCCGAAATTTTCATTCCTATCCACACTTTTATAGGATTGTAGTCTCATGCTAATTTGCTTGTTTAGAAATTATGGCCCTTAATCTCAATTTAGGTAAACTCTGTAGTAAATGCACTATATGGATTCCAGAGTAATAAATATATACAAATACAATTTATTCCATTTTGGGTAATGCTTTAGTTTAAGTAACAATTCTCACTATTAACTAGTGGCTTGTTACCTACCTATAATTAAAGGCATAATTCACCCCAAAATTGAAAATGCACTCACTATTTACTTACCCTTAAGTGGTTCCAAACATTTATTAGTTTTTTTTCTGTTAAACACAAAAGAAGATATGTTGAAGAAAGCTGAAAACCCGTAACCATTAACTTCCATAGTAGGAAAAACAAATACTACAGATGTCATTGGTTACAGGTTTTCAGCTTTCTTCAAAAAATCTTCTTTTGTGTTTAACAGAAGAAAAAAACTTTGAAGGGTGAGTAAATGATGACAGAATTGACATTTTTGCATGAACCATCCCTTTAAGAAATTGGCTATTCATTAGTATTTATACATGTTCTGCATCTTCTACATTGCTAATACTACCTAATACCTAAACCTACTACCTAATAACTACTACCTTAATAACTATTACTAAGCAGCTAATTATGAGTTTATTGAGGCAAAAGACAAAGTCAATGGTTTATTACATCCAACAACACTTTGTATTAGCATGAAATAAAAATAAACCTTTAACAAAAGGCATGTAAATATCACAAACAGAGACATAAAAATAAGAATCAAACTGTGTTGAATTTAATAATAAGTATAGCATTAATTAATTAATAAAAATGATATATTACATTAATCATTTTCATCTCACGAAACCAGCTATTGTAAATTGTAAACTGATTTGAGTACTGGCTTTAGATATTATTTTTGTATATTTCATCTTGCAAAAACTTGCAAACGTGTATTTATCTATGATGACTGTGTTGCACAAAATGCCAGTATTTACAAACAAAAGATATACTATAACAAAACTAAATGCTAAAAACGCATTATTTATGATTATAATATGAATAGCACACACAGAGTCGACACTTCATGTCAACTATATATGTACCAAAGAGAGTCCAAATGAGCAGCATCACACTCGCATTGGAACAACTGCAGTCAAAGATGGGGAAGGTAAAGCAATACTGTGAGGAAAGTGAAGAAGTTTGTAAAAATATTAAGCTGTTACATTAAAATATGTACTAAGCCGAAAAGAAAATGAATGAATGAATTAAAATGTTTACAGCTTTACTGTAAATTTGCTGCAACACTGATAAAAACTCTTTTTTTACCAGATCATTTTCTACGAAGACAAACATTTTGGGGGTCATCAGTATGAATGCATTGATGACTGTGCAGATATGCTTTGCTATCTTCACCGCTGTAATTCTATCAAGGTGGAAAGTGGATGCTTCATGATCTATGAACAACCGCATTACAAAGGCCATCAATTTCTTGTCCGTAAAGGAGACTACCCAGAGTTTGAAAGCTGGCTGGGCAAAAATGACTCCATCTGCTCCTGCCATGTTATTCCTACGGTAATTTTACTATACTATATACTTGAGTAGTCTACATTAAAAGAAATACCATTCTCTGTGTATTTCATGAAATTTGACCTAGAAATAGGTAAAAGGTTGTTGATAAGTTGATTTATGCAAACCTTTTGTACTTCTGTCTGTCAGATAGAGGGATCGTCTCATGAGGTGAAGCTCTTTGAGAGAATGGAGTATGGTGGTCAAATGATGGCTCTTGTGGAAGACTGTCCAAATGTGATGGACATGTTCCAAATAAACCATGTGTACTCCTGCAAGGTGTCTGGGGGAAGCTGGCTCTTCTTTGAGCAATCCAACTACAAAGGCAGGATGTACCTCATACGGCCTGGAGAATACACCAGATTTACTGAATGGGGAGGCATAAATGCCCGTGTGGGTTCCATCAAACGAATAATGAATTACTAATGAACATTCATGATTAAAACTTCATTATAATTAATCTATTGCTTATTTTATTTTTATTATGTATTTATATTTTATGATACACTAAACACACATAAAATGCAACTTGTTTATTTGCTTGTCAATTCAAAGGATAGTTCACAAAAAATGATAATATGCTGATAATTTTCTCACCCTGACAACTTTCATGTATGTAATATTTATTCATTAGATTTTTCGTGATTTCCAAAATGACACCATTTGTTTACCGTGTAAACAAGACCATATGTTGTAGTGTTCAATATGTGCTTATTGTGGATGCTGCAATATGCTCTTACAGTATGCCTTAAATGTTCTTATATGTTACTCAGAAAAAAGATGTTTGATCAATAAATGTATGTCTTAATTCTTACAGTACATTTTATTGATTCTGCTTATGCCGAGTTCACACTGCATGATTTTAGCTCAGTGCTCGCTCACACAAGCGACAATCACACAGAGTAAATTTTCAAAATCGTGATCAGAGACAATCACCGACGCCTGTGAAACATTGGGCATGCTAAATGTCTGGACTTGTCATGCTGTGTGAATAGGCTCGTTTAAGATGCAGCTTGTCTCACCTGAATTGGGGAGGACTCAAAAAAAGACACTTAAAGTCGGACACTTCCTGAATATCGCTGTTTTGTTGCCTGCGATCATCACCAATGCAGGAGATTGTGTTATTGTGGACGAATGACCACATGAAAATAGTATTTTATAGTAAATAATATAGTCTTTTTTGAGTATTGGATTATATTTATAGTTGATGTGTTACCATAGAAATTTTAGAATTCAAGTATTTTTTAACAGTATGGTTCAAAAACACTACATTATTAATTCACTATAAATTACTATAGTATCTTTTTAAATATAGGAGTGGACGCAATTGAAATATCAGTTTTTACGTGAGGATGGAGAGTCACAATCACAGAAGGTGAACAGCTCATTACTTAAAATGGTGCATTTGATTTAACATAAATCTGTAACAGTGGTAAATATTAAAATAATGTAAAAATAAACAGATTACACAGCAAGAAAGGTTTCAAGATTCTAAAATGCTAATTATATGATAAATTAAGTAAATAGTAAGTTGTTTTTGAGTGACACAGGTCACAACAAATCCAAAATCAAACAAAAAGAACTTCAGGGGTAATTAATGTGTTGGTGCTCTTTGGATAAAGGATTCATAAAGATAAACAACAAAATCCAGTCCAAGGCACTCTAAAAGTAAGTGAAAAAGATAAAAAAAAGCCTTTATTAATTATGTTAATTAATTATGTCTATTATAAAAAATAAAATAAAAAAAACAGCCAACAGCCAGCATAACAGCCATGTTAAAGAAGACTTTTGAACTTTTTGACATACTTTTCGAGTGCCGTGGACTTACGATTTTGCTGGTCATAACAAATGCTTATCTTTTTGCTAGGAATGTCGCTAGAATTCTGCATTTTATTGAACAAGAGGTCCATTTTTATAGTAATTTTAGATTTTCTAGAGAGCATGTGAAGGTAAGGGCATGCAGTTGAAGTCAAAGTTGAAGTTATTTTTCTCTCTTGTGAAATTTATATATATATATATTTATTCATTTTCTTTTCGGCTTAGTCCCTTTATTAATCTGGGGTCGCCACAGTGGAATGAACCGCCAACTTATCCAGTATATGTTTTACGCAGCGAATGCCCTTCCAGCTGCAACCCATCACTGGGAAACATCCATACACACTCATTCACACACATACACTATACAGACAATTTAGCCTACCCTATTCACCTATACCACATGTCTTTGGACTTGTGGGGGAAACCGGAGCACACGGAGGAAACCCACACGAACACTGGGAGAACATGCAAACTCCACACAGAAATGCCAACTGACTCAGCCGAGCCTCGAACCAGCGACCTTCTTGCTGTGAGGCGATCGTGCTACCCACTGAGCCATCGTGACGCCCCTATATATATATATATATATTGGCATCAAATTTGTAAAAGTCTTTATAGGAGACATTTTTCAACAATTGTTTGATTAACTAATTTCCAATGACTAATTCTTTTGCCTTTGCCATGGTGACAGTGCACAATATTTTACTAGTTATTTCGCAAGATACTAGTATTTAGCATAAAGTGCAATTTAAAGACTTAATATGTAATAGGTAATTATGTTAAGGAAAAGATGGAAAAGTTTTTAAAACGTAAAAATTACCACATTTTTCACTTTCATGTTACTTTACTTCTATTTTTAGTAGATGAGATAAATCATCAAATATTAACGCAGCTCCTTTTCAGACTTAGATGAACCATTCATTGCTCAATCGATTCGGTATACGATCTTTTGCTTTTGCATACAGTAGATTCATTGTGCTGATTGCAGCCAGATTGAAACCGTCCTGTGCATTGTGATGAATATGGAAAAACTGCAGCAGGGGCAAGTCAAACATAGTCAGACTGTTTCATTGCCCCATCCCACCCCCCTTTTCTAAACCCTATTTCTACTCCCTGGGCTAGATTTATTTGAATGACAATACTTTATGCTGTGCAATCACAGAGCTGCTTTTAGGTTTTATAAAAGACAGTGATAAACTGGATGCCAGTGTTGAGCAGTAGCCCTGCCAGTTGCCAACATGGCTATCGGAAAGGTAAGATGGCTTCTCTCCCTCTTATAGTCTAATGTTTTTACAAATCAACTCAACAGCTGCAAGTATACATAATGCATGGTAGATTTATTGTAGCTTTTATTTTTAATAGATCATCTTCTATGAGGACAGGAACTTTCAGGGGCGCTATCATGAGTGCAACAGCGACTCGACAGACCTGCACCCCTACTTTACCCAATGCAACTCCATCAGGGTA
The DNA here is from genome assembly GCA_903798115.1 of Danio jaintianensis. NCBI lineage: Eukaryota > Metazoa > Chordata > Actinopteri > Cypriniformes > Danionidae > Danio > Danio jaintianensis. The sequence goes on from CAIGQV010000001.1 coordinate 8,517,257, forward strand.
GAAAGTGGGTGCTTCATGGTGTATGAGCACCCAAATTATATGGGACAGCAATTCTTCCTGCGGAGGGGTGACTATTCGGACTGCCAGCGTGTGATTGGGTTTAGTAACAGCATCAGATCATGCCGTTTGATCCCCATGGTAAGTGGTTTATGGGAATATTACACTCTAATACATGCTGGGTTGTGTAACCCAAGGTTGGGCTAAATATAGACAAACCCAACCATCAGGTGAAAAAGGTGTCATTTAAATAAAAAATAAAAAAATAACCCAAAGTTGAGTTTGTCTATATTTGGCAACCCAGCATTTTTAAAAGTGTATTCACCAAATGTAAAAACCATGTTCATGAATTAAATGAATATGGTTTCATGAACATGAATTAAAGTAAATATCACATTTGTGATGGCTTAAACAGTCTGATATCTTGCCACTTTCCAAAGATAAATGTATTGCATGTTTTCTCGCAGTATAATGGTAACTACAGAATGAGGCTATATGACCAGGCTGAAATGGGAGGTCAGATGGTAGAAGTCACTGAAGACTGCCCTAACATCATGGACCGTTTCCATACATCTGACATCCATTCCTGTCAAGTGATGGATGGCCACTGGCTCCTATATGAGCAGCCCAACTACAGGGGACGAATGTATTACCTTGGACCAGGGGAATACAGGAAGTACAGCGACTGGGGAGGAATGGCCCCAAGAATTGGATCTCTCAGGAGAATAACCTCTTTCAACTAGATGACATCAACTGTGCAGCAACATAAGCACTGAATAAATTCTCTTGACTGAAACTTCTGCGTGTCTGGTTACTTTTTATGAGTTTCATCAGTGTTTTCATGTGAAATCATTCATATAGAAAAATATATCACTTATATCTTTTTATGAATCTTTTTATGAATTAAGATATAAATCTATAATTAATTATAAAGTTAATTTATACACTTAACTGACCAATTAATGAATAAATTTTTGTTGCTACTATGGTTACCAGGCTGGAAAACATTCACTGAAGAATTTGGTAAAGCAAAACTCACACAACTCATGCTTTTGGCTGAACAATATGGTGCTCAATCTGGATTTACTGTCCTCATTGTAGTTAAGTCTATCAATGGCATGACTGTCAAAAACAAAAGCAACCTTGCTATTTAAAGGGACTTTGACCACAGACATTTTTTAATCCACATTCATGTTATTGTTGGTACACAGTGCCAATCAATTACCAAATTCTTAGAATTGTTTTTTAATTACAAGTCATATTTATTTGCTGCTTTAAAGCGTAAAGAAGACTAAGAAGACAATCAAATTGAAATCTTTCTGGATTTAGAGTGAAAGTAAGTCATTTTGTCATTTAAACTAGTGGGTAAATGTACATTTCTGATCATTTGTTTGGTTGTTTTAAAAAAAATATATAATCCAGATGGCATACATGTAAATATGTTTGTTTTTAAACATAAATGTAACATAATAATTATTCTATTGTTTAAATAGGATTTAACTGTCTACTACTTTAGCTACATTATTTGTATAGCTATGAACAAAATTAGAGACAACCTGAACATTCTCAGTTCCTCTGACATTAGTATATTTATTAAGTATGGGTTTGAGTAAAATGTTAATATCAGTTTTATTATGTAAAGGACTGTTAATATTTCTTCTGAATACATTTTTTCTTTTCTTTTTTGAAATAATTTATTGGCACCTCTTAAGTTAAAACATTGGTGTTGTGTTTTAATCTTTTTAATCATTTTAACTAACTGTAATTTTCTACTCTGAGAGCAATGAGAGCGCTTTGAGTTTAGAATTGTCGTTGGTTCTTTGAAGAACAAAAAAAAAATGTTTTACTCAAACACATAAATTGTAAGATCAGAGAAATTAATAATATGATAATTTTCCGGTGGTTTCTAGTATATTTTATTTGTATATACATATTTATTTAATGTATATACTTAGATTTGTAAATAATTTGTCATTTTGTGTAGCTGATGATATTATTTGAGGACATATAAATAAACTGTTGTTTATGATGTCACAAAAACATAAGGCTTTAAGGCCCTTTAACATTAAAAGTGTTTAAAAGTGGTAGTTTATGGTATTTTTAGTTTTACAGTAGTACTTCTGTCATTTGAAATATTTTGGTTATTTACATTCACATGTACAAGACTTCTGTATAATGCATAGTTTGCTTTAAATATACAGTTTCTACATTTTAATGATGCTACATCCACAGAATCAGTCAGAAAGTGAAAATCACTGTCATATTGATAAAGCAAAATGTTTTACTATTTACAAGGCACAAAGTAAATAAAAAATATTATTATCTAGGGTATTTACTGGGCCTTTAGCTTGTTGCTAATATTGCACTAGCCTAACTGGGAGGTGAACAAAACTAGAGGTTTAACAGTGCTTTTTTTAAAGCTTGAAGTTTGCCATTTGAGTAAAAGGGACGATGCTCACACATAACAATTGTGTTTATTTTCCCCCAAAACACAACTATGGTAATATTCTCTGTGCTGTACGTTTCTTTTTTTTTCTTTTTAAATTGAGCTCAGTACAGTATGTAAGTGCAGTTGAAAATCCTATTGAAAATGGGATTTCAGTTACTGCTCCCTCTGTTGAACAACTTCTTTAATGCAAAAGGGATGTTCTGTATTGTTCTGTGTGCATTGTGGAGTGAATGTGTGGCTGCCGTACCAGTCCTTTCCCTGGACCATGCAAGAAAAAACTCCAAACATGTAATTATATATCCTTTTTCAAGTAAAATCCATATTTTTCAGCACAATATTGTGCTCTAACAAAAAGGTAAACATGTGCCAGTACCCTGACATATACCTGTGTTCATTTGAATGACAATACTTTGTTTGTCAAGAGGAAGTATAAAAAGCTTGGGAAGCATATGGAATCTCTCCAACGGAGACCATGGGCAAGGTAGGATTTTTGGCACCACTTTCACAAGATTTACTTTGAATTGCACCTCCCCTGTGTGCGTGTTTACCTTTGATGCAGACAGACAAATTACTCCCCTAATCACTGTCCTGAAATAAAGTGATGATTCTGTTCTCTTTTTCAGATAGTTTTTTACGAGGACAAAAATTTCCAAGGTCGTAGTTATGAGTGCAGCAATGACTGCACAGACCTACATATTTACTTCAGTCGCTGCAACTCCATCAGAGTAGAGAGTGGCTGTTTCATGATCTATGAACGTCCAAATTATATGGGCCACCAGTATTTTATGAAACGAGGAGATTATTCCGACTACCAGAGATGGATGGGCTTCAGTAGCTCTATTCGATCCTGCCGAACAATTCCAATGGTGAGGTTCACATTATCCACTGCTTCATGCATTATGGTTTCTTTAGTGCCAGTGTACTGAATCCTTATTTTTTTGCGTGTTGATGTCAACAGTACAGGGGTCCATACAGACTGAGGATCTATGAGAAGGCTGACTATGGAGGGCATATGATGGAGTTCATGGACGACTGCCCCTGTGTGTCTGATCGTTTCCACCATCGACATGTGTACTCCTGTAACGTGATGAATGGCTACTGGATCTTTTATGAATATCCCAACTATAAAGGGAGGCAGTACTTCCTGAAATCTGGGGAATACAGGAGATACCGAGACTGGTGTGCCACTTGTGCAACTGTGGGCTCTTTCAGACGAGTCACAGATTTCTAGCCATTCTTCTTGCACTAATTTCTATGAACTGTTCATTTCCTGTTTATAAGCATAACTGTTTATAAACAGTTTGATTTTTCACTTATTGTGCCTGGATATAAAAAATAAAAAAAAACTAAGAAAAATAAAATGATATTTGTAATAATAAAGCACGCTGATTTTACTGAATTCACAGCATGAGATCAACCACTAATTAAACATTTGTATGACATGTATGTTATATTCCAGCATACACAGCATTTATTTCCACAATCCTGACATCCAAACTTTCCTTATTTTAGTATAAAAACAAAATTTATACAAAAGCAGAAGGGCATCCCAAAACTGTACTTATATATCGTACTTATAGAAATGTTTAATCAAGTAAAAGTATTAAAATCAATAGTTAGTTGAGTAAGAAAGTATCAAATCAAAACCGTGTAGATCAAAAATTATAGGACAACATTTAATCATGTTACTGATTTGTAGGGCTGTCCCTGATTAAAGTTTTTCTTAGTCGACCAGTAGACTAGTTGCTCATTAAAGCCATTAGTCATCTAATAGATTGCTTATTAAATTAATTTAATTAGCTCCATTAAGCAATTATGGGCAAAACAATTTGAGTTTAAGGGCTGAGAAGGTATGTAATTTGTAACATTGTTTCACATTGTACAGAAATACTAAAATAAGAAGTGTTAAAAATTGACATTAAGAACAACACCGACAAGTTATATGACTATGAAAAAAATCGTCATGGAGTTTTGCTTAATATTAATCATTTATTAAAGAAATAAAAGGTTAGCATTCACACAAATTACAACTTAGGAACTTGCTAACAATAAAACACACTGTTTGGTAAAAAAAAGAAAAAGAAAAAAAAGTGCAACTTTGATAGTCTAGTAGTCCTACAGGGAAAGTCACATAAAAACAATTTAATCGAAATAGTCGAATCTTAGCGATTAAATATTTGTGTAAGTCAAATACATAAATTAACTAAATTAAACACATAAAATATACAGTGAATGAAAAAGGCTTGAGAATTAAGAATCGAAAATTATGTTGAAAACTGAGGACACAATCAGCCTAAAGGACAAGCCTTAAGATTAAATACTAAATGGACAATACTTTATGGATAATAATAACTGCCACTAGGCCTAGGCATGAGCCTTTAAATGAAACATCATATGAAAAATAAGTTTTAGTTTTAATAAGTTGTCAAACAAAAAAACAACACTGTAGCTAGAATTGATAACCAGTTCAGCACTGAACAGGGTAAGAATGTATCTCAAAAACAGTGTCGCAATGTTTAAAAGTGCATTCTGCAGTGGCCAAACATTTCATCTGAAGGAAGAATCATAAGAATTAACTAACCTTTTCTGAGGACCATGTTTTGTGGACAGAACTGACCCAAAGTTCACTGCAAGTAGAATTTCTTTGGGTCAGATGGGAAATATTTTAGGTGTGCTCGACTTGAACCATGGCTGCAGATGTCGGTCAACAAGATTAGCTGGGAGCAGATGGGGATGAAGTTGAAAAAGGAGCAGACAAGTCAAACATTTCGGACCTGTATTGTTTGCTAAAGTCATGGAAGATCACATGGCATGATCAATGACCACATTATATTTAGTACATTAAGGCTAATATTTAAATTATTACATAAAAAGTTGTATTTAAATAGGCTATGCAGCTGTAAATGGACTGTATATAAAAAATGTGGGTGTTGTCTTTAATCAAACCTTGTCCTTTGAAGCTGATATCAATGGCATTACTCCTTCTGCATTCTTCCATATCAAGAATATTAATCTCTTTGGTCCTGTCAAAGAGTCCCCACATTGATCCTGCGGGCCAACCTGACCGCCCGCTGGTGCCCTACTCACACCTGCAGCTTCTCCACAATAGACGTCCAGCTTCTTCAGTCTCCAGCACCTAGACTGCAGCTCTGAACAGGAAGTTTGGCCAGATGAAAAATGGTCGTGCCTAACAGAGCCTAGTCACTCTCGAGGTTTTTTTTCCCCTTCACTTCATCAATTGGTGAAGTTTGTTTTCCTGGCCACTCTCGCCACTGGCTTGCTCGGATCGGGACTTGTGAAACTGTGCTTCAGTGGATTTGCTCTGCTATGTTTGAACTTTCAGCAGTGAAATTTAAACCACACTGAACTAAACTACACTTCAACTTCAACTCTGAAATCTGACTTTACTAGAACTATTGCTTTGACACAATCTACATTGTGAAAAGCGCTATATAAATAAACTTGACTTGACTGTCCTTTCGTTGAAGAGTACTGGTACTCTTATGCATTCCTTCGTAACATCACAAATCAACTACTGTAATAATTTATTCTATGGTCTTCCTTCTAAATCATTACAGAATTTATAGTTGGCACAAAATACTGCTTCCCGAGTTATCACTAAAACTTCTGTTTCAGATAATATCTCTCAAATTTGATTAAATTTACACTGGCTTCAATTACATCAAGTGTAAAAATTTATTTACAATTTTACTTTAACTTATAAAGCACTCAACAATTTGTCTCTTTATCTTTTAGACCTTCTTCATATACATACTCTTTCGGCACCTTCAAATCTGCTTCTGCACTAACTCTTGCTCTCCCCATCAATGGAATGCACTTCAAATGAAAGTTTGCTATAGTTCAAGTCTTTGAGTTTTTAAATCTCACCTAAAGGCTTACTTGTACAGGCAGGTGTTGATTTGATTGTTGTTGTGTTGATTGTATTATGATTATGTAAGGTCATTGCCATCATTAAGGTAACTTAAAGGTAAGATTACTTTATTAGTCCCCTTTGGGAAATTAATTTGCAGTATTATCAGCAGGTGTTTAACACACATAATCATTAAAAAAACATGGCAGACCAGTTGACTGCATAGTGCTTTACTACTAAATAAAATGTATAATGATAATAATAATAATAATAATAGTAATAACAATACCTTTAAATGTTTAAACCTATGCACAAAATTCAATTAAATTCAATTCATGTTTATTTATATAGCGCTTTTCACAATGTAGATTGTGTCAAAGCAGCTTAACATAGTTCTAGTAAAGTCCAGATTTCAGAGTTGAAGTTCAGTTTAGTTTAGTTCAGTGTGGTTCAAATTTCACTGCTGAAAGTTCAAACACTGTAGAGCAAATCCACCGAAGCACAGCTCCACAAGTCCCGATCCGAGCAAGCCAGCGGCGACAGTAGCAAGGAAAAAAAACATCACCAATTGACGAAGTGAAGGGAAAAAAAACCTCGAGAGAAACTAGGCTCTGTTAAGCACGACCATTTTTCATCTGGGCCAAACTTCCTGTTCAGAGCTGCAGTCTATGCGCTGGAGACTGAAGAAGCTGGACGTCCATCGTGGAGAAGATGCAGGTGTGAGTAGGGCACCGGCAGGCGGTCAGGTTGGCCCGCAGGATCAATGTGGGGACTCGTTTATTCAATTCATCTTTATTTCTATAGCGCTTTTACAATGTAGATTGTGTCAAAGCAGCTTCACATAGAAGATTATAGTGAATTGAAATAGTGTCAGTTCAGTTTTTAGAGTTTAAGTTCAGTTCAGTTCAGTGTGGTTTAATTTTCACTGCTGAGAGTCCAAACACTGAAGAGCAAATCCATCGATGCGCAGCTCTACAAGTCCCGAACCATGCAAGCCAGTGGCGACAGTGGCGAGGAACGAACTTCACCAATTTGCGAAAGTGAAGGAAAAAAAACCTCGAGAGAAACCAGGCTCAGTTGGGCACGACCATTTCTCCTATGTCTTGTGCAGAGCTGCAGTCTAGGCGCCGGAGGCTGGAGACCGCTGGACGTCAGCGAAGACTCGTCTGTCACTGGGGTCTCACAGGAATCAGTCTCATGCTCTCCACTCCTCCATGACCACCACAGCAGCTGCTCAGGATACAGCCTGGTCCGGGATTATGGAAACCTTGGGATCATCTCTTCACAGGTCTTGGATTGCATTAGGGGCGCTGCATAGTCTCTGGGGGCCTTGGGATGAGTATCC
>CAIGQV010000001.1:8529918-8548480 GCA_903798115.1 Danio jaintianensis
AGCGTAGCTGCTGTTCATAGTGTATATAAACGAGATGCAAAAACCTGTGTGGAGCACATTCATGCATCATACCGTTATGCGATGCATTGAGTGTATGCTTTACTAAAAAGATAGGTCTTTAATCTAGTTTTGAACTGAGAGAGTGTGTCTGAGCCTCGGACATTATCAGGAAGGCTATTCCAGAGTTTAGGAGCCATAAATGAGAAGGCTCGACCACCTTTACTCGACTTTGCTATTCTAGGTACTACCAGAAGCCCTGAGTTTTGAGATCTTAAAGAGTGGGTTGGATTGTAGCAAGACAGAAGGTTGGTTAGATAAACAGGAGCTAGATTATTTAAAGCTTTATAGGTAAGAAGCAATATTTTATAATCAATACGGAACTTAACAGGCAGCCAGTGTAAGGAGGATAAAATTGTGGTGATATGATCTTATTTTCTAGACCTGGTAAGAACTCTGGCAGCTGCATTTTGTACTAGCTGAAGTTTATTAATAGAGAATGCTGGGCAACCAGCGAACAGAGCATTACAGTAATCCAGCCTAGAAGTCATGAAAGCATGAACTAGCTTTTCTGCATCTGAGATGGATAGTATACTTCGCAACTTAGCGATATTTCTCAGATGAAAGAAGGCGGTTTTTGTGACATGGCAGATATGATTTTCAAAGGTTAAATTGCTGTCTAGTATAACACCCAGATCTTTTACAGTAGAGCTAATGCTAACTTTGTGTCCCTCTAATTGCAGGTCGAGTTGTGACATCTGCTGTGTACAGGATTTAGGCCCAATAAGTAATAATTCTGTTTTGTCTGAATTTAAGAGAAGGAAATTGTTGGTCATCCAGTCTTTAACATCTTTAATACATTCAGTTAGCTTAGACAGTTCAGATGTCTCATTGAAATATATAATTGAGTATCATCTGCATAGCAGTGAAAGCTGATCCCGTGTCTTCTTATAATGTCTCCCAGGGGTAGCATGTATATTGTGAACAGCAAAGGGCCTAAAACCGATCCTTGAGGCACCCCATACTGTACTGGCCTGACCTGTGAAAGCTGTCCATTTATATTCACAAACTGGTAACGGTCAGTTAAGTATGACCTAAACCATTGCAGAGCCTGTCCCTGGACGCCTGTAGAATTAAAGCGATATATGAGGATATTGTGGTCGATGGTGTCAAATGCAGCACTGAGATCAAGTAAAACTAATAACGAGATGCACCCTTGGTCAGCAGCTAAGAGTAAATCGTTGGATATTTTCACTAATGCGGTTTCTGTACTGTGATGAGGCCTGAAACCTGACTGAAACACTTCAAAAACATTGTTCATCTGCAGAAAGGAGCATAATTGGGCAGAAACAACTTTTTCTAGTATTTTAGACATAAATGGAAGATTTGAAATAGGCCTATAATTAGCTAAGTTGCTGGGGTCCATTTGTGGTTTCTTAATAATAGGCTTAATAACAGCTAGCTTGAAAGGATTTGGAACATGGCCTAAGGATAGAGAAGAGATGATGAGGTTAAGAAGAGGTTCTCCTATTACAGGTAGCAATTCTTTCAGTAATTTAGTTGGAATTGGGTCTAACATACATGTAGCTGGTTTAGAAGCATTTATAAGTTTATCTAGCTCTTCATGTTCTATGATTTTGAAGCACTGTAGATTATTTTGGTTCAGTGGAATGTTTAATGGATCTGAAGTATAAGGCGGTGCCGAATGTTTAACATCTTCTATTTTCTGTCTGAAGCCTTCTATTTGATCACTAAAGAAATTTATGAAGTCATCACTACTAATTTGCGGTGGGACATTTTGTTCCAAAGATGACCGATTATTTGTTAATTTAGCAATGGTGTTAAATAAAAATCTAGGATTGTTATGATGGGCGTCACGGTGGCGCAGTGGGTAGCACGTTCGCCTCACAGCAAGAAGGTCACTGGTTTGAGCCTCGGCTGGGTCAGTTGGCGTTTCTGTGTGGAGTTTGCATGTTCTCCCCGTGTTCGCGTGGGTTTCCTCCGGGTGCTCCGGTTTCCCCCACAAGTCCAAAAACATGTGGTATAGGTGAATTGGGTAGGCTAAATTGTCCGTAGTGTATGAGTGTGTATGGATGTTTCCCAGTGATGGGTTGCAGCTGGAAGGGCATCCGCTGCGTAAAACATATGCTGGATAAGTTGGCGGTTCATTCCGCTGTGGCGACCCCAGATTAATAAAGGGACTAAGCCGAAAAGAAAATGAATGAATGAATGAATGATTGTTATGATTATTTTCTATCAGTTTGCGGAGGTGCTCAGCCCTGGCGGATTTTAGAGCCCTCCTATAGCTGGACATACTATCTTTGTACGCAATTCTAAAGACCTCTAATTTAGTTTTTTTCCACTTACGTTCCAGGGAAAGGGTTGCTGTTTTGAGAGCGCGCTGCTGTTCGTGGTGTATTTAAGCAAAAATGGAGTGTTATAGATAAAAATAGCAGTTAAATAAACAAACATAGAAACAAACATGTAAAGCATATGAGAGTTTCTAACACAATGTCTGGTGTATTGAGGAGTGTGTCCTACAGGTGATGTCGAGCCAGTTCACCTGCGTGGAGCACATTCATGCATCATACCATTATGCGATGCATTGAGTGTATGCTTTACTAAAAAGATAGATCTTTAATCTAGTTTTGAACTGAGAGAATGTGTCTGAGCCTCGGACATTATCAGGAAGGCTATTCCAGAGTTTAGGAGCCATAAATGAGAAGGCTCGACCACATTTACTCGACTTTGCTATTCTAGGTACTACCAGAAGCCCTGAGTTTTGAGATCTTAAAGAGCGGGTTGGATTGTAGCGAGACAGAAGGTTGGTTAGATAAACAGGAGCTAGATTATTTAAAGCTGTATAGGTAAGAAGCAATATTTTATAATCAATACGGAACTTAACAGGCAGCCAGTGTAAGGAGGATCAAATTGGGGTGATATGAAATGCATAATGCAAAATATTAAATGCAAATTATTTAATTCAATATTTTAAATAAATTAACTAGCAAAATATTATTGTAATTAATGAGATACAAATATGATTTACAAGATGGAGATGTCTTGAAAAGTTATTTGTTTTAATTTTTAAAAGTCCTTGTATGAGCATTAGTGGGACCGAATAAACACACAAGGTTGTCATGCCCTGAATCTGGCCAATTGTGAATCATGCAGATGCTCTGGAAAAACTGCTTTAAGTCAGATTTTGATTGGTCTGCACAGCACTGTATGAAGTCAAATGCACCTTATGTTCTTTGTCAAACTGCCGGAAGACTCAACACAGTGTGTGTAAAAAAGTCAGTAAAAGGTGAAGGAGGAAGTGACATAGTTTGAAAGATGTTTTCGGCAGCAGGAGTTTGTATGGAAGAGTGTATGTAAATGTTTATCAGAAGCTCCCTTTGCAATATGCAGTTCCTTCCCTGCTTTCGTCCTTCAGTCAGCCAGAAATTTCCATGCAGGACAATGAGACTCTCCTCCAACAAAACAAGTAAAGCAGTTCCTTGAAGCTGAAAACACAAAAATAATGAAATGGTCAGCCCAGAGTCCTGGTCTTAACCTGACTGAAAATCTCTGGAAAATCTTTGCAAAGTTTTGGCTAAGCAACCCAGAAACCCACTATTGAAGTCCTGTAGCTGCAGATGTGCTGAAGTCATTCAAAGCAAGGGGCTGTACTCTTACTACAAATTTTTGCCAGTTGTAACTCTTTAGAAATGTTAATATTGCTTTGTTCTGTAACCATTGCAGTCAACACTCTATTACATGCAATTTAAAGGGCATTTGTTTAAGTGCCTTGGTTACAGTTAAAACTGTTCTACTGTTTTAAAACAACAATGAAAATTACAATATTTATGGAAAAAAATCAAGCATTTATAAATTATTCTCTTATTTTGATCTCCACTGTATTTCAAAATATATATTTTTAACGGTCACATTATTTTCACATAACATATGTAACAAATATATATTTTTAGGATACTGCATTATTATATTTAGACAAATCTCAAATAATGGAAATCTGCAGAATTTTGCATTCAAACACATGTAAAGGGAATAACAATGTGGACACTGGAGCTGTATCTACCCAATGGGATGCTACACTGCAAAAAATAAATATGAGAAATAAATGAATAATTTAAAAAGATACAGACTGGAATCAAGTCAAAGTATTTGCCAGTGCAGTAAGATAATTTTATTTTTTTAAGATGTCTTTAGATAAGATAAAAAAAAAAGTCCTAAAATAGGTATACTGTGACTTTAATTCAACTAGTGTATTTAGTCTAATTTTTTTAAAACTAGCGTGTTAAAAGCCCTTTAAACCGTATGCTTTTCTCATTTTGTGTGAAAAGGTCGAAAGAGTTGCTAAACAGGAGAATTACTCTTAACTTAAGAATTGCCATTGTGTCTTAAAATGAGCCAAAGCATTTAAACTTAAATCAGTATTATTGTGTGAATTAAATCAAGATCACATACATGCATATATATTATTATTATATATTGTCCACAATATTTTATTCAAATTAAGACTTGACAGTGGGGCGTCACGGTGGCGCAGTGGGTAGCACGTTCGCCTCACAGCAAGAAGGTCGCTGGTTCGAGCCTCGGCTGGGTCAGTTGGCGTTTCTGTGTGGAGTTTGCATGTTCTCCCCGTGTTCGCGTGGGTTTCCTCCGGGTGCTCCGGTTTCCCCCACAAGTCCAAAAACATGTGGTATAGGTGAATTGGGTAAGGTAAATTGTCCGTAGTGTATGTGTGTGAATATATGTGTGTGTGGATGTTTCCCAGTGATGGGTTGCAGCTAGAAGGGCATCCGCTGTGTAAAACATATGCTGGATAAGTTGGCGGTTCATTCCGCTGTGGCGACCCTGGATTAATAAAGGGACTAAGCCGAAAAGAAAATGAATGAATGAATGAATGAAGACTTGACAGTAATTACAATACAAAATTATTCCTTGTTGCTTATCAAAATAAATAAAACAAATATACGTGAGAATTTTTTTAAATGAACAAACTTAAAACAAGTTACTACAGCTAAAATAATAATAACTTAGTGAGCCTTTTTAATAGGCAAACTTAACACAAGTTATTATAACTAAAATGAAGTCTTAAAAATACAAGGTTGGTCTTATATTATGTCTCTAATTGTAATTATGCTAAATTTGAAGGTAAAATACCTAACGTAAAGCTTTACTAGGTAAGATAAAAATATGTGTCATCTTAAAACAATCAGAATAATCTTACACAATCTATTCTTGAATATTATTTATTCTCAAAACAAGGATCAATAAAACCAGGCTGGAAATAAGATTGTAACTCTTGACTTGATTTTTTGACAAGAGTTTTTGCAGTGTATTCAAGAAGTCAAATGTCATTGCACCGTACCCACAAAATGCACAGCCTATATGATAGCTAATGCTTAGACATGAACTGATACAAGTTTTTACATGAAAGTTATGTTATTTCACAATGGTACTTTTTGTGTAAATTGTAAGCTCATGTAATTAACTTATCTTGAATGTTGGAACATTTTTTTATAAAAATAAGATGTATGAATATGTGCCTGATTTATGTAACTGACATTATGTAGCTGTGGATTATTGATCTTGTACAACCTGATCATTTTGCTTTATTAGACCTCAATGAATCCTCAGGTGCTGGTTTGGTCTTGTTATGTTTTTGTTTTAAATCTGGCAGCCAATGTGTAGGAATTAAAATATCACCTTAAATTTGCTGCTATAATATAATGTATCCAAATATTTACTAACAGATTGCTAACCACCTCTGTATTCATAACACATAAATGTGTTTCCACATTTAAGACAAAAGAAAAAATATTTGATCTAATCAGAGAAAAATCTGCATCACATTTTGCCTCTTTCATTTGAATACAGACATTACGCCACTTGCGATATAAAAAGAACATTCGCTCTGGATGTGACTAAAGATTTGCTTATACTGTAAAAGACAATGCACAAAAAGCTGCCAGAGATGTATGGATGAAAACTATTGTTTCAGTTTACGGGACCACTTCAGCAGAGTCATACTGCTCGATCATCAGCTTTTGGCATTTGAATAACAACAAAATGCGCGCCCCTGCTTTATAAAGGCCATTAAAGTACAGCTGGTACAGTGAGCTGAAGCACTTGGAAAAACAGCAGACTACCACCATGGGCAAGGTAACAGTGCTTGAAATTAGTATGATTATTTAAACAACATTTGATAGAACGCTTTAAGGTTATTTTGCAGCCATGTTGTATTTGTCTAACTCTTTTAATAGTTAATATAAAACAATACAATTCAGATCTACAGCGCAGTCAATTCATTTAACATCAGTGAAATCTTTTATCTTATCAACAGGTCATCTTCTACGAGGACAGAAACTTCCAGGGCCGCAACTATGAGTGCATGAGCGATTGCTCTGATATTTCCTCATACCTGGGCCGTGTCGGGTCCATCAGAGTGGAAAGCGGTTGTTTCATTGTCTATGAGCGCAATGGCTTCATGGGCAACCAGTTCTTCCTGAGAAGGGGCGAGTACCATGACATTCAGCGAATGATGAGCATGGGCATGATGTTCGACACTATCAGATCCTGCCGCATGATTCCTTCAGTATGCATTTTATCTTTTTTATACTGTTGAAGAGATTTAGCAATGAACTCCAATTTTTTAACTGTATAACTTGGCTACATTGCTAAACAGCTATGAATTATTATTTTAATTCTCTGTGTTTTACAGTACAGGGGATCCTTCAGAATGAGAATTTATGAGAGGGATAACTTTGGAGGACAGATGTACGAGCTGATGGAGGACTGTGACAGCATCCAGGACCGTTACCGCATGTCCGACTGTCAGTCCTGTCATGTGATGGACGGCCACTGGCTCATGTTTGAGCAGCCCCACTACAGAGGCAGGATGATTTACTTCAGGCCTGGAGAGTACAGGAGCTTCAGAGATATGGGATTCAGCAACATGAGATTCATGAGCATGAGACGTATCACTGACATGTGTTAAATCACAAAATGTAGAAGCAAATAAAACATTGTTTTCAGAACTAGCTGCTGTGTCCATCCTTTAATGGATAACTTTTAAATACTAAATGGCTATCATCATTTAAAAATCATCAAAAATCATCAAAATTTCAATAATTGTTTCATTATTTAGATATGTTAGACCCAAAACATTAAATAAATGTGCAGGAGTTTTTCCACCTTGTTTCTTAAGGTAAAAAAAAATTAAATAGGCAATATGTTGCTTTTGTGACAGTAAGAACTTCAAGTAAAGTATATTATCTCATTGGTAATTAGAAGCAGTGCTGAAGGGTCAAATTGGCCAAACTAATTCAGAAAATCCTTTTCAGTTTTATTTTTTAATAATTTTTTTAAGTTCTTTCTCACATCCTCTATGGGATCTGTTTCAGCAGAACCAGCATTACATTGGAATTGACACAGGTGTAGTTAAATCAACCTACTTTAAAATATTAAGACACTTTAATTTCATAATGCACCTAGATTTGTGGGAAAAGTACTGAAAAATCATACTCAAGTAAAAGTAATACTACTTGCCATTCTAAAGGTACTCAGAAGTAGTCAATAGTGAGTAAGCTGTGAAACTTATTCCACTTAATACCCAAATTAAAAATGTAGCTTACATCAGTGCCATTTTCTTTTAAGGGTGCTTCTAAGTGTAAGTTAAATAATTTTCAATTGATTGATAATAAATGTAAAACGTGAGATTAATTTAATGAGAACACATTACATTAATGCATGCACCTAATAAGCTGACAGAAAGCAGGTTGACGCATTTACATGTGGAGTGAAATCTGTATAGTCTAAGGGGCAAAAATCTAACTGTTAACAGGTTTTGACCTTTGAACCCTGACTAACAAGCTACAAGTGTCTAGCAGATGGCACCACACACCAAGCTTGTGCATTATTGATAGAATACATGCACTTTGTGCATGTGTTTGAAAATCATTTAAGGACATTTGGTGATTTCAGTCATCATACAGTAGGTATTATCATATTCTCATCAGTGACATGCAGTCTAAACTCTCAGTTGTTGTGTGTAATGATTTTACATGTGACGATTCTTGAACACTTTTTGTGATTTGATTGGATGGGAATCACATAACTGATTATTCTACTTAGTCAATCAGTGTAGACAAGAAAAAAGCTTACATTACAAAAGCGTGAAAGTACCAATACAGCACTAAAAATGTAAAAGTAAGTAAAAGTACACCGTTTTAAAACTACTAAGTACAATTCCTGAGAACAATTACAGTAATTTGAGTATTTGTATTTCATTACTTTACACCATGTACTCTACACATACCTTTATATTGTATGTGCCTGGAGTGTAGAACTTGCTTCCTCTGTCAATATCAAGTGGAAAAGAGTGTCAAAAAATTCTGTTGTCTACTTGATGAAATGGAATACAATCAAAATGGCAACAGTTTCTCTGGGAGAACTGCTAATTGAAGTTCAAGAGTTTGTTCATAAAAGTGGAGTAGAACACATTCTTAGTATTACTTTTGTGATGTTTTATTGGCAATTAACCATGATTTGGGGTATTACTGCCAACCTTCCTGAATAGAGTGATCAAAAAAGTCAAACTGACCTTCCCACTTTATGTCCTCTCCCACAGATTTTTAAAGAGCCCCTATTTTGCATTATTAATGGTCATATTTTGGTTTTGGGGGTCTCCAACAACAGGCTGATATGCATGCAAGGTCAAAAAACACTTTCATTGTCTTATAATATGCATTTATTTTTACCTAATTATCCCAGCGACTCCCATATGATTCGTTAAGCGATTCATTGATTCCCAAACCCCTACTTAGCGTAAAGATAATCAGCGCTGATTGGTCCGATGACCCAGTCTGTTGTGATTGGTCGACTGGGTTGGTCAACTGGGTTCAGCGCAAGAGAGAAATACCCACCACAGCTATGAAGTAGCAGCCAGAGAGTATGTGAGAGCCCAATGCAGGAATGCAATAAAGCAATGCAGTTAAACACCAGCATATTACTCTACTCTTTTTACTCTACGCGTTTTAAACGTGGTTTTGGACACAATATGTGAATAGCTTTAACTTTTAGTGAATAGATTTAACCTGAGAGATACAAGCACTGATCTATTATAGATAAGTGATTACAAGCCACGCAGGGTGATTACAACTTATAATAGACAAACTTATAATAGAATTTGCAAACTACACAAAACGAGGCAACAATTTTAATTACACTTACATGTTATGATCCGGAGGAAGAAGAAACTGGTCCATATGAACTGCAACAGTTACTGAAAAAGTCCCTGTCAAAGTCTGACAAAGTCCCATACATAATAGTCTCTGCTGCTCCTTCCTTTAATAGCAAACGGCCGACGAATCCCGCGCTGCAGTGTAGGTTATTGTATCAAAAATCAGAAAAATGACCGGAACAAACACAGCACAAGGTTAGCTATACTGTGGTGTCCTTGTGAAAATGAACTTTAACCCTTTATTCCCCGCAGCCGAATCTCCATCAGTCAGTGATCGTCATCTTAGTGTCATGATCAGTCCCGTGATCCTCAGCACTCCACTAGTGTATGAACATAGATATATACACTAGATATCGCATACCTACCCTGAGCATGCGTCAATACCGCCGCCATATTGGTACAGGGTTTCCAGGGGAAAGTAGTCATTCAACCGCGCTAAAGTGCATCTGAAGATGCCGGACTTTTGCGCTGCGTACGGCTGCAATAACGAGCGAACAAAGATAATAAAGGATAAAGACATAACATTTCACAGGTAAGATTTGTTTTTTTATGATTATGTATGTTATGAAGTATTGTAGTCAAGTAATGTTATTTATGTTACAGTCGCTTACAAAGTGGCGCCAACTTTACTCTAAATAGTAGCTTAGGCTAGTTGCACAGCTAAACAGATAAAATGTAAGTGAAATATGACAACAAGAAGCTGGTGCTAGAAACTTGTGTTATTTTCGGCTAAGTTATTGTTTGAAGTTGAGGGTGCCTGATGGCCAGACCGCATTTGCCCCTTGCTCCCGCAATCATTTCAAAGGAGCGCTACCCTGTACCAAGATGGCGGCTCTATCGACGCATTCCTTCCAATAGACAACAATAGGCCAGGCGACATCTAGTATATCTATGGTGTATGAAGTCAAATGCGCGTTCACATTTTAACGGATCTGGAACTACATATTTGGTGATGTACCGTATTGACGTAGACGCGTTCAAACAAAAGATCCGAACCCAACTCGATTCATTCATTCGACTCTGAGTCAACTATTTCGCTAAAGAATCAGTAGTTTTAAACACTGTGCACTTTCAGATTAAACCTCAGCTGGATGTTTTCATTCACTTAGAGTTGTGCTACACACTACATGGAAGCTCATTTTCAAAAACCCATAATAGGGGCTCTTTAAGAAACTGTCTACTGTAATCATTTTTTTGACTTTTTTTTGTAAAATATATAGTTTTTAAAGCTGCCATTTTTTGTCAAACTATTCCATCAGTATTCTTTTTTCTTCTTCAACTTTCTGACAGAATAGTAAACCTGCTGTTCCGTGGTTTCTTATTGCCAGCAGTATTTGTAGGTGTAAAGGAGTATTTACACCTTCCTTTGTTAAGTTTATCCATTTTATAAATTTTACCTTTTGTCTACATGGTGGCTCAGTGGTTAGCACTGTCTGTTCACAGCAAGACGGTTGCTGATTTGAGTCCGGCTGGGCCAGGTAGGCATTTCTGTGTGGAGTTTGCATGTTCGATTCAATTCAAGTTTGCTTGTATAGCACTTTTCAGAATAATTATCGTTCCAAAGCAGCTCCACAAAAGGTGACCATCATTACATTACAGTCAAAATCAGATAAGTTATGGAGTTGTGTAAAAGATTGGCCATATATAAATGTAGTTAACCTGCAGCTATACAGTGTCTTTCCAAAAGAAATTATATTTGCATGTAATAATAATACATGTTCAATTAAGTGTATTTTTGTATTAAGTGGTTGTTGTCCTCGAAGATCTCGGATGGTTGGCATCATCTCTTTAAGTTCTTGTAGGGTTGGCATCACTTCTTCACAGGTCTTGGATCTGATCGAGTGGCACTGCACAATAGAGGACTCTTGATGAGCATTCCCAGGTGGAAAAAGAGAACAAAGAAAAAATTAGCAAAGCTGCTCTTCATAGTTTATTTGCACAAGAGATATTATTCATTCATTCATTCATTCATTTCTTTTTTGGCTTAGTCCCTTTATTAATCTGGGGTCACCACAGCGGAATGAAATGCCAACTTATCCAGCATATGTTTTACGCAGCGGATGCCCTTCCAACTGCAACCCATCACTGGGAAACATCCATACACACTCTTTCACACACATACACTACGGACAATTTAGCTTACCCAATTCACCTATACCGCATGTCTTTGGACTTGTGGGGGAAACCAGAGCACCCAGAGCAAACCCATGCGAACACGGGGAGAACATACAAACTCCACACAGAAATGCCAACTAGCCCAGGCGAGGCTCGAACCAGCAACCTTCTTGCTGTGAGGCAATCGTGCTACCCACTGTGCCACCGTGATGCCCACAAGAGATATTAATGTAATGTAAAAGAATGCATTCGAAGGGTTGAATTAAACTCTATCTTACAATTATGTGATGCATTGTGTATATGCTTTACAAAAAAAGATATGTTTTTAGTCTAGTTTTAAACTGAGACAGTGTGTCTGTGCCTCCGACATTATCAGAAAGGCTATTCCAGAGTTTAGAAGCCAGATAGAAAAACGCTCTACCTCCTGTAGTGGACTTTGCTATTTTGGATACTTACAGAAGAGTTTTGAGATCCTAAAGAGCAGGTGGGATTGTAACAATACAGAATGTTAGTTAGATAAACAGTAGCTAGACTATTTAGAACATTATAGGTGAGAAGCAATGTTTTCATCAATACGGAACTTAACAGGCAGCCAGTGTAGGGAAGATGAAATTGGAGTGATATGATTGACTAATTGAAGTTTAATGATAGAGGATGCTTTACAACCAACGAAAAGAACATTATAGTAATCTTATCTAGAAGTCATAAGAGCATGAACTAGTTATTCTGCATCTACAATAGATAGCATGCTTCTTAGCTTATGATATTTCTGAGATGAAAGCTGTTTTTGTGAAAAGGGAGATATGGTTTTCAAAATTAAGTTGCTATCTAATATAACATGTTCTCCCCACGTTCACATGGGTTTCACCCAGGAGCTCCATTTCCCCCCACAGTCCAAATACATGTGGCATATGTAGGTTAATTGGATAAACTAAAATTGGCCATGGTGCATGAGTGTATGTGTGAATGAAGGAGTGTATGGGTGTTTCCCAGCACTGGGGGTTCATGAGTTAGTGGGTTGGCTGGGTTGTGCCTGAAAGGGCGTATTCTGGATAAAACATATGCAAGAGTTATTGGTGACTCATTCTGCTGTGGCGACCCCAGATAAATCAGGGACTTAGCCGAAGGAAAGTGAGTGAGTGATAATATCTACATTGTACACTTGTAATACAAAAACACCACCAAAATAAGGTGTTGCTGATAAATTAAACAACAATCATCACAAGCAACATTTCCACAAGCAGAGAGACATACAAAAAAGTAAATAGTGCTCGATGTCATTCATACAACTACTTAACGCTATCATGCTAACACAACAACACTAATGTATTGCTATTTATAGCTTTCACATGACCATTAGGAATACACCTCCCTGGCAGGCAAAACAATACTAGCAGAGTGATTTCTTTTTTTTTAGGCAAAAATGCCCAATAATTTTTGTGCAATAGGATTTATGAACCAACAAGGAAACATACATCTACAGAGTTCCTTCAGAGACAGAAAAGCCAGAAAGGAGAAATATGTGGATTAGTGACAAACAGCTGAACTATTGGCCCATCCCAATCTAAAGTACATATCTGTTGGTACAGTACACATTTAACAAAATTGTTGTGAGCTGAGCAATCTATGGAACGACAGGCATAGTCATACCAGTACCACAGCAGGGCTGGAAAAAAGAGGATGAAACAGAGTGAATCCACAAACAGAGCTCTTCCATTCTGCCTCTGCCATATTGACTCAACTTGAGGTTCAATTCACCAATTCCAAAGGCTATGATGCAATTTGCATGCCCTGCCATGAAAACAGCCCAGAGCTTCTGAACTTGAATAACAGGTAACAATGTCAAACAATTGTATATACTTTAGCATATACTTTAACATAAAGTATTCACTCACTCACTCACTGTCCTTGAGCTTATTCCCTGCTTTATCAGGGGTCGCACAGCAAAATAGATTCTGGCAATTGTTTTACACAGCGGATGCCCTTCCAGCCGCAACACTGAGAACACAACCCCCAGTGCTGGGAAACCTCCACACACTCTCCTATTTACACATTATGGCTAATTTTAATTTATCCAACTCACCTATACAGCATGTTTTTGGACTATTGTGGAAACGGATATAAGAATGGAGAACATCATTAAATATGTGGTAATAAAAACTAATTTTTGCACATTAAATGAGAAATAGCACAAGCATAAATGCAAGACTATACAGTACATGCAAAGACACTAACATGCTTTCAGTTATAGTTTTCTAATATCAATTTTGTCATTAGGTAACACATTTATTATATCTTGCAGTCACATGTTATACTTGCCCTATTTGTATGAGATAATATTATATACTTTTTTTTGCATAAAGAGCATCTATTTTCACGAGGCAGGCACAAAATTCACCTTATTTGATAAACTACATTTAAAAGTCTTGGGGTTCTCTGAATTATATTATTTTAACCTTATAAACATAAAGGTGCTTTTAAAAAGACATGACCTAATAAGAAAACAAACTGTTAGAAATAATTTGCCTCTGCCTTGTTAATATAGTGTGATATATAAAAAAAATGCACTGGAGCTTTGCCTACACTGTAAAAGACAATGCATGAAAAGCTGCCAGAGATGTATGAATAAAAACTATTGTTTCAGTTTGCGGAACCACTTCAGCAGAAGTCATACTGCTCGATCATCAGCTTTTGGCATTTGAATAACAACAAAATGTGGGCCCCTGGTTTTTGTATATAAACCACCACCAAAGTCCATCGAAGTACAGCTGGTACAGTGAGCTGAAGCACTGAGATAAAAAGCACGCTATCACCATGGGCAAGGTAACAGTGCTTGAAATTAATATGGATAATACAGTAACATTTGATAGAACACTTTAAGGTTATTTTGCAGCCATGTTGTATTTGTCTAACTCTTTTAATAGTTAATATAAAATAATACAATTCAGATCTACAGCGCAGTCAATTTATGTAACATCAGTGAAATCTTTTATCTTATCAACAGGTCATCTTCTACGAGGACAGAAACTTCCAGGGCCGCAACTATGAGTGCATGAGCGATTGCTCTGATATTTCCTCATACCTGGGCCGTGTCGGGTCCATCAGGGTGGAAAGCGGTTGTTTCATTGTCTATGAGCGCAATGGCTTCATGGGCAACCAGTTCTTCCTGAGAAGGGGCGAGTACCATGACATTCAGCGAATGATGAGCATGGGCATGACGTTCGACACTATCAGATCCTGCCGCATGATTCCTTCAGTATGTATTTTATCTTCTTTATACTGTTGTAGAGATTTAGCAGTGTACACCAATATATTTTTATAATTAATTGATTCATTAATTATTATTTTCAATTTCAACTGTACAGTATAGCTGAATTGATGAGTTGTTCATTGTTTTACAGTATAGGGGATCCTACAGAATGAGGATTTATGAGAGGGATAACTTTGGAGGACAGATGTACGAGCTGATGGATGACTGTGAAAACATCATGGACCGTTACCGCATGTCCGACTGTCAGTCCTGCCATGTGATGGACGGCCACTGGCTCATGTTTGAGCAGCCCCACTACAGAGGCAGGATGATTTACTTCAGGCCTGGAGAGTACAGGAGCTTCAGAGATATGGGATTCAGCAACATGAGATTCATGAGCATGAGGCGTATCACTGACATGTGTTAAATGATTAGAATGTAAAAGCAAATAAAACATTATTTTCAGAATTACCTGTAGTGACTGTTGTTTTATTGTAATAACGAATGGCTAAAAACATATATAAATTTAGCTAGGCCTAACACAAAAACCACTGACTTGTTTTTCCTACTGGGGAAGTCAGTGGTTGCAGGTTTTTAGCTTTCTTCAAAATTTTGCATTTAGTGTTTAACAGAATAAATAAAGTCATATAGAACCACCTGAGAGTAAAAAGTGAGTACATTTTCATTTATGAATGAACAATGCCTTTAATTGAAGTCTTTTTGATATTTTCGGTTGGGAAACAATTACATAATACACAACTTTAATGATATACATTAAGGTAAATTAACCTTATTAGTGCCTATAGTAAATTCTATATATACTTTTCCTTATTAATAACAGCAGAGGCAGAATTTATGATATGAAGTCAAACTACCTTTTTTTTTGTAATATTCATTTGACCTGTAGAGTGCGCCAAGACTATCCAGTGTACGCATGCGTAAAGACTACTACTTTTTAATCTGAGATGAGAATGGACACACAGTGTTTCCAAAATGAGACTGAACCTGCCATGGAATATCTTTTTTCTTAGTTTGTATGTTGTTTATGAAGACAGAATTATTCAGGGAGATCAGAGGTCCAAATTTAGGTGATTTTTTTTCAACAAACTGCGGTGAGTTTCCCCTTCTGTGAGCACGTGCTGAAATGTATGGTCAAATTGATGTGAAAAAGGTTACTAAGTTTATATTCACAGCTAAACTGGATATACAGTGTTCGTGCTTAGTTTAGCATTTTGTTTTTCAAAACGTCTTAATATGTTTGAGGTTGAGCGAATTCAGTGACGTAAGTTATTGCGGGAAACTCTTCAAATAGGTGTAGGCTCGGAGTTGCCTCGGTTCCTAGAAGGGATACAGCTCCGGCCAGAGTGCAGAGTCTAGAAGCAGTATCCCTTTGACTCTGCTTTTACCGCTTATGACACCATTTTGAAAAGTACGTGGTGGATAGAAAGGCTGTTGGTGTGTCGTCATGTCGGATTTATGATTAGTTTAGCATAGATTAGCATAAACACAATTAGTAGGAAGGGAATTCGTTTCTAAGTTGGGGGGCACGTGTCTGTTGAGAAAACATCAGGATGAAGCATAATGTATAGTAATATTTAAAAAGACGTCTTAAACAGTGATTAAAAGGATTGTTCTACTCATATGTGATCTCATAACATTGTATTTTATTTGCAGTCATAAGATGGGATTTAAATGAGAGTAAAGGAAATGAGGTGGATGCGATCCTGTCCAGTATGAACTTCATATTTACAGCTGGGAAATGAAGACTCACTGCTTCCAAAAAGCAGTTGACTGTCGGCAAAGAACTTGCCTTTTCAGCACAGGAATCCAGATAAGATTTTCTTTTCACCCTCTAATCTCTTTTTTATTTTACTTGAGTAGAAAGTAGTAGCAAATATGGGTAACCTGGTTAAAGTGACCAGTGTATCTTTTCTGAATTCAGTCAACAAAAAACATGATTGTGTTACAAGAGATGGGACCCATATGACCAACCCAAAATACTGTCAATTATATAGTAGTTTGATTTTCACATGACTTGAGTAGTAAATTTTTTAAATATTTCTCAAGATACATACTGAAACATTAGGAATAAAAGAGGCATGGACAGTTTTTTTTTCTTTTTTTTCTGCTTATGCAATTACAGGTGTTTCCTGCCAAACTTAGTCAGTGTTGTGTCATAGCTGTGTATAGTTCACCCAAACATGAAATTAACTCATCGTTCACTCTCCTTCATTTGGTTTTAAACTTTTATAAATTTTTTTTATGAATTTACTTCTTTATTAATTTATTTTAAAGAACTCCCCCAAAAAAGTTAATATCCAACAGTCAGATGAAAATGCGGGATATTTTCTCAATATGCAACATACAGGACAAGGGTTCAAAATGCTATGTTTACATTGGAAAGCAGGGCGGGTGGTCAGCCTATGGTCTATGTATGTTATTTGGCAGTATATAAAATTAGGATCTGGATTTTTAAACTTATTAACGGGCAAACCATAATACAAATTTTTGGGCATTCAAAAGTAAGTACAAATCAAAATAATTGCAGAGTCAATATCATGCACCTAACAAGGTCTACAAGCTTTAATCAGAATGGTTTGTTTTCCAAATAGACTCATATGGTATTTTTGTTGGCATTCCTAGTAATGGTATATTAAATATTAAAATTATATTAAATACAGATCTGTTGATCTCATTTAAAAAACTTTCCTAATAGTGAAAGTACATCCGAATAAATTGTATTTTTTTTAAATGAGTGATTATGGCTTATATTATGATTTAAAGTGGTTCAATTAAGTTAATGTAGGAGTTAAATATGTTTACATAGTTACTTACAGCTGTGCATATTCTCCTGTCATTTGTTTTTATAGATCTCAACCTTTTCGTGAGAAGTGGTGTACCATCATTTCAACCTGTTTTATGCGTACTCCACATTTATAAATTAGACCCCAGATGTTTTGCAATGTGGTTTCAGTGGGAACAGTTATGTTGGAATTTATGCGGCTTTTATATAATTTTCATGCTTCATCATTCTGCACTGGTTTGTACGACATACATCTTCTTGCTCCTCAGTGGTTCTCATTAGCATTCACACATATAGTTTGCATGAAATTCTCACTTCACAACAGACGCAGAATCATTTCAGTTTTGTTGCAAAATGGCTAACAGGGATTTTGCTGAGAAGGTAGCTGTGCTTTATGTGATGTGGAAGGCTGAAAAACAGTGTGGACTCATTTGGCGCCGTTTCTGGGTCCATTAGATACTTCAGAGATGCACCTAGCTTTGTTAGTTTCACCAACTCCTCTAAGAGCTGCACATGTATGACAAGCTCCTGACTGGATGACAGCTGCTAGAGCAGAATGTCTGCAAAAAGTTCTGATTTTTCAACTCGAGTGATTTATGCAAATTAAGTGCGTCAAGCGACCGAAATGCTCAATTCACGCCATGTCATTCACTTGAATCACTCCAGGATGCTGGGGTTAAACCCCTACTCTTTTCTGAAGGACATCCTGAGATTTTTAATGACCACAGAGAGTCAGGACCTCGGTTTAACGTCTCATCAGAAAGAGATATTGCTCCACTATGCACTTGAAACTCATGCGTGAATGTGAAATGTTAACTTGAAAATGCACTTGTTGGACACTTTAATTGAGAACTGATAACATAGACCATATTTAAACTAAAAAAATTACATTTATTAAGTCAGAGGCTAAATTGACAGGTGCTCGAGTTTGCCTTGTTCTGACGGTACTCGACTGTCTGCCTGATTTTTATATTTTTTTTAACTTGAAGGTGGCATGGAATTTGACTGAGGTGGCTGCCTTATAATCCTTCATGCAGGAAGAAACGTATCCCCCAAGTGCATTTACTCAGTCACACTGGTGCTCCTAAACATTTTTTCATGTTTGTACAAAGTAGCTTTTAGTCACAAATGCAACTGAAATTGTCAC
>CAIGQV010000001.1:8548580-8560390 GCA_903798115.1 Danio jaintianensis
GTGTGTGTATATATATATATATATATATATATATATATATATATATATATATATATATATATATATATATATATATATATATATATATATATATATATATATATACATACATACAGCTAGTTTGTTCATTGTTGAGTATAGGTTGATAATTAAAAATGTTAAAGTCTTTGCTTAGTTCTATTGTTCTATTCTAGTGCACTGTTGTTGTATGTTTTTTATATCCGCTTAATATGTAGCACTGTGTTGCTGCAAGAAACATTTCATTGTACTGTATGTCCTCACATGCAGTAGAATGACAGTAAAGCTTGACTTCACTTAGAGATTGCTGTAAATAATACAGAATTTTGTTTTGTAAACTCAAGCTTTATTTGTGCATTAGTTTGTTTCAGTTTTTTTAGATCCCCCATAGGCAGAGTGAAAGTACATGAACCAAACGTTCCAAGAGTACATTGAAATGTTACACAGCTGAATATAGGAACTAATAAGTAGTAATACTAATAGCTCTTAAAACATAATTGTCAGAGTATTTTTGGAGTAGGTAGATTGGACTAAGAATCAAATATAACTGCTTTTCATCAAAGTGATTGTCATCTGAAATTGCAGCAGGAATTAATTAGACAAACATTATTTTTTGTTTGTTTGATTTAGAAGGTAATACGTCTCATAGAACTGACTCTTGAGCTTAAGGCACCCCAGTCACTATATCTCCTGTACTCGCCAGGTCTCAGGAGGTATTGTCTGCCTCTGTAATTAGGGTGCTCGTAGAAGATCCAGTATCCATCTTGAACATTGCAAGAATATATGTCATTGTAATGGAAGCGGTCATGAAGAGATGGAGAGTCATCAGTGAACTCCATCATCTGACCACCAAAGTCTGGATGTTCGTAAATGGTTATTTTGTTGGCTCCCTTGTGCTATAATTGAAAACACAGTAATTTACCAGTTAAATACAACACTAAAAGCCATGTGTTTGCTCTGAGTAAAATGAGAAGGCTTACTTGGGGTATCATTTGACAGGATCTGACACAATCATTGAAACCCATCCAACGTTGGTAGTTGGCATACTCGCCTTGACGCAGAAAGTATTGGTATCCCATAAAGTGTGGCCGTTCATATACCATCCAGCTTCCACTTTCAACCTGAATAGAGTTGCAGCGACTGAAACGAGAGTGCAGGTCAGCACAGTCACTGTTGCACTCATAGGATCGGCCTAGGAAGTTCTTGTCTTCATAGAAAATGATCTGTAATAGAGGTTTTTGTAAAATTTTTGTGTATTATTTTCACACTCACAGTTAGCAGAAACAAAACCTATTCTATAGCAATTAATACAATCTGGTACTAAATAGCACAAAAAGTGGGCCTTTGGCTCACATATGGCTGGCGTGTCCATAGAGGTGACCTAGGCGGCCTAGGGCGGCAGAGTAGTGCCCAGTAGAACCATCTTTAAAGGTATAGCTGCTACATAGGAAAGTGATTTCCCTATGATTACGGGGCGAAGAACCAATTTTAATGCTATAAAACACCATTTTTGTGTTGTGCAGATTACATTTAAACTTTAAATTAGACAAAAGTCTCACCTTCCCCATTGTGCTGAATTAGTGCTGTCCCAGTTCAAACTGAAAGAGGACTACTGGGATCCTTTTATATACTTTAGGAAAAGAGACATTGTCAGTGACATCAATTAACTTCAGATGTCAGCTTTTTGCTTTATTGAAAGACTGGCCAGCTGCTGAACAACAATCGGAATTTGTATCATTTGGCAATAGACCAAATTATTTTTGTCACCTTTTAAAAGACAACAGGGATGCTTATTAACCTCTTGTTCATTAATGTGTGAATTTCTAAAAAAGTGTTTTTTTAATATTGTTTGTTTTGCATGTTCTTTGAAGGGAAACTAACAGATATAATCACTCAGAAGCCAAATGTTTAGTTTTGATTTTTAAAGATTTTTAATTGTCTTAATTAATAAAAAATAAAATACTAAATAATATCACAAATATAAATGGGATGACTTTTTTCTCCATGTAAATAATGTAATTCCATTATCATGCATCATGTGTAAGGGCATCTGTTTGTAAAATGTGGCAGTTTAATTGGCAGCATAATGAATGTTGTATTGTAATGTAATGTGTATTTATATAGCGCATTTATCGTGTATGGTGTACCATACACCCAAAGCGCTTTACAATCATGAGGGGGGGTCTCTCCGCACCACCACCAGTGTGCAGCATCCACTTGGATGATGCGACGGCAGCCACAGGACAACAGTGCCAGTGCGCTCACCACACACCAGCTATAGGAAGAGTGGAGTGATGGAGGGAATTTGGCCAGGACACCGGGTTACACCTCTCTTTACGAGAAGTGCCATGGCATTTTTAATGACCACAGAGAGTCAGGACCTCGGTTTAACGTCTCATCCGAAAGACGGCACCCACTGACAGTATAGTGTCCCCTTCACTTTTACTGGGCCATTAGGACTCACACAGACCACAGGCTGAGCGCCCCCTGCTGGCCTCACTAACACCACTTCCAACAGCAACCCAGTTTTCCCATGTGGTCTCCCATCCAGGTACTGACCAGGCTCAGCCCTGATTAGCTCCAGTGAGTAACCGGTCTTGGGCTGCAGAGTGATATGGCTGTGGCTGTGTATTTTAATGCTAAAATAGGGCCATTTTGATTATATTATAGTTGTCATATCAGTGTCATTGTTTTAAATGACAATTATTTTAAATGCATATACTCGAATGCATTGATAAATTCTTTAAATTGTTCTCTGACATTGAATATGTGGCTTAGGGAAGTGCAAACATTTCCAGAAATAGTTTTACAAGTGCATATAGAAAACTATAAATTGCCCTTAGGATGGAAAGCTCAGTTTTTACCTTATGTGGAAGGGTTGTGAATATTAATGAGCCCTGCTCTCATTCTCCTTCCACATATATGGCTCTGGCTCCCACGGCTCATGTCCCCATTAATCACACATGACACACGTATGATGTACTCTGAAATAATTAATTGCAAAATAATCATACCTCAGTTGTCAAAAAATATTTTAACAAACTGAGTAGATGCCTTGCCAAAATATAATAATTTTTACTGAAGTGGTGAAGAAGTTCGAGTTAGTAAAAAGTGAGCTATCTTTCTGTAACTGCTCCCGATTTATGTTTTGTGGATTAAACACAGGCTAAATTATAATTATACCAGTACAAAAGGGACCAACAGAGACTTTGTGGGTATGATGGATCTGAAAACACAGGTAGGAATCATTGTCAACCTCTGCTTAAATAGCAGGGCTGAAAGATTAATGAAGTATAAGCACAAGGATTTACATTTTTCAGTAGGCCAGCTCAAGCACTTCCGGTGAACAAGCATTTAAGATCTAGTTTCTTTAAAAATCAATGATCTTTACTGCCTGATTGATATACGATATAAAGTGGGTCTCAGACCGGACAAGAAGCACTGCATTAAATTCCATTGTTCTGATCCATCTCTTTAAAATATAGAAATTTATTTTACCACAATATTTTCTTTGGCATTTCTGTGCTTGCCTGCTGCTCCTGATGTTATTTCATCTCGCTTTTATCTTGTTTTATGCCTGAACAACTAAATGAATGCTTAAGTTAACTGCACTATTTAACTGATTATTCAATTCCCATTGAAAATTGCAATTTGAATGTTGAAATTAGCTAATTGCAAAAGGCAGCAATATGAATGTCAAAAGCAAATGCATGACTGTCCTGTTTGTGTGATAGATGTACTTAGCAATAGAGTGGACGCACATTCATTTTCCCCAATCAGCATAAGAATCCTAATCAGAATAAGATTTATTGTCAAGTGTCCTTGCACACACAATGAATTTGTCTTGGTGATAGGATCTTCTAGTACATAAAGTACAAAAACGACAACATATTGCAGA
Organism: Danio jaintianensis; assembly: GCA_903798115.1. Lineage (NCBI taxonomy): Eukaryota > Metazoa > Chordata > Actinopteri > Cypriniformes > Danionidae > Danio > Danio jaintianensis. The sequence goes on from CAIGQV010000001.1 coordinate 8,552,497, forward strand.
TGTAAATAGAAAAATAAAAACATGAATTAAAAACAGTGCACAATGTTCTGTAGCATCAGCCAGAGGGCAAGAGTTTAAAGAGAGAGTGGTCTGGGTGTGAGGGGAACGGAGTTATTTTCTGAGCCTTCTTTCTCACTCTGGAGACACTGCACACTACAAACTGCCTATTTTCATTTTGATATTAACAGCTTAACAGACACAAAAAATGTACAGGCGTTGTGTAGCTACATATTTATATGACCGTCATCTTCACTGTATGCATATTTATAACAAAACGGAGCCAATAACATAACTGCCTCCTTTCATTTTCTTCTAAAAATACGAAACATACTCTGTTTTCTTTTGCTGAAATTCAGTTTTAATAATCAATAATGACCATTATAAAGGTATAACGTACAATAAGTTTATACAATATAGAAAATAAACAATCAGTCAATATGCAGAATCAGTGTACATGGTTACATTTATATATTAACTTATCTTTGTGCTCAGCCAAAACATGTTACCTGAGAACAAGTAAGATTCAAAAGACCAAAGAGTCGTTAGATAGAGACAAGATTAATTAAATATCACATTTAACAACTATATTGAGATGAAAATCCAGCGGAAGATTCTTGATGAACTATCCGACGTGCGCTGCTCTCATTTGGGCAGTTGTACTCAAAGCACCCGCTGACTGCCTGGAGCTCAGATGTGCGCATACGCTGCAGCGCATGCCAGAGTGTGTGGTCACCTGATGTGCGTTTTCAGTGGTATAGTGTGGACGGAGATCTTTTCAGAAATGCATGGTTAAACGCCTGTGTGGACGAGGATCGTTTTCGTTCTAAAACACCGTTTTAAAGCTAAAATGTATTAGTGTAAAGGGGGCCTAAATATTTAGCAAAGCTCAATGGGCTTTTTTTTACTACACATTCATAATCCTCTATATTCATATTATTTGTCGGTGCCGTTTTATGCATGTGCAAGTTACTAATATCTTGATATCAATATTAACTCGAATTATTATAGTATTTCTGTACAACATAAAGTGTCTTAGCCTTTTGTTGTCTGTAGTTGTTAGTCACCCCTGTGATGTCTGAGCATTCTTTGCTTTTGCTTAGCCTTTTTTATGCTTCTGGATTCTTCAATAAATTACCACTATGTTGCATTTGGATCCTCCACCTCTTTTATTCCCTGCACTCTGAATCTGCTTCTGAGTCGCCGTTGCCTGAGTTGTCTGAGATGCCAGTGGCTTCTGTCCCAGAGCCTCCTGACCCACTGGGGTTGTCTGAACCACTAGTGCCTCCTGACCCAAAGCCTCAGCTCCACGCTCCAGGGCTTCCTCAGCTCCACGCTCCAGACCCTCCTCAGCTCCATGCACCAGGGCCTCATTAACTCCACGCTCCAGGGCCTCCTTAGCTCCAAGCTCCAGGTCCTCCTCAGCTCCAGGGCCTCCTTAACTCCACGCTTCAGTGCATCCTCAGCTCCAAGCTCCAGGGCCTCCTTAACTCCATGCTACAGAGCCTCCTCAGCTCCACGCTCCAAGGCCTCCTTAACTTCACAATCCAGGTCCTTCTCAGCTCCAAGCTCCAGGGCCTCCCTAACTCCACTCTCCAGGTCCTCTGCAGCTCCATGCTCCAGGTCGTTCGCAGCTCCATGCTCCAGGTCCTCTGCAGCTCAACGCTCCTGGTCCTCCGCAGCTCCATGCTCCAGGCCCTCCGCAGCTCCACACTCCAGGCCCTCCGTAGCTCCACGCTCCAGGTCCATTGCAGCTCCATGCTCCAGGCCCTCCGTAGCTCCACGCTCCAGGTCAATTGCAGCTCCATGCTCCAGGTCCTCTGCAGCTCCATGCTCCAGGTCGTTCGCAGCTCCACGCTCCAGGTCCTCCACAGCTCCGCACCCCTGTGATGTCAAAGTGTTCTTTGCCTTTGTTTTGTTTTATCTATGTTTCTGGACTCATCAATAAATTCCCACCATGCTGCATTTGGATCCTCTACCTCTTTTATTCCCTACACTCTACGCTAGACTCTGACTTCTAGTAAATTGTTACCATATTAATAAATTTGCATTTAAGGATGCATAGTTTTGTAAATTATTAGTTCATTAACAAATCACTTGTAAATTACTTGTAACTGAATTAACAAAACGTACTGATTGATTTACACCTGAATGTTGTTATTATTAAGTGTTAACTAATAGGTTCCCTTACTGTAATAGGTTCCCTTACTGACTTACTGCTGCAGTTTTTTCAGTTCCTGTTGGTTTATATTCCACTGTATAAAGAATTTTTAGGTGTAATGTTTAGGTCAGTTTACTTTTATTATGCTATTCTCACTTACATAAACTATCGTGCCCTGCACTGTGCAATTTCTAGTAAGCTTTTATGATTGTAGATTGTAAGGCTGTAAGAACATGAGCCCTATGTCACAAGATTTCAGTTGTCATAACATCAGACTGTTCGACAATTGAGGCATGTAAAGAAGGGACACGCCAGGGTTTGATGTCTTACATCTATAACATGTTTAGTAACCTGCATTATAAAATGGTAACTAACAGCAAACATAAACAATCATTGTCATTAATATTGCTCTTTACATGCCTTGATAAGTCTTGATACTAAGATGAAAAGATAATAAGCTTTTGTGGTAATTTATTTGGGGATTTTTTTTATTTTATAATATATTTCTATTGACCTATAATTACTGACTTTACGACATATTTATTAGATTGTTTATTACAGTAAATGATACTGTCCTCGTACTAAGATGTACTAGTATTATATACTATTATGGAAATATAATTCTTTTGCATTTGTTCACCAAATTCTTATACTTGTAAAAGCTGCTTTTTATTTGGTATTCTCACATTAAGTCAGATGGGCCATTCAAGGTCTGTATCAAGTAGCCTAAAAAAATAAATAAATCAGAGCACACGTTTTCTGTCATGTTTAGTTCATATGTATTGCCATAAACGGTATTGTCATTTTAAGATCATTTGATGCCACCCATTATAATATCCCACCTAATCAAAGGCAGTCAAGCTCGTCGTTAAGCATTAATTATCATTCATTCACAATTCGTTATCAATTAACCAGTGATATTGATATCACGCTGAGTTAACTCACAACTAAAAAGCACTCTCACAGTTTGTGCTATCTCCTTATTTAGTGGAGATTGTGCTTCAGAGCTAGGCAAAACTATAAATAAGCCTTCAGACAGCATGTAGGATCAGTTCTCTTTGTGCCTGAACTGTCGAATACACACACTGCTGTCAATTCATTGTGTGGACTCGCAGAGGGTTTAAGTCACACCTTCACTTGACCTGTCACTGTCTGCTCACCTTCTTTCTGCAGTCATGTCAATAACACAGAGCTATTTTGTTAGTTTAATAAAATAACAAAGTTTAGACTACCTAGTTTTGTAGTAAAGGAACCATAAATTATTTGTTATGATCTGGCTATGTATATATAGTTTATTGCAAAAGTTTGGGCACTGCTGATAATTTTCATAATTATGCCTGCTGGCATAATTATCCATAGCCTGTTGGCCTTTCAAATCAGCAATTTAATTTGGATATATTTAATACCCTAGGGAAAAAGCAACATTTCAGTTCTGACATAACATTTATTTAATCGAGATGCAATGCAATTTAAGTCATAAAGAAAACAGACAGGCGCAAAAATTTGGGCACCCCAACTGAAAAATGTCATCAATCTTTTGTAGAGCCACCTTTTGCTGAAATAACAGCCTGTAGACGGTTCTTATAGTCAAGGATAAGTCCCTGAATTCTTGTTAAATTTTGGACCATTTTCCCTTGCAGTCACGTTTGATGGGTGCCGAGCATGAACGGCCCTTTTCAAATCAATCCATAGATTTTTGATGATATTCAAGTCTGGGTCCTGTGGACTTATATACTATATATAAAATGAAATGACTCAACTTTCAAGGGGTGTGGGGGTGCTGTTGGGTGGGCAGGGCGCCCCTTTACATAATGGTAAATTCCTTGTCAACTGGCATAAATCACTTAAAATATGTGAAAATGTAACCCAAAATTTGTTTGTTTTTGCATCTATAACCACAGTAATTGGTTTTATATGAAATATGAAAGGACTTTTTATGAAATGTTTTGTCAAAATTAAAATAAAAAATTGTTCAAAACACACTGCATAATGAATAGAAATTATTTTATTGAAAATTGAATATTAGTACCAAGAGTCCATGATACGCCTCATGCTCATAAATCTCGTGCCACCCATATCTCTGAAGCTCCTGTATTCTCCAGGCCTCAAGTACATCATCCTGCCTCTATATTGGGGCTGCTCATACATGAGCCAGTGGCCGTCCATCACATGACAGGACTGGCAGTGAGACATGCGGTAACGGTCCATAATGCTGTCACAGTCATCCATGAACTCGTACATCTGACCTCCAAAGTTCTCCCTTTCGTAGATCCTGATTTTGTAGGATCCTTTGTGCTGTAGTGAAGTTGTCACAGGTCCCTTATTTTTCGTACTTTATACCAATATCCATTTTAAATGTAGCAAAAATAATTTTTGGGAATAAGGATTTAAATCTTTAAGGAAAAATGTTTTACTCATTTAAAATGTTCATGAAACTCACCATGGGGATCATACGGCAAGATCTGATGCAGTCATTCATTCCAAACATAGACATGTAATCGGCATAATCTCCCCTTCTAAAGAAATACTGATTCCCCATGTAGTTGGGACGGTCATACATCATGAAGCAGCCATTCTCTATTCTGCAAGAGTGGCAACGGCTCAGGTAGGAGGACATGTCAGCACAGTCGCTCATGCACTCATAAGAGCGACCCTGAAAGTTCCTGTCCTCGTAGAAGATGACCTGGGATAAACAAAATGTTCATCATTGAGTAAATTACTGTTTAGAAATTTTATATTCAATATTTATCACCCAGCACAAAATCCAGATGACTCTTCAAAATTGACTTGTTGCACACACATTTTCACTTAGACCTGAAATGTCTTTGTCAGTCTGTAAGGTGAACAAATCACATTTTAGATAAATTTACAGTTTGTTTTCCTTTGATCTTGACTTACCTTTCCGTGCATGGCTGGAGTTGTGATTATTACAAACTTGCTACTGTAACATCAGCCTGCTGCCTTATTTATACCATATGGACTACCAAAGAATTTGTATTCCTATTGTTTAAAAAGTCCTTAGTCAGCTGCATGGTATAGTGAGTGGTACAATTTGCTACTACAGAACAGAAAAGGGTTATTATTTCAAGGCTTGTGGTGGAGAATATTAGAAATTTCTGCTTGTTAAGCAATTCTGATAACAAGAAAGCACCCCAAATAGCCAAAATACAGCTCATATGAAATATGCTTGTGTAACCTAGGGCTATGAAGGACGTTAACATTTTATTTAATTGAGTTTGTCAACGACAATAACCTCTGTTTGCTTTTAAAAAATTTCTCTAAATTAAGTAGCACACTACATTTTCACATTGAGCTGCTGCTAACGCTTTGATTAGAATAAAAAGTATAATAAAAGTATCCTTTGCATTTCATGGTTAACTTTGTTTTCTTTTGCTTGTTCAGGGAATGAGACATGATAATGTTTACAATTTATCAACATAATTTTTTTTATTTGAAATTTTGTGGTTTCATTATTTGGACGGGCTATATGCAGTGGTTTGGACTATTTTTGCTTCATACAGCGTCTGAGTAAACTATGTGCATGACAGACAAACTATGGTCATAATAGCCTCAGTAAGCAACAGGTACACAGCACTGTTGTGTATTTACTGACGAATCTGCTGCGGTAGAGTTGATCGAATGCCCTGTTGCTCCGCTGCTTGCTGCACAGAACAGAAGCACAGAGAGGAGACAATTCACCAGGGCAGTCAGAGCTTGAAAGCTTGGAGAAATATTCCAGCCGAATGACAGCCAAGGCTTATACAAAAAGTTGCTGGGTTTGTCAGTATATTTGTTTGCTTGTTCTTAAAAATTGTGCTAATTGGACCTGTGTTTTCTAGCCAGTCAATAAACTTCCTTTAACAGCATCGAAAGTGTACTATAAACAAAATATAGTCAGGTAAATAAACTTAAGCATTTGATTAGTTGTTCAAGCGTAAAATGAATACAATAATGCTTCCCAATAATATTTATTGCAGTGCTTGTGGTGCGACATGATGCCAACTTTGTATTGTGTCTCAATCAGGCTTTAGATCATGGATTATGAACTAAGCAGATCTTAAACATGGCGAGTTTAACAGTTTACCAGAAGCGCCCGGGCAGCTGTATTTAAATGAAAAGTCTTCATGCATAAATACATGTGGAGCTGAAGCAGGGGGCTATTTGTGGATATTGTGATACACATAAGTCAATGCATAAAAAACCCTAGAGACTGATGGGGTCATTGTTTAACTTAACACAGTAACTAAATAGTTAGCAACTTACTGTGAGGACAGCTTGAATGCCGCTGCTTGAAGAGCTCTCCTTACTGACTGAAAAGGTTGGAGCACGCTCTGATGGACTAAGTAATTACACCATTTCAATCATTCTTAGGCAAATTCTTAGATTTTGATACATCGGATAGAGGCTCATTTTAGGCAATAAAATAGGAAAAATGATATATCGGTCGGGCTCTAGTGCACACTGTAATTTTACCAAGTTGTGTCAAGTGTAGTGACTTTTATGCACTTTTGACATGCACTTTTAAGTGTTGTAAAAAGGAATGGCAACATTACAAAGTGGTAAATGCTTTACTGTTCCAACTTTTTTTGAAATGTGTTGCAAGAACCAAAATGGGAATACATGTTTATTTAAAAAAAACAACAATAAAAAATCATGAGGAACACATTAAATAATGTTTGTTATATTGTCTGCAATGACATATAAGTCAAAGTAAATTTAGAAATCACTACTTTTTTTTTTGTATTTTTCTGTACTGTGCCAACTTTTTTTTAATTTGGGGTTGTACATACATATGTACATACATATTGTATTTGTATTTTGGAACATACCAAATGTACTTTATGGTAGCAAAAAGTGTTTATTTCTGTCTATTCTACTGTGGAGATCATTTCAGTTTACCTAGATCAGCTGACTGCAATAAATAGAAACAAGTTTATTTATAAAGTAACTAAAGTTTTTAAGTTTAATTATTGCTATTATTAGGTCAAAACTGAATCTAGTGTTCTAACTTCCATAACATAGTTGGTGCCACAGCAAAAGCCCTACCCCCTTGGCAAAACTGTACTAAACCATGACATTGGTGTATTGGTACACCCCTAGTAGTTTAATAGTCACATAAATAATTAGTTTAGTTCACAGCAAATTCATTAGATTTTTATAGACTAACTATTTTGGATGAAAGCCTGAGTACCTTACCCAAATTAACAGTTTTCAATAAAATTGCATTAAAGAAAGAAAAAAAAAAAAAAAAATTCTCATTGTTATGTTGTGGAGTGTGTTTGTCTGAGGTTCTTCTCAGATACCTGTTTCTTTGGTGAAATTTGTATTTGCAGACATCAAAAACCTGTTTTTAGTATTAAATGAACCATAGTCCAACAATGCTAGTTCGAGTCCCGGCTGCACCAGGAGTGTTTCTGTGTGGAGTTTGCATGTTGTTCGCGTGTGCTTCCTTTCCAGTTTGCCCCACAGTTCAAAGACATGTGGTATATAAACTGAATAAACTAAATTGGTGTTTATTGGAGTCTATGGGTGTTTCCCACTTGTATTATCAAGTCCTCTTAACTTTAACATGAGGTAAGACTAAACTTAAACCATGTCCATTACTTGAATTATAAAGTCCTATCAACATCATTCATTCTTAATTACTTAGTAATTATTACCTAGTAATTATTACCTAGTAATAAACAATTACCTAGTAAAAGTTCTTATCTAAGTTAACTAAACCTAGACCAAATC
>CAIGQV010000001.1:8565390-8598578 GCA_903798115.1 Danio jaintianensis
ATATATATGTTTATACTGTAATTATTACTGTTGTGTATACCTGTGGTTTCCAATACCACAGCTTGAAATAAATAGCTTTTTACAAAATGTGAGAAACCCCAGCTATAGTATATTATAGTGGTCTCCAAACTTTTGTACACCACAGACCAGTTTTATTTTTAAAATGTTTTCAAAGCACAGCGTGGAGTGCCGATGTTGTATGTATACAATAGATGCAATTTTTTTTTTAAGTCTTTCAATTTACATGAAATACTCAAATGACCACTTGATATCAACTGTTATGAATAGCATAGATATTTTACCCCAAAAATTGGAACAACAATTCTGGGATAATTTACCTGCATTAACAAAGTTCCAGTGAAGAGGGGTGGCTGACAGTGAGACTTAAACCATGTTTCAAACATTCAGTGTGCTTCGTGTCTGCAACTTTATTTAGGGGTTGTCAGTGCACCCTGCTTCATAATAAATCACTTAGAAGTTATGTTTTCTGAATTGTTCATGTTAATGAATTGTTCTGTAATTGTGCATGTTAAAAGGCATGCACTGTTTTATATATATATTTATATACATGTGTATATATATAAACACACACACACACATTTTTTTCCCAAGCAACCACAGTACACATGTTAATCCACAAAGATTTTGTCCACTGTGTTGTGTATGGAAATGACAGTGTGTATTTGGTCAAATGGATGAGAAAGGCTAACTTTCTAAAAGTTAACAATTGTTTGTCTTGATTGATGTGACTTGAAAAGCAGAGAACAGACATGATTGCTGGGCTTTTACCCTGTAGTAAGACAACCTCACATTCTCTGACCTTTCCGAACATCAAGAACACCAATGACACTGAATTGAGTCTCAATTTTTATATTATTGTGAAATGAATTAATTACAGTGCTAGAACATTAGTACCAATAGTGCATGATATGCCTCATTTTCATGAATCCCATGCCACTCATATTGTTGAAGTGGCTGTACTCTCTAGGCCCGAAGTGCATCATCCTGCTTCTGCAGTGGGGCTGCTCATACATAAGCCAGTGGCCGTCCATCACTGTTGTCACAGTCATCCATCATCTCGTACATTTGATCCATGAAGTTCTCCCTCTTGTAGATCCTCATTCTGAAAAATCTCCTGTGCTGTTGTGAAAATGAAGTCAGTTCAGTTTAACAGGCATGTCTGTGTCAGATGTAATTAAAACATAAATTTACTGTAAAACTTTTAGATCATCATTTTGTATGGATCATTAAGATTACATTAAAAGTAAGTTTATATTAAATACATTTTCATGTTATGTTAAATTTCCTTAAAGTTACCACAGGGATCATATGGTAGGACCTGATGCAGTTCTTCATTCCAAACAGACATGTAATCAGTAGCCACTTCTCAAATTCCTCGTATGTGTAAACATACCTGGCAATAAAGCTCTTTCTGATATAGTTGGGTTGATCGCACATCATCTATCAGCCGCTCTCAACACTTGTGCACTCATAAGCGCAACCCTGGAAGTTTGGAAGTTCCTGTCCTTGTATAAGAGGACCTGAAAATGATTTTAAAATTAGTGTAAATTTGTTGATCTTATCTGGAAACTGTAAAATTAATATTTTGCATGATATATATTTATATATATATATATATATATATAACAATTATGATAACAAAAATATTATTTTAAAATGTATATAATAATATAATAATAATAATAGTAATAATAATACATTATTACTATTATTATTCATTATAATGTATGTTACAGTAGCGAGTTGCTATAAAAAAGTAATTTAAATGAAATTTTTTAGAACGCACTGGGCCCATGGTGTCTGTTTGTTATCTGCCAACAGATTGGTATTGCTCCAAAGCACTATTTTTTGCTCTTGGCAAACTTTTTATACCTGCTATAGTTAAAAGACTGCGTGTTCCCTATTGTATATGAATGCCTGACCCAGCAGTACAGTGCATTGATCTTTTACACAGACAACCATGTTCTCTTTCTACACTTGCCTAGATCACGGTTCTCACCTTTTCTATTGGTTTGTTTTTGATTCCATGTTTTCAGCAGGAATGAGAGGAGTGTTTTCAGTGTTTTTCCTATTTCACTTAAAATGTTTTAAAATGTTTCCCAGTGATGGGTTGCGGCTGGAAGGCCATCCGCTGCGTAAAACATATGCTGGATAAGTTGGCGATTCATTCCGCTGTGGCGACCCCAGATTAATAAAGGGACTAAGCCGAAAAGAAAATGAATGAATGAATGAATGTTTTTAAATGCCAGTGTCAGGTGTGGTTTGGGAGGAGATGAGGACTTAGTATGCAGAAACAAAAGCTGGGTTTATTAATAATAAAATAAAGCAACAAAAACTACCCAGAGATGGAAACATTAATAAAATATAGCTGCAAGCAGCAATTATTGGGGCCAAGCAGCCCAGCGGCCACATCATAAACAAGCACGGCAACAAGCTACAGAGCAACGGGAAAATTCCATAACTTTTCGGCAGCATGGTCTGAGCCAAATTTGATGGAAATTTGGCTAACGATCTACGGAGAGTTCAAAACAACAGATTTTCAAACTAATTTAAGATGGTGGACAGGAAGTCATGTCAATTAGGGATTAAATTATATTAATGTTCTCTGTATGACACAAGGAATCTGCAAGACCAGTCTCATGACAATAGACAAAACGATTCAAAAGTCATTTGATAAATTTTGTGTGATTTCTGTTGATAGAATTTAATTGTTTGTCAATTTTACCCAGAAGGTGGCTCAAACTGATGTAGTTTGGTCAATGTCAGGTCTAGATCACACACATTAAGTTTGGTTTCAATACTTTAAACCATTGCAGTAATTCATCCTGTAATGTCATCTGGCAGCATTACATCAAGTTTGCGCATATGCTAAATGACAACAGTTTTGTCTGTCGACATGAATTCTTGACCATGTAGACTTTTGTAGACTTTTGGTCTACATGGTCTGAAGATGATCCGAGTCAAATTTGGTGAAGATTGGACCAACGGTCTAGGAGGAGTTAAAATAAGAATGCAGATTATGGCATAATTGGTATCTGTGTTGTCAGCATGACCCAAGGAATAATTTGAGACCAATTTCATCAAATAAAGCATATGCAGTCAAAAGTTATTACCAAATTTGTAAGTTTCATTATTAATGGCTAATGAATGTCTTATAACTCTTGACCCATAGGTGGCGCTGTCACCAAATTATTATGGTGTGGTCAGTGTGAGGCGACAATGACAGTCCTAAAATTTGGTGTCATTATGTTTAACTATCGCAGAGATACAGCCTCAGATGTAGTTTGGCATCATGCACATTTGTCGGTGCAGTAAACAAAAACCGTTACACCTATCGACACAAATTCCATAACTTTTTGTCAGCATGGCCTGAAGATGATCTGAGTCAAATTTGGTGCAAATCAGCCAAACGATGTAGGAGGAGTTTGAAAAAGTAGGTTTTTGACTTGAGGCTCGATGGTGGACAGGAAGTTCAGTTAATTAAGGCATAAATGGTATTGATATTCTCAGGAATGTATCAAAACAAGTTTCATAACAAAATGCAAAATTAGTCAAAAGTTATTAGCATTTTTAAAATATCGTTATAACGTTTGACCAAAAGGTGACGCTGGGACGAAACTTTTTGAGCACCTTCAAGGCACAGTCCCGAAGACACATACCGAGTCTCATAACAATTTGCCTATGCGTCTGTAAAAAATTGCAATTTTTGGCATAAATCAAAATGGCCGATGGCCAAGCTGTCTTGGATTTAAAAAGACCAATTTTATGAATTTTGGACCAAGGGTTGAGAAGTTATAAGTGGTTGTCATAACACACACCAAGTTTGGTGTGAATACGTCAATGTATTACGGAGATATTGCCTCAAGTCCATTTTCGCAACATCTACGTTAATTTTGTTTGCAAGTTAATTGAAAACGGATCATCTAATCAACTTGAATTCAATAACTTTTGGTCTGCATGATCTGTGGATCTTGTGATTCAATTTTGGTGAAAATCGGACAAACGGCCTAGAACGAGTTTGTTCAAACAGGTTTTACGAAAAATTCAAAATAACGAAAAGATTTTCATGACATCATGAAAATGACATCATAGGGTGCGTTTGAATCGGCTTGAGCCAAGGAATCAGTGGAAAAAAGAATCTTGATTGTAGCCCATTCGGTTCATTTTAAGCAAAAAAAATTGTGATTCCCGTTTTAGCCAGAATCGAGCAGCCCTACTTCAGGACCTCCTTGACTGCATGCTCCTGGCCTGCCTCAGGTCCACCCTCCAGGCTGCCTCAGCTTTGTGCTCCAGGGCCTCCTCAGCTCCATGCTTCAGGCCCATCTCCGCTGCTCGGACATGTCCCTCCTTCCATCCACCTATTCTGCCTCTGCTCCACCTCACTCCTGGACTGTATAGGGTATATGCAAAAGCACATTTTTTTAGTAACCTGGTTAAAACACTTCCGGTGAACTGTATGGTGTTACAAAATCGGCACATTTAGCATCTGTTTTCTTTAAAAATCAATGATCTTCACTGCCTGATGGATATACGATATAAAATGTTAATTACCTCTATCACCCTCCCAGACTACACATGCTGTCATGCCTTGCACCTGCACACTGGTTTTAATTCACGTTGATTACACACAGCTGAAGGCCATTATCACTATTACATTAGGTACGTTTCCATCCACCTATTTTTATGCGCATTTTGGATATGCGCATAAAAAATCGGTTGATGGAAACGCTAAGATGCGCATAAATTTAGGAAATGCGCATAAAAAATGTATGCGCATAACTGAGTAGGATAAACTTTTTATTCGATGAGAAAAGATGCGCATAAACTGCGATGGAAACACTTTTACCGAACAAATTCCAGTATGCGCATTAAAAAAAGGTCATGTGATTTGGTTATAAGAGATCATGTGATGATAAAAATGTGTGTAAATGGACAAACCAGCAGGCTGACCACATTGTAAAACATCTGAAATGTTGTTTTGGTCATTCTAAAATGCCTTAAGCATTTCAGTATTAGTGTTATTATATTATTAATGACCTCCAGAATTGTTAAGAGCGTCTGTGCTCCGCGTGTCACGCCTTCAAACGCCACCACGCGTTCACTGCGTGCCAGCATTGCCTTCTGAGGCGCAAGTCATTTATTAAGAGAAGAAAAGATTCACGCAGCTTCTCCTACCTCAGCAAATTCCGTTTTTACTGTTGATATTTGGCGCCATTTAATCAGGAAGTGACGATTTTGTTCTCTTTGACTCGTTGGATGGAAACGCTGCTTTATTCGCACATCTTTTATGCGATATTCCAGTTTAGCGCATAAAGTTATTTTGCATTTTTGGATGGAAACATAGCTACAGACTATAAATTCTCTGCGCATTCACTAATTGCTGAGTTTAGCTGTTGTTGCACCACAAAGCGTTTTCCACTGTTTTGCTTTTTTTGGTTTTTGACCCTGTTCATATAATTTTTGATTGTTTGCTGCCTGTCTCGACTCTTTGCCTGTTTTAACTGATTAAACTCTTGGGTTAACTCTGTTGTTGTTATTGCTGGTTATCGCTGCTTGTCAGACAATTAGACAGTAGACATTAGAACTTTATTGTCATTGTAATTTTTCATACAACGAAATTTGTTAGTTAGCTCTTTGACATCAGCACAACAAGGAATATAGAAAATGTGCAGTGCAGTAATAGTGCAATAATAAAGTGTCAAGTGAATGGGGTTGTTCTCGTCTTCAGTTCCTCAGCAGCTATGTGTGTGAGTGTGTTTCTGTATGTTTTAGGGGAGCTACAAGCTACTGCTCTTGGAAAGAAACTGTTCCTCAGTCTATTTGTTCATGCCCTAATTGTCCTATATCTTTTGCCCGATGGAAGGGGCTCAAACAGACTGTATCCTGGATGGGTTGGATCCTTGCTGATGTTGCTGGCTGTCCTGTGTAGATGACTGGTATACACTGTGTTGAGGTTGGATCCTATAATTCTCTGTGTGGTTTTGACTATTCGGGCCAAGTCTTTCCGATTCTCTGCAGTGCAGCTGGCATACCACACTGTGATGCAGTTACTGAGAATACTCTCTATCGTGCTCCTGTAGAAATTAACTATGAGCTGGGTGGATATATTATCCTTTTTTAATTTCCTGAGGAAGAATATCCTCTGCTGATCTTTCTTCACTAAGTGGGAAGTGTTGGTTGTCCATGTAAAGTCTTTTGTTATGTGTAGACCTAGGAATTTGACATTGTCGACAGCCTCAACTTCTTCATCATTAATACGAAGTGGGGGTGGTGCTATTTTCCTCGCTCTCCTGTAATCCACAATGATTTCGTTTGTCTTAGAAGTGTTCAGAACCAGGTCATTATCCATGCACCATTTAACCAGATATTGAACCTCCTCCCTGTAGTGTGTCTCGTTATTTTCTGAGATCAGTCCCACTATTGTGGTATCATCAGCAAGCTTTACTATGGTGTTAGAGGAGTGAATAGTCTTGCAGTCATGTGTGAATAGTGTGAAGAGGACTGTCCAGATCTGTAGGGATGTTGGTTCTGATGTGAGAGAGGACAAGCCTCTCAAAGTACTACATAATGATTGGTGTAAGAGCAACTGGGCGATAGTCATTCAAACGCTTTACTATTTGTTTTTTTGGTGCAGGAACAATGGTTGTTGATTTAAAGCATGTGGGAACTATAGCCTGTTGCAGGGATAGATTAAAGATGGTGGTAAACACCTCTGCTAGTTGGTCAGCACATGACTTCAGTGTGCGGCCTGGCACCTTGTCTGGTCCTGCAGCTTTATGGATGTCAATCTTCCTCAGCATGGATCTCACCTGATGACATTCAAGGATGAGTACTGGCTTCATTGTAAGCAGTGGTACCATTTGAGCTCCCCTTCTGCTACTATTGTTATCAAAGTGTGCAAAGAACTGGTTCAGGGCATCAGGAAGCGTGGCATCATGACTGGTCAATAAGGAACTTATTTTATAGTCTGTTAGCCCTTTAATGCCTTTCCACATGCTGCGTGGGTTGTTATACTTAAAGTGGTGCTCTATGTGCTGCTGATATCTGTGCTTGGCTTCTTTAATGCCCTTTTTCAGTTCTTTCCGGGCATTACTGTAAGCCAGTCTGTCCTGTAGGCAGCATTTCTTGCCTTAAGCAGCCTGTCAAGCCATGGTTTGGGAACACTTTGATGGTCTTGGTAATCACCACAGAATCAGTGCAGAAGGCTATGTAGGCCAGCACAGATGAACTATATTGTTCCAAATGTGTGCTAATAAACACCTCCCAATCTGTATTTCCAAAACAATCCTGCAGCTTTGAGATGGACTCTCCAATCAATTCTTTAATAAATTGCATTTTGATCCAAAACTTGTCGTCATGTCTTCCCTTCGCAACAGGTGCATGCATTGTATTCCAGAGCTGCTCTGCCAGCTTCTGCTTGCACCACTGTTTTAGGCAGGAATGGCACTACATGCATGAAACTGTTATAGTTAACTTGTAATAAGCCCATGTATATGCAGATGGCATGATTTGGTCCTCCTGTGTTATAGTCTACTTAACCAGTGCATGCATTGCATGTCAGAGCTGCTTTAGCAGGATCTTTAGGAACTACAGTTTTACACAGGACTGACACTACATGCATGAAACGGTTATAGTCAAGTTTTAATAGACCTATCCTTATGTAAATGACATGATTTCGTCTCACTGTGATATACAGTTAACTTACCTGGTGCATGGTAAGCTGCTCTGCCTTACTTAGGAATAACAATACATGCATGCAACTTTTTCGTTAACCTTGTAATGACATAATTTGGTCTCACTGGTTTATACAGTGAACTTACCCATACGTGCATTAAATGGCAAAGCTGCCCTGTCAGGATTGGCATGCACCACTCTTTTAGGCATGAAACTGTTATAGTTAACTTTTAATAGGCCCATGCATATGCAGATGACATGATTTAGTCCCACAGTGTAATAATCAACTAACCCGGTGCATGGATTACATGGCAGACTTAATTGTTAATTTCGTTGCCGAAAATTTTTTGTCATCATTTTCGTGACGAACAAGTTTCTACCGACAAAAACTAGACGAAAACTAAATAAAAATTAAGTGATGATGACGACAACTATAATAAAAATATACTGACATTTTCGTTGACTAATAAAAACGAGACGAGAATGGGATTGAGGGACGTTTTTTGGAAAATATCCAATCAGAATTAATCTTGGTGTGTGATGCATGACGCACACACGCACACGCACGCACGCACACACACACACACCCACACACACATTTAAAAAGTAACTGATCCACAGTAGACGCGGGATGTGATTACCATCATCCACAGGGGCGTCTGTCTGTCTGATTAAACTATGTATAATGAGATGGCAACAGCTGAGAGAAAAAGATGATTCACTTTTGATGTCAAGACAAAAACCGTAAACTGTATAGGGAGGAAAAAGCTGATAAAAACAACCAATCTAAAGCGACATCAGGCCGTGGAATCATCCCGAACTTCACGGTAAACTCGATCTTTTTTATTTACCCGAGTGTGTGCTTTTGCTTAACTGAAACAGTGTAGCCTCTCACTGACCTTTAGAGAATTGACTCCATTAGATTGTACATTAAACATTATTACATCAGTAACATGATCATGGTATACATTTTCCTGAGAAGTTGTTTCATTTTAGCTGTGGCTACAGTTTAGCTGGCCTGATCTAACTCGCGCTAGGTTCACATCCGCTGTCGGCGTCTCCCGCGATTGTCATGACAACAGTTATTTACAATGTACCTCTAAATCAAAAACTGCTTAATTCAGGACGTCTTTCAGTGATGTGATTATTTCTTACTGTAAGGATGTAATGATATTGTAGTGCTATCTCCGCTTATCAGGGAGTCACATTCTAACGAAACTGCCTTGAAGTGAAGCGCACTTTTATATTTTACGTATATTTTCGCTTTATAATTCCTCTATGTGAGCTAACAGAGCCATGGAACAGTGCACATTTTACAAGATAACACATTATCATTTGCCAGTCATAAGTCATTACTCTACTTATGTACTCAGTGCTATAGCTGAGCACCATGTACTGTAATCTACAACAGTAAATCTAGCTATAGACTGACATTGCAAAGTGAACTTAAACTATTTTAAGCCCTTTCAAAGATTTAATTGCATGAAACTGTTCAACAGACTGGTTAAAAGACTAGTAGTCTACCACGTTAAAATAAAGGGTTTGCTAAATAATTTCAAAGTCTTAAATCTTCAGTTGTCTACTGTTCTTGTCGACACATAATTTTACATATTACTTATTATATAAATAAACAATGCATATCTAATTTTTGGTCTTCTCTGGAAAAGCTATATTCCATGTTTTAATTAGACTGTTTTATTTAATTTTAAGTTAGAATGTTTTGTATAAATAAATGTATACAATATTTAATTAAATTACACTTAAATTAAACCAAATATATTTTAGTCAACTAAATATAGAGTAGATTTAGTTGGCTAAAATCTTATGAAATTTAGTCGAATAAAACTAGACTAAAACTAAAATGATTCAGAAGACTAAAATATGAAAAACTTAAATGGAATTTTAGTCAAAAGACTAAGACTAAAACTAAATCAAAATTTGCTGTCAAAAATAACACTGATGGCAGAGCTGGTCTGTCAGGATCTGCATGCACCACTGTTTTAGGCAGGAATGGCACTGCATGCATGAAACTGTTATAGTTAACTTGTAATAAGCCCATGTATATTTAGATAAACTGATTTTATCCCACTTGTACAACCCCAAATCTGAAAAACCTGGGACAGTATGGAAAATGCAAATTAACAAAGAAAGTAGCGATTTCTAAATTTACTTTGACTTGTATTGTATTGCAGACAATACAACAAACATTATTTAATGTGTTCCTCATGATTTTTATAGCTTTTTTTCTAAATAAACACATTCCAATTTTGGTTCCATTCTTCCTGCAAACAAGTCTTAAGGTGGGCAACAGCACAGGACATTGTCGCATTTTGCACTTCAATATGCGCCACACATTCTCTATTGGAGATAGGTGGGGACTGCAGGCAGGCCAGTCAACATATGGTTTTACATTGTCTTGTTGAAATATGCATGGGCGTCCTTGGAAAAGAAGGCAGCATATACTTTTCAGCATTAATGGTGCCATCACAGTAGTGCAAGTTACCTTTGCCAAGGGCAATGACACAACCCCATACCATGACAGACCCTGGCTTTTGGACTTGAACTGATTCATCTGGCCACAGTACATGTTGTAAACACGTATACCATTTGTACAACACGGCCACAATTCACGTTTCCATTGTGTGATGGTCCATCCCAGATGCCTCAGAGCCCAGAGAAGTTGACTGCGCTTCTCGACACTGTTAACATTGGGCACAGTACAGTTTTAACTGGACTTTGTGGATGTTACTACGTATTGTGGTACTTGACAAATGTTTGCCAAAGTAGTCCTGAGCCCATGTGGTGATATTGCTTATAGATGAATGACAATTCTTGATGCTCTACCTCTACCTCTAATGATAAAACATTGGCATGTCCCTGACATCAGGACCATCACCTCCAGAAATCTGCAATTTGCGCCTTCCAGATTATTCAGATTTCTTCTTCACAAAGCTCAAGAGACCCACGTCTGCTCATTCCGTGCATCAGGACCTTTAGGAACAACCAGCTTATTCCAACCACTGCACCGTCAACAGCAGAAGCGTAGATATATCGCTTTCCAAACCTCTATTTTAGACCTTGGCATAGTGTGATTCAGTATATGATATTCTAATTCTAATTCGATATTTATAACTGATATCTATTAATAACAAAAACATCCTCAGTTATTTGTTATTTTAGAATAAGATTTATTTTATTAGACTCTAGCTTAGCTTTAGAGAAGATAATAGTCCCCACAATCCACAATTGCTTTAAATTTAATCACTTTTATGATTTATGCTTCACGTTTCATTTATTGTACATTTAATAGTTTTAAAGTTACCCTTGCTTATTATTTTATTAATAAATACTCATTTATTACAGTGGTGTCTTCCTTGTGTTGATAATACAGTAATAGGCTCTTCAAGTCCTTCAGATTTGGCAAGATAATAAACTCCGTCAAAATTTGTATAATTAATTTCAACATTTTTTTGATTGTTAATTATTTCCACAGTGCGATTCTGTTGCTGGTGCCCCGAAAAATGAGTGATTCATCTGATAATCACACTCACCTTAGGTATTCAATATTAATATTAATACTAATATTAATGTTAATATTTGTGATAAATTCTAAATAACACTACATTGTTTGGTGCCCCACATACAATATCCAAATAATATTTGTGATAAAATTATCATTAAACAATATTATCAAAATCTTATTATAATCACATTAAGATGGTCCATGCAAATGCACTTAATGATAGTGGGTGAATAAGCAAAAAGATGAAAGGTCTCTGAGAATTCCCAGTGCTTAGTAGGCTTGAAATTTTCATATTCATATGACTTTATGCATAGAGAAGATAGAAAATAGTTAGACAACCTGGCATTTTCTGACCTCTCTAAACATCAAGCTACTGGTTCAGTGTCATCCTTGTTTGTTTATTTATTTATTTTAAATAAGCAAAGTAAAAGAAACAACCCTGCCAACTGCACTTGTTGAAACTAGGTTTTCTGTCTTATATTGTTACATTACTCTGTTTGTAAGATGATTGACTATTTAATCCAATTCAACTACATGCTTACTAAGTGCTTTGCGATAAAGCTATCTATAAATAAAGATAGTTGAATTCAAATGTGATTAGTTGTAGATCCATGCATCATGCTTAATTACAATAAAAAAAAAAAATAGGTCACATATTTTTGTATTTAGTTTCCAGATCTGAATTAAAATATACTTTAGTGTTTAAATAAATGGTATAATTATAATAATATGGATTTTCTATTTAACTCATAAGGTGTTTTTTTTGGAGATACAAATATTGGCACTGAAATGAGTTTTGTGGCTATTTTTAATAGTACAGTAAAATTAAGTGTTTACAATGACAGACCATTAGTACCAGGAGTCCATGATACGCCTCATGCTCATGAATCTCATGCCACCCATATTACTGAAGCTCCTGTACTCTCCAGGCCCGAAGTGCCACATCCTGCCTCTGTATTGGGGCTGCTCATACATGAGCCAGTGGCCGTCCATCACATGACAGGACTGGCAGTGAGACATGCGGTAACGGTCCATGATGTTGTCACAGTCATCCATCATCTCGTACATCTGACCTCCAAAGTTCTCCCTTTCGTAGATCCTCATTCTGTAGGATCCCCTGTGCTGTAGTTTAAAAGAAGTCAATTATGTTTGATTTAACAAGTAAGTCAACATCAAATGTACAGTAATACATTTTAAACTTCTAGATTATGTAAAACTCACCATGGGGATCATACGGCAGGACCTGATGCAGTTGCTCATTCCGAACATAGACATGTAATCAGCATACTCTCCCTTCCTAAAGAAATATGCATTTCCCATGTAGTTGGGTTGATCGTACATCATCCAGCAGCCACTCTCCACTCTGCAAGAGTGACAGCGACTCATGTAGGAGTGCATATCAGCACAGTCGCCCATACACTCATAAGAGCGACCTTGGAAGTTTCTGTCCTCGTAGAAGATGACCTGCAACATATTAAAAAAAGAAAAAAAAGTTAATTTGATCATAATTTCCTGAATATTTGTAACGTTTTACAACATCAAAATTCATTTAAATTTATAGCCATACTGAAAGCACCAGCAGATAGTTTACCTCAGATTTTGAAAATAAAATAACTAACAATGGTGAAGCAAGTTAGGCTCGCTACATTTGAAATTAGTGTTCATTATTATTAACAGCTATCATATCATGATCATATCAGATCAATTTAACTCGTTTACTTCTATAACGCTTTTCGCAATGATTATCATTCCAAAGCAGCTTCACAAAAGGTGCACATAATTACAATACAGTAAAAATCAGAAAAGTAAAGGAGTTGTGTAAAGGGTTAGCAGTATATATACATAGTTAACCTGCAGTTATACAGTATATAGTGTCTTTCCAAAAGAAAATTCATTTCATTTCATTTTAGCATAAATCAAATTGAAGACATACTCTGCCCATGATGTCTGTTTGTAAACTGCCAAGAGATTGGTATGGCACCAGTGCGCCATTCTTTGCTATTGGCGATCTTTATATACCTGCTCCAGTTCAAAGACTGTGTACCCTTTTGTATATGAATGCCTGACCCAGCAGTACAGTGCACTGGGCTTTTACATATAGACAGCTGCGTTCTCCATTCTTCATGTGATTAGATTGTGCTTTCCACCTTCTCCATTAGTCCTTTTTTGATTGGAATTACCTGGAATAACAACCAATCTCTGCTTATAGTATGCTTTTAAATATATAGTTTTTCATTTATTGGTAATTTAGTTTCATGGTAAAACAGGGTGAAGAGCAATTCCCTTCAAAAAAGTAATAATGCAGGTAATGACACTGATATTTTTCAGATCAGCTGTAGTCCAGGGCAGGTTGATACAGACTCTAAAAATGATTACCTTTGTGTGAGAGACGCCGTATTCTAAACTGTGAAAAGTTTTAGTTTTCATGTATTCCAAATGTGAGTTTAGTTACCATTTTGGTTGACATTTATAGCCATACTGAAAGCACCAGCAGATAGTTTACCTCAGATTTTGAAAATAAAATAACTAACAATGGTGAAGCAAGTTAGGCTCGCTACATTTGAAATTAGTGTTCATTATTATTAACAGCTATCATATCATGATCATATCAGATCAATTTAACTTCTATAACGCTTTTCGCAATGATTATCATTCCAAAGCAGCTTCACAAAAGGTGCACATAATTACAATACAGTAAAAATCAGAAAAGTAAAGGAGTTGTGTAAAGGGTTAGCAGTATATATACATAGTGAACCTGCAGTTATACAGTATATAGTGTCTTTCCAAAAGAAAATTCATTTCATTTCATTTTAGCATAAAGTTTGTACAAATTTCATACAGACAGTCCTGTCTTAAAGATGATCTCTTTAATCACTGTAAAAACTATGTAATGCAGATAATGAGTTGGAATATAGTACTATATCTCTTCATTGTGTTTTCATCCATTGCATGGCCAGTGAAACTGCAACAATCTCTGAACAGTCTTACATTTTAAAAGGGTGATATATGAAGAGGTTATTATTATTTTTTTGTTCAATAAATGTAGTTTTTTGTTAATTGAAATCTTCAATAATTAATGTAAAAACATGATTTCTGAAAACTACTAAAATCTCCAGTTTTAGTAATTTCCATAAATCATGTTTTTTGCAGTTGTAATCTTAAATGCATATTTAACATAAAACATGATATCTCTAAATAGAATAGAAGGCGTGTCCTGCTGAATTCAGACACGTGAATCAGGAAGTATTTAAGTGTGAATAGCACCGCGGCAGCGGTCGCGGCAGCCTTCATCGCGTGCAGCCCTCATCGCGTGAAGACCGAAGAGAGTAAAGACCTGCGACTCTACCTGCGCGACTCCACCGAGCAGGGACACAGACAGGGCACTTGAGTATCGCACTTTGATCTGTATTTAGTTCTATCTAGCTCTTATCTGTGTATCTAACCTTATTTCTTTTATTTATTTTCTCTCGCGTTATTCTTAGCACTAACCATGTGTTTTCAAATTCTTACTGTCAATAACATTCATAAATCCTTTGGATCACGTCGTAGACGACGCAACACAGCTAATTTGATTACTATTCATACATCTGCATCCAGTGCACTTTCTATTCCCATAGGCTTATGGAACTGCCAATCTGCTGTCAACAAGGCAGACTTTATTCCGGCCATGGCTAAACACTCTGGTCTCTCTGTTTTAGCACTTACTAAAACCTGGATCAAACCAGAGGACAATGCCACCCCGGCTGCCCTCTCCAATAACTACACTTTCTCCCACAACTCCCGTACATCCGGCAGAGGTGGGGGAACCGGTCTTCTCATCCCAAACGAATGGAGGTTCAAACAACTTGCACCCTCAGGTGACAACACCTCCTTTGAATCGCTTGTGGTAAATATTATTCATCCTGTTAGAATTACTTTTGTAGTCATCTACCGCCCCCCCCAGGTCAGCTTGGACAATTCTTGGAGGAGTTCGATGTCCTCATGTCCTCTTTTCCTGAAGATGGCACCCCTCTAGTGGTACTTGGAGACTTCAACATCCACCTTGAAAAATCATCAGCTGCTAACTTCAACAACCTGACCGCATCGTTTGACCTTAAGCGACTTGCCACGCCCTCAACCCACAAATCTGGTAACCAACTTGATCTCATCTACACACGCTACTGCTCCACTCACCACACTCGGGTAACCCCGCTGCATACATCTGATCACTTCCTTGTCACTCTTGATCTCGACCTCACTGCACCCGACACGACACCTCCTTCCTTGCTTGTAACCTTCCGACGCAACCTACGTACGCTCTCTCCACTCACCCTATCCTCTGCTGTCTCTTCTATGCTCCCCCCACCTGACCAGCTCGCTCTACTAAACACTGACAGTGCCACTGACTCTCTATGCTCCACACTAACATCCTGTCTAGATGGTTTGTGTCCACTCGTCTCTCGAGCGGCTCGTGCTACCCCCTCTGCTCTGTGGCTATCTGATGTTCTCCGTGAACACAGATCCAGGCTCAGGTCTGCTGAGAGAAAGTGGCGCAAATCTAACAATCCTGCCGACCTCTCTTTCTATCAGTCTCTCCTCTCTTCTTTTTCTACTGACGTCTCAGCGGCCAAGACTCAGTTCTACCATACTCGAATTAACAACTCACCTGACTCTCGGACTCTCTTCAAAACCTTCTCTGCTCTTCTTTGTCGTCCTACCCCTCCTCCCTCCTCGGACTTGACGGCTGATGATTTTGCTTCTTTCTTTGTAAAGAAGACCGCCACCATCAGCAGTCAGTTCACTGCTCCGCCTCCGATGGACCACGCTCCGACTCCTGAGACCTCGCTCCCCTCTTTCTCTCCACTATCGGAGGACGACATTGCAAAGATCATTGCCTCCAACCACCTGACTACCTGCCCGCTAAACTCTGGTACATTTCCTACAGCCTTTAAGGAGGCTCGCATCGCCCCGCTCCTAAAGAAACCCTTAATCTCTTAATCCTGCACTTCTAAAAAACTACAGACCGGTATCTCTCTTGCCCTTCATTGGAAAAACTCTGGAGCGTGTCGTCTTTGACCAACTCTCATCCTTCCTTACTCAGAACAACCTCCTGGACAGCAAGCAGTCAGGCTTTAAGAGGAACCACTCCACGGAGACCGCACTGCTCTCGGTTGTTGAAGACCTAAGACTGGCTAGGGCAGCCTCTAAGTCATCGGTCCTCATCCTGCTGGATCTTTCAGCTGCTTTTGACGCGGTTAACCATTGTATACTCCTTTCGACCCTCAAGACCTTGAGAATCTCTGACACAGCTTTCCAGTGGTTCCAGTCTTACCTCTCAGGTAGGTCCTTCAGGGTATCGTGGAAAGGTGAAGTCTCGGAATCGCAACATCTCAAGACCGGCGTCCCTCAGGGCTCAGTGCTCGGACCGCTGCTCTTCTCGATCTACATGACATCATTGGGATCCGTCATTCGAAAACATGGCTTTTCCTATCACTGCTATGCGGACGACACGCAGCTTCACCTTGTGTTCCATCCTGATGATCAATCGGTTTCAGCACGCGTCTCGGCATGCCTGAGTGACATCTCGCTCTGGATGAGGAACCATCACCTACAGCTGAACCTTACGAAAGCTGAACTTCTCGTCATCTCCGCCAACCCTAAGATCCGTCACAACCTCTCGTCACAACCTCAACCTCTCTCTCTCCAGAACAGCCAAAAACTTGGGAGTAATAATCGATGACCAGCTAACCTTTACAGATCATATTGCCAACACTGCCAGGTCCTGCAGATTCCTTCTCTACAACATTAGGAAGATCAGACCTTTTCTCTCAGAGCATGCTGCACAAATCCTGGTACAAGCTCTGGTCCTGTCCAGGCTGGATTACTGCAATGCTTTACTCGCTGGACTCCCGGCCTGCACTATCAAACCTCTACAGATGATACAGAATGCAGCGGCAAGTGTGGTCTTCAAGGAACCGAAAAGAGCGCATGTAACACCCCTCTTTGTCAAGTTACATTGGCTCCCTATAGCCGCCCGCATCAAATTCAAAGCTCTGCTCATATCCTACAAGACCAGCACAGGTTTAGCACCCGCCTACCTTCACTCACTAATACAGACATATTTACCCTCCAGATCACTGCGCTCTGCTAACGAGCGTCGTCTCATTGTGCCGTCCCAAAAGGGTAAGAAATCACTCTCCCGGACTTTCTCTGAATCGGCCCCACGATGGTGGAACGATCTGCCTCTTACAACGCGTTTGGCAGACTCTGTGTCCATCTTTAAAAATCGCCTTAAAACTCATCTCTTCCGTCTACACCTGACCCACTAAAAAAAAAAAAAAAGAAAAAAAAAAAAAACCTTGACTGCACTTAGCTCGTATATTGTGTTTTACCTACTCAAGACTAGTCCGATTTCACTTATGTATGCTTTGTTTCCTCTTGTACTGATTGCTTCTTTTGTGAACCTCAATTGTAAGTCGCTTTGGATAAAAGCGTCAGCTAAATGACTAAATGTAAATGTAAAAAATTGAGAGTTTATCTGTTTTTGCAAATAAACTCTTCGTATACATCCTACTCCTGCAGTCTGGAGTTTTTGACCAGACTGTATAGACTTTTTATTATTAAATATTTGTGTCTCATATACTGTATTGTGCCACTTTGACATCTCTTCATTAACTGTACACTGCATCTGCAGATCATCTACTGGCATTTGAAACAGCCAATGAAGTATTGTAGGAATTGCCACTGTAGGACTTATTTGTATGTTGTTTGTCTTATTTTCTTGGCATCTACATCAGCAATCCATCCAATACTACTATTATTTGTACAGTATACTCATTCTCCTAAGATTTTTTTCAGTTCTTCTTTTACTGAAAGAGTCCCAGTTTGCCCCCTTAGTGAACACAAGTACACAGACTAGGTGTTTTATATTTCTAAAGTTCCTCTGCATTTTCACCTGCAGCACTGAGACTGACAATGACTATGTGCTGTAGGCTTCACATCCTGTTCTTAAGGACTGAGATTTTATTACATATCATTTCTTAAGCAAAGATGCTGATGCCAAATTGTACATTATACTGCCATTATATATTACTGGTCTTAGCATTGTGCAGTATACTATTTTCAATAATTGTTGACTTTTGTTGCCATTTGTCTCTTATTTGTGTTGCATAATTTCCATCCAAACTCCAAGCATTGACCACCTTCTTAATCAATTTTCTGTTCTGATCTCAAGCCTAGTATTTGAAATACATGTATCATAAATACTGCCCATCCCTGATTATAATACAGAGGTAGTGATACCAGAGGAGATTGAAATCGCATATAATGATGGCTGATGCCTATTGATATACAATTTTCTATGTACATATATGGGCCATTCTACAGAATTGGTGCAAACTGCTGAGGTGCTTTCATTTTCATCTCTCTCGTGGCAAGTTCAGGCAAAGGAGTGTTTATTAAAGTAAAACTGGCCACAATTTAGTTTGCCTGGCTGGAAAGTATTAAAAACCATTAAATATAAAGGCTGGTTATTTTACCAGCAATGAGAGGCAATGAAAGCAGATTGTTTAACAGCTAATATTATATAAATCTCTGTGGAATTGCCCCAAATTATGACATAACGTCTTATAGCACATTATTTTTTGGAGGGTGATGAACAAGACTCATTCTTGGACAAAGCTGGGAGGAATTTGAAGGAAAGTTTTTCTCATTAACTTTTTTTGTTGTTCTTATTTATGTAGTTGACGTCATCGTCTGTATATGTACACTATAAACAGCCAATGTAATGCAAACACATAAAAAAACAATTATATATATATATATGTTACCTTCAATTAAGAGATGGATGTCCCAAAATTCTGAAAATAAGCTTTTTTTCAAGATATTTACAACTTTGAGTTTGAACCAATTCTGTAGAATGGCCCATACACATGCTGCACAAAACAGCTTATGCTCATTAGAGCAGCAAAAAAACAAAAACATTACAACTTATTTACAGGGTCATAACAACTGCTAACAAAAGCCAATTTTTTTTATTTATTTTTTTAAATTAAATTTTATTTTAACCGGATTAATCAATCAATTTAAAAATAATCATCTTATTAATCGATTATGAAATGAAACATTAGTTGGAGCCCTATTCACTATTGTGCAGTGTTTTTTTGTATGGTTTGTGGTGGGTTTTACATGCAGATATTACAATAAACAATAATAATGATAATTTAGACTGTTCATGTTGTAGAGGAAATTTTATTAAAATGTTTAAACACTAGTACCAGGAGTTCATGATACGCCTCATGCTCATGAATTTCATGCCACCCATATTGCTGAAGTTCCTGTACTCTCCAGGTCCGAAGTACCACATCCTGCCTCTGTACTGGGCCTGGTCATAAAATAGCCAGTGGCCGTCCATCACATGACAGGACATGCAGTGAGACATGCGGTAACGGTCCATGATGTTGTCACAGTCACCCATCATCTCATACATCTGACCTCCAAAGTTGTCCTTGTCATAGATCCTCATTCTGTAGGATCCCCTGTACTGTATTGGAAGAGAAGCCATTAATTATGAATTAATCACGTAGAATCATTTTCACATCTAACACAAGTCTTTAAAAACACTCAGGGACTGTCATTCATATATTACTATTCTGAAATAATCAATGTTGCTCAATAGTTTTTTTTAAATGAATGTAAGAATGTTGTTTTCCTTCAATTAATAAATGTCAAGTTCACAGAGCTTACCATAGAGATCATACGGCAGGACCTGATACAGTTGCTCATACTGAACATAGACATGCAATCATCATAGTCTCCCCTCCTAAAGAAATACTGATTTCCCATGTAGTTGGGTTGATCGTACATCATCCAGCATCCACTGTGCACTCTGCAAGAGTGACAGCGGCTCATGTAGGAGGAAAAGTCACCACAGTCACCGGTACAGTCATAATGGCGCCCCTGGAAATTCCTGTCCTCGTAAAAGGTGACCTGAAAAGATGCTGAAGTTAAGCTTCTAGTAGTTTTGAATAAGAATACAGAGTAAAATAATTTTTGTGCCAAAAATGAAGTGGAATAGAAGGCTAGTTTGAGGCTTACCCTCATGGTTGCGTTGACTAATGGCAGTCCCACAAAAGAGAAGCTGAAGCTGATTCTGCTTGTTGGTTGACTGCTATTGACCGTACCTTTATACTAGACCAAGACTAAAGACTACACAGGCTCTATTGTTAGTCAGTTCCTGACTGAGCAAGTTGGAATAGTGGCCATTATAACTAAAGCTTAGTGTCTAGATCTTTGTTCACATATTTTCAGATTCTAGAATTTCTTATCTTTCTGTTTGCTACAGTGGAAGAATTTGAAGTGTTGAATACTAAAAGACTTAGCCAAGATTTTTGCATATTTGTTCTTGCATCTATTTTTTTTATAATGTTGCTTATGAGCATCTTTTTAATTGCCACCTGAAGGTGAAGCACTACTACACAAGACTTGGGTCTTGATGGGCTAATCTATTATTGTAATGTTTTTTAATTTAATCTTTAATTCCATTTGAAGCCTTGTGTTTTTTAGTTATCTTTATTGTGTATCTTAGGGTGTAGAAATTCCCAGTGCAGTGTGACGACTCATTCCCATTTCAGGGAACTGGGTTATATACATAATTTAAATATGTTTTTGTTAATTGGCAAGAATTAGTTTGTGTCATATAATCTGTTTTTCCAAATTGAATATTTGAGTGAAAAAATTTGAAAATCCTCCAAATCAACAATATCTATGTTAGATCCTATACCGACCAAAATATTAAACAATTGTTTTCTGAAATTGCAGAACCGATTCTTAACATTTTGAATTCATCATACTTTTAGAATATGTGCCAAAAAACTTTAAAAAGCTGTCATTAATCCAAAAAAACAGCTTGATCATGTTGTTTGATCATATTGCAGGGTTGCAATATGATCATTAATTGTAGTCGACAATCGACAATATTGTAGTAATATTATAGTACTACTTAGTAACTTAATTCACTTTGGCTAAGTTATGACTTTTAAAATTGACAGTACTTTTGACGATACTATCTTACATAGCCATATAAATAAACAAAGTATGTTTACGACAGTAATATTAACACGTATTGTAGTCGCGTCTTTTTTTTTTTTTTTTTTAAAGAAGAGAACTGTCAAATCTGGATTCCACCATTATCAGATTCAAAAGCTTGCGGGTAAACGAACAGCTTCTAGCAAGCTAGCTGTATGCACATTCTGCTCGCAATGTGGGAAAGTGGAAAAAAAAACAAAAAACATTTTTGTGTAGGTACACTTAGAAATGGAACACTGATGACCCAAGTCTCAATTCAATTCAATTCTAGTTTATTTGTATAGAGCTTTTCACAATAATTAATGTTTCTCTAAACAATGACACTGCAACAGGTAAGACGAAAATTTCTCATGCATCTCATTCATAATATTGTGCAGTGATTGGATTGAACTAGCTCTCTCAAATAGTAATGTGCAGAACAGTATAACGACTCAGCCATGATGTATGTGTGTGTGTTGTTTAAATAGTCCTGTAATCAGTTCATGAGCGGCTTCAGCGGTGTCTGTGTGTGTGTGTGTGTGTGTCTCATCACCAGAACTAGGAACAGGTGTGTGTATGCGAAGTGCATGTATGGAGTTGTAGTCCGTAAAGTGGCGGATTTGTAGTCCGTTTGCAATCAGTGTATATGCCAGCGATCTGCGCAGACTGGATTGCTGGTGATCGTGACACCTGATAACGTCACTGTGTACTGTGGACTTCCATTCACCACTCAGAATTTGCACATTTACCTCATGGGCGTGACATTGCTTCGAAATTTCTTTTTAAGCTGAAAGAACGAATTTGCTCTAAACAATGCAAAAATAACCCATTTTCACTCTATAGGGAAATATACAGTGGGGGAAATAAGTATTGAACACATCATCATTTTTTTCAGAAAACATATTTTTGGTGCAGTTGACTTGAAATCTTCACCGGATGTTGGTAACAACCAAATAAATACATATATGCAAAAAAACAAAACTAATTAGTTTACAAATTAAGTTATGTGTAAAAAAAATAAAAATAATACCAGGAAAGTGTTGAACACATGAAGAAAGGGAGGTGTAGAAAGGCAGCTGAAATCTCTCAGTAGTTAGAAAGCAATCCTGTGCCCTTCATCATTGCAAATTAATATTAGCTGCTTCAGTCCAACATCTACATTACCAGGATTACGAAGATGAAACCAGGGTGGACATTTCAGCAAGACAATGATCCAAAACACAGCCAAGGAAACTCTCAAATGGTTTAAGAACCAGAAAGAAAAGAAGGAAAATCAAGCTGTAGAATGGCCCAGCCAAACATCTGAATTGAATCCAATAGAAAATACAAAATAAAGATCAGATTTGATAGACGAGACCCACAGAACCATCAAGATTTTTACACTCTATTGAAGTCTGTGAAAAAATCACACCTGAGCAATGCATGTAACTTCATTCTCCATATGAGAGGCGTCTTTAAGTTGCCATCTCCAAAAAAGATAGCTCAGTGGTTAGCACTTTCAACTCACAGCAAGAAGGTCACTGGTTCGAGTCCCGGCAGTTGGCATTTCTTTGTGGAGTTTGCATGTTCTCCCTGTGTTCATGTGGGTTTCCTCTGGGCACTCTGGTTTCCCCCTGGTTTGGACCCCACAGTCCAAAGACATGCGGTATAGGTGAATTGGGTAAAACAAAATTGGCCGTAGTGGATGAGTGCGTGTGTGAATGTGAGAGTGTATGGGTGTTTCCCAGTACTTGTTTGCGGCTGGAAGGGCATCTGCTGCGTAAAACATATGCCAGAATAGTTGGTGGTTCATTCCTCTGTGAATGAATGAATGAATAGTTCAGTACTTTTTCCTTGTGTCATTCCATTGCTTTTACACATAAATAATTTTTCAGATTTAATTTTTATGTTTGGGTTTTTACCAAAATCTGGTCCAATTCCATGTCAACAGCTCCTTTTGAAATATCATTCCCAGTAAAAAAAACATGCTTTTTAGAACTAAGAAATATGATAATATTACTCTGGTGTTTTTTCAACACTGTATTGGCTCCCTATTAAACATTGAATAAATTAAAAAATCTTATTGACCTACAAAGCCTTGAATGGCTTAGCTCCCCAGTATTTGAGGGAGCTCTTAGTGTATTACAACCCCTCATGTCCACTGCACTCATTTAATTCTAAGATGCTTCTCATATTTGGCACCTAAACTCTGGAAAAGACTTCCTAGTAGGGGTAGGATGAAAATTTAATGCATTAATGCATTGAGATTTTTTTGTCTAGCAATTCTGAATCGATTATCAAATGTTATTGCGGCCACAAGCTATAAACAGAAAAAACAAAAAACGCAGATAGGCACAAATACACATGCTGCCAAATTCACTTCATTTGGACAGATGAATAATTACAGACAAAGCCCTTCTGATCCATTGTGCGGCTGCAGCTTCGGGACACTGTTCAAATTCCTTCTGCACCAGAAGTGAAAGCGAAACCTCAAGTTGTTATAGACATGACGATGCATTCCCTCACATTCGTCCAGTGTGCCACCAGATTTATAATCATGGTATAATTAGCCGGACATTAATGTGATTGCATGTACATTGAATACAGCAGAATCATATGTCACCATTACGGAACACTCCATAGTTTGGAGCAGAGCCTGTTGACTGTAAGACACCCTTTCAAATGGCAAAAAATTCCTCTGAATGCAGTGATAATGGATTGCTATAATGGCCATTCTTGGGAAGTGCCTTTCTTCACTGTTTGCACATGTTAATTTCGCAGGAGTTAACAAATGTGTAGCATATTTATGCAGCAATTGTACAAATAAATAAATACATTTTAAACTGTTTAATTGATAGCATCAACCAGTCAATATTCTCTTTCGGTTAACAGTTAAACAGTCAATATGAGTTCAAGTTCTAAGGAACACTTGCTCTCATCTCATTTTGAATCTAAACTCATTTTGAATTCAGTCAGTAAATTGTTGGCTGGAGCACAAATGCAAAAAGGTTGGCTCATTTGAGATTAGTCTTATCTCTGAACAAGTGGCCTTCTGAACAAGAAAATATATTTTTTGTGAAATTTGGTACAGTTAAGTATGATATTTTGCTTATTTTATATTATATTTTTGATACTTTGATACTTTCCACTACTGGTTAGTACTCTATCTATAGAACAGATGAGATATGCCAAACTGCCTCTTATCACCTCTGGCAGTTGAAACTCTGCACCTCTACTTGAAAGGCTTCTAGGAAAGTAAGGATTGTAATTGAACGTATAATCTTAAGGTTCAGGGTTTGATTCCCAGCACCAGAGTTGAAGCTGACTGAGGTGCCTTAATCACTAATTGTGTTGCTGAAGCAAATACAAATGCAAATGAAGCAAATGTTTGGGATGTGATTTCATGGTGCATGCGTGTGTGTTCACTTTTCACTGCTGTGGGTGACTTAGATGTGTGATGAGGATGGATGCCTTTTACTACATTTTTTAAGGCCATCTCCATTTGACATTCAGAGGGATTGGGTTGCCAGTGCTTGCTGCTGTCTCCACAAGTTTGTCAAGGAAGCACATCCATACTTCACTATTATCGACCCTCATTTAAGTTTTTCACTAGCTATGTTCACATGGACTTTTTTGTTTTAGCTGGAATTAAATTACTCTAATTGATTATTCCAGACATAGGGTTTACATACATGCTGAATAAAGTGATCAGGTTGATATGCGCATTTATATATTGCAAGCTTCAAATCAGACTTCATTTTCTTTCTGCTATGTTTTAAGCAAACCTAACGTTTATCTTTTTGGGATGACGCTGGTCTCTGTGCTGCTGCCTGTATTTATCAAGCTGTAAAATGCTCTATGGAGTAATCCCAACAAAATATGTTATTTGTAGAATAGAATAGACTTATGTGCAGTGTTTGTTTACTTATTTACTGATTGTTTCGACATGCATTAATGATGATTTTACATGCACAATGTTTAGTGTTGTAGAGAAAAAGTTTTATTGAAACACTAGTACCAAGAGTCCATGATGCGCCTCATGCTCATGAATCGCATACCACCCATATTGCTGAAGTTTCTATACTGTCCAGGCCCGAAGTGCCACATCCTGCCTCTGTAGTGGGGCTGGTCATAAAATAGCCAATGGCCGTCCATCACATGACAGGACTGGCAGTGAGACATGCGGTAACGGTCCATGATGTTGTCACAGTCATCCATCATCTCGTACATCTGACCTCCAAAGTTTTCCCTCTCATAGATCCTCATTCTGTAGGATCCCCTGTACTGTATTGGAAGAGAAGTGTGTTATTTTCACATTTGTCATGGAAGAAAGAAAAATTTAGCATGTAGGCATAAATAAACAGATATATATATAATTAGCTCACCATGGGGATCATACGGCAGGACCTAATGCAGTTGTTCATTCCAAACATAGACATGTAATCAGCATACTCTCCCCTCCTAAAGAAATATCCACTTCCCATGTAGTTGGGTTGATCGTACATCATCCAACAGCCACTCTCCACTCTGCAAGAGTGACAGCGGCTCATGTAGGAGGAGAAGTCACCACAGTCACCCATACACTCATAAGAGCGGCCCTGGAAGTTCCTGTCCTCGTAGAAGATGACCTGAAAATTCAAGTTTTAGTCATTTGACTTTTGTCTACTTTAATTTTCATTTGAATTCAACTTGTGAGCTAGAATAAAGTTTTACCTTTCCCATCATGGTTGCACTTGCTGACCTTCGGTGATTCCGCAAGGGAGAAGCTGAACCTGATTCTGGTTTATGACTGAATGCTTGTCCTTTTATACAAGACCAAGACTAAAGAGTACAGGGCCTTTATTGTTGGACAGTTCCTGACTGTGCAAAATGCAAAAGAACTAGTTCTAGCTAAAGCTTAGCATCTAGATGTTCGTATTCAGGTTAGCCTTGAGTTTGGTGTAAAACAATCTTGTACACCAAAAGGCAATTACATTCTTGTTCCAGATTATCATCTCCTTGCCATGTAAATTTGATTGTATATTTAATTCATTAGTTAATGGCTGTTCATTAGTTAGTTTCAATGTTTACTAGTAAGAAAGTAATATTTTAAAGTTTAAGTACTTTGTTTTAAGTCTTGTTACAGGTTGGTTTCATCCATCTACAATGACACAAATATTAGTTTTCACAAAGTTTGCTGCTAAACTGCGTTTAGATCTTTGTTTCAGTTATTTCTGTGATGTACTGAAATATAATTACAAGCACTTCATACGTTTCAAAGGCTTTTATCGACAATTACATGACATTTATGCAAAGAGTCGGTATTTGCAGTGTTGGCCCTTCTTTTTCAGGACCTCTGCAATTGGACTGGGCATGCTCTCAATCAACTTCTGGGCCAAATCCTGACTGATAGCAACCCATTCTTTCCTAATCACTTCTTGGAGTTTGTCAGAATTAGTGGGTTTTTGTTTGTCCACCCGCCTCTTGAGGATTGACCACAAGTTCTCAATGGGATTAAGATCTGGGGAGTTTCCAGGCCATGGACCCAAAATTTCAACGTTTTGGTCCCCGAGCCACTTAGATATCACTTTTGCCTTATGGTACGGTGCTCCATCTTGCTGGAAAATGCATTGTTCTTCACCAAACTGTTGTTGGATTGTTGGAATAAGTTGCTGTTGGAGGGTGTTTTGGTACCATTCTTTATTCATGGCTGTGTTTTTGGGCAAAATTGTGAGTGAGCCCACTCCCTTGGATGAGAAGCAACCCCACACATGAATGGTCTCAGGATGCTTTACTGTTGGCATGACACAAGACTGATGGTAGTGCTCACCTTTTCTTCTCTGGACAAGCCTTTTTCCAGATGCCCCAAACAATCGGAAAGGGGCTTCATCAGAGAATATGACTTTGCCCCGGTCCTCAGCAGTCCATTCGCCATACTTTTTGCAGAAGATCAATCTGTCCCTGATGTTTTTTTTTGGAGAGAAGTGGCTTCTTTGCTGCCCTTCTTGACACCAGGCCATCTTCCAAAAGTTTTGCCTCACTGTGCGTGCAGATGCGCTCACACCTGCCTGCTGCCATTCCTGAGCAAGCTCTGCACTGGTGGCACTCCAATCCCGCAGCTGAATCCTCTTTAGGAGACGATCCTGGCGCTTGCTGGACTTTCTTGGATGGCCTGAAGCCTTCTTAACAAAAATTGAACCTCTTTCCTTGAAGTTCTTGATGATCCTATAAATTGTTCATTTAGGTGCAGTCTTAGTAGCCACAATATCCTTGCCTGTGAAGCCATTTTTATGCAATGCAATGATGGCTGCACGCATTTTCTTTGCAGGTCACCATGGTTAACAATGGAAGAACAATGATTTCAAGCATCACCCTCCTTTTAACATGTCAAGTCTGCCATTCTAACCCAATCAGCCTGACATAATGATCTCCAGCCTTGTGCTCGTAAACATTCTCACCTGAGTTAACAAGACCATTACTGAAATGATCTCAGCAGGTCCTTTTTCTCAGGATTAAGTTAATTTTCATGGCAAAGAAGGAGTATGCAATTCATCTGATCACTCTTCCTAACATTCTGGAGTATATACAAATTGCTATTATAAAAACTTAAGCTGCAACTTTTCCAATTTCCAATATTTATGTAATTCTCAAAACTTTTTTGCCACGACTGTAAATAATAGTTTGGTGCATCATTCTCTTTATTTATTATATGAATTAAAATAGATTTTAGTACAGTTACAGATATAAAATTTATGATTAGCAGGGCTTAAAATTCGGTGCAAGATTGCAGGGATTGTGCATAATTTAAACCATTCCCATTCAAGATAAATGTTTATAATGTGAGAAATTCAAGAAATAATGTATTTGCTTTATCTCAATTTTGAAGAATGCTGCAATAAATGCTGCTTTATACCTTGTGAATGCAGGGCCGATTCACACTGCGATTTTTAATAATCCTGAAGGATTGTACCATGTCAGACTGCATAAATACTGTAAAAAAACAGGTGTCAAACTCACTTCCTGGAGGGCCACAGCTCTGGACAGTTTAGCTTTAACCATAATTAAAAACAAACTGATCAAACTAATTGAGTCCTTCAGGCTTGTTTGAAACCTACTGGTAATGCCTAGTTCACACTACAGGATTTTAAGCCCAATTTGACCCCTATTTGCAAGTTAACAAGGTCACCAACAAATCGGGTGTGATTGGGGGAAAATCTGCGGGTGCTCAGCACTCAACGCCCTTTATGTTTAAACTACTAAACAACACATCAAACACCTCTCAGATGAAAATCCAATATCTAGCATGCTAAATATTCCAGACCAGTCGGCCGACTCAACACCATTTGGGGTTAGATGTAGTAACAAGCTGCAGCTAATGAGAGAAAAAGTCATAAGCTGAATGACTGTTGTGTTAGTGAGCTCAACAGAAATGTCTGTCATTGGCCAGAATAGTCACTTGCTTCACTGTGCGTTTACAGGGACACAAGAGAATATTAAAGCCACATCTATCCTCTGAACCTTGCAGATATACAAGTGCTCAATCCGCTGATACGTCAGCTGATTGACAATTATTTCAAACACTCCCTTGAACACTTTCAGAGATTTCAAACGCTATGTCGATGTCATTATCACACAAGCAGCCAATAGTGTTCAGCTCTTTCTGATGGCTCTGCCCTCAACATTTCATTGGCTGTGGTTTGGGGGCTGGATAGAGCTGTTTGTTGAGTTGTCAGATCGTGTAGTGTGTGACCCCCTCTCTTGTGGATCATTTATGTAGTGTCACATAGTGTGAACATGACAACGATTTAAAGACACAATCACAAAATCAAGTCATGTAGTCTGAACGGCACAGTGATCTGTCGTGTTTAAAGTCATGTAGTGTGAACTAGGCTTAAGTGTATTGAACCAGGGTTGTAACTAAACTGTGCAGGACTGTGGCTCTCCTAAGTTAAACTAAGTTTGACACCCCTGCTATATGACTCAGCTGTCATAATGTCAGACTGAATGAGAATTAAGACGTGCACAGAGAAACAAGAAAACTCATCCATCCGTGACACTTTCACTATCCTATTCACAATCCTCTTACTATCCTAATTCAGAAGAACTGTAATTTAACCCTTTGGGGTTATTTATTTATGTGTGATTTTTGATTGTATTGATAAGACAAACACAAACTTGAAAACTGTAAAGGATCTTTATTTGTATATATTCATAATTACAATAAAAACGTTTGTTTTTGTAAAATTAGTAAAACAGACAGTTGATCTGTTCACTCTAAGCCAAAAAAAGAGGCCAGGATAAAAGAGATGAGATGACGATGACAATAGGCAATGGCTAGACAAAAAAACACCTTTGTCTGATGTAATAGCTCAGCCAAAAGCTGACCAGCAACATGGTTCTTTTTCCTGAAGATGCTCATCTAATTTGGAGAATAATTTTCAAAAGCGTTAAGGAAGCTCTCTCTGATATTTTTCCTACCACTTGATTGAACTCAAAATAAGCCTAAAATATAAAACAAGACGACAATGCCATCTTCAGTGTCTGGAACGCCTTCTCTGCTGTCGGGTGGCAAACAATCCTGTCAGGCTGTCCCTTCTTGGTGAGGTCTGTCAACGGACTGTCTGCGGATGAGAAGTCATCCAGATAAGCTGCCACATATGTGTGATAGGGGCAGAGTAGTACATCCGTCAGCCTCTGGAACATTGCGGGGGCCCCGTGGAGCCCGAAGAGAAGGACCCTGTACTGCCAGTGGCCACTGGGGGTCGAGAAGGCAGTCTTTTCTGACTCTTAACACATTAGAATCAATATTTTTGAACTCACTTCTCTGTCACTTTGTTGGAGTTGGAGCTAGAATGTGATCTCATTTATTTGTCTGTTTATGGTGAACAGTCTTATGTAGTGGGGACTCAAAATAGACACTTAATACTGTTGTGAATTTCTAAGACGAGACAAAACCAGGGAGGCTTTCGGGTATCTTCAAAACAGAATCCTTTAATAAGGACTCGGCATAGCTGTGGCGTTCATCGAAAGATCTCTTTACTAGTGCAGCTACGCACTCAATATATACATTTTTACAGACAGTGATACATATAGGTGGGGACAAACCTCAACAAAGCATGCAAATGAAGTGTTGTTGTCAGCGGGGTAAATTGCATCTCCAGCCCCGATCTCATCAGCATATAAGTACCCATTCATGTTACATTTTAGCATGAAAACAAAGCGTGCAAATTAAGTACTGGAGTCAGAACCCGTCCTGCCACTTGACCAGCTCAAAAGTGTTAACTAGCCATTTGTTAGACAATAGACACAACTGACAATTTGCATTACTTTGGAGACATGTTCCTGTATTTCACATATGGGCTCCCTCAGAATGCATTTTACAATATAATTTATATATTTAAAGAAATTTGTAATCTTTCAATACTCAAGGACAGACAAAACTTCTCCATCTTCATATTTCTCCCTATAGTAGCGGAACATTTTTGCTTTCTTTTTTTGCAATACCCCCAGCTACAGCCATCTAATCACATTCGTGTGCACACTGCCCAATGTTCCAAATGCTAGAGCAATTTAGTCATAGCCAAGTTGATGAATGGCTTCAATGCAATCTGTATAAAAAGGAAGGAGAGGTATGATTTTCTGTTTAACTCTAATTATCTTCTTATGAGCTACACACAGTCCACCCCCTCCTGCACTATTCAGGGTCAACACTACAATCAAGACTATTTCAGATCTTGAACTCTGCTCCAGGGTACCCACTGTCCTGGAAAGTATATTACCAGTCTACTTCAGCACATGTGCTTGTGTATTTTATATGATCTTGAAAAACAGTGTGTTTGATTATGGTGAAACTCTGTTGGATCAACTATTATGGTTCATAAAAAAAAAAAAAAAAAGTATAAACATCCATCTTTTTTGTTTATTATTGTAGAACAGTTTGTGCTGAATAGAAAATACATAATAGTCAAGGGTATAAGTAGAAGAAATAAGCACAAAAGTCATAGCATAAGCAAACATTTCAAGGGCCCCAAAATCACCTTAGACTCCAGAGGATAAAATTCATCAGTAGTGTGCTGACAAATCTTACTGTCTTTATTTATTTTTGAGGCCTGGTCTGCAGCCAGACCTTTACAAGTAAGGATAAAAGAAGCTCTTCAAATCATCAGAGAGTAGCTGTAAATAAATGCTTTGATAAGTCTAAGTTACTAGATCTACAAGTAAAATTCTTATTATTTGTTTTCACCCTCCAAGCATACGTAGAGGAGATTTATCAGACATCAGGCAATTTTATTGCATAAAAATAGGAGAGTCTCTGTATGCGCCAGACACTTTGTTATGAATGCTCCATGTTTCTGTGATCAGATTGATGTATCCTAATACAGTTGTAACCAAGGCCTAAGTAGTTTCTGCTTTATATGCTGCTGATGCATTTTAGAATCTGCACTGGAACACTGTGCTTTTTACCTTCAAAACAACTTACTATTTCAGAGGTAAAAAAAAATTCTAGCAAATGACAACACAACCCATTATACATTTTTGACATTTACCCATTTAGCCAATAGTATCTGGCTGCAGACTTGCACATGTTGTCAGCCTGCAGGTGTGCCTGGTCTGCACCCAGACCCTTCTATGCTGTGGATTTCTCATGTAGTCTTAGACATGCGGCCTCAGACATGCGTTCTGAGACATGCAGTCTCAGACATGCGTTATGAGACATGCACTCTCAGACATACACCCGGTCTGCAGCCACACCCTTCTCGACTGTAGTCTTAGACATGTGTTCTGTGAGAATGTCACTGTGAGAGGTAGCGGGAGGGGTGGGGTTAGTTGTAGACATTAAAAGTATGCATGCAGTCTCAGGTTGCATGTGCAACCGATCTGCAGCCAGACCCTTCTTGGCTGCATGCAGGCATGCACCCAGTTCCCCACTTTCGCATGCGGTCTCAGACATGCAGTGTTAGACATGCTTTCTAAGAAATGCGGCCTCAGACATGCGACCTCAGAGATGAATGCCATTGTGAGGGGTAGCGGTAATGATGGGGTTAGCTGTAGACATTTAAAGCATATATGCAGTCTCAGCTTGCATGTGCACCCAGTATAAAAAAAGCACTTCAAATCATAGTAGCTATGTATAAATGCTATGATAAGTCTAAGATATTAAATCTACAAGTAAAATTATTATTATTTGTTTTCACCCTCCAAGCATACGGAGAGGAGAGAGTGTGTTTTATTGGTGGTTTGTCAAAAACATGGGAACAATAAGAAAATGCCTGGTGCATAAAAAGAAGAGTCTGTGGAGAGTCTCTGTATGCACCAGACACTTTTTTAAATGGTCTTTTGTGGCTTTTTTACTACCAAAGCAATCCATCAAAATGTGATTTTGACTAATTTTGGAAGCTGACAAAATTGGACAAACTCAAAACTTTTTTAGCGTCAGCATTTAGTGTCATCCACTTGGACATTTTGACGTTTACCCATTTAGCCAATAGTATCTGGCTGCAGAATTGCACATGCGGTCTCAGACATGTATGTCACTGTGAGGGGTAGTGGTAAGGGCAGGGTTAGCTGTAGACATTAAAAGCACCTCTACCGTACATCCGGTAGAGGTGGGGGAACCGGTCTTCTCATCCCAAACGAATGGAGGTTCAAACAACTTGCACCCTCATGTGACAACACCTCCTTTGAATCGCATGTGGTAAATATTATTCATGCTGTTAGAATTACTTTTGTAGTCATCTACCGCCCCCCAGGTCAGCTTGGACAATTCTTGGAGGAGTTCGATGTCCTCATGTCTTCTTTTCCTGAAGATGGCACCCCTCTTGTGGTACTTGGAGACTTCAACGTCCACCTTGAAAAATCATCAGCTGCTAACTTCAACAACCTGACCGCATTGTTTGACCTTAAGCGACCTGCCACGCCTGCAACCCACAAATCTGGTAACCAACTTGATCTCATCTACACACGCTAC
>CAIGQV010000001.1:8614385-8659184 GCA_903798115.1 Danio jaintianensis
GTGTTTGGACTCTCAGCAGTGAAAATTAAACCACACTGAACTGAACTGAACTTAAACTCTAAAAACTGAACGGACACCATTCCAATTCACTATAATCTTTTATGTGAAGCTGCTTTGACACAATCTACATTGTAAAAGCGCTATAGAAATAAAGATGAATTGAATTCTGGACCCACATAGGTGCATAACTAACATGCTCTTTAAATAATAAAACCTCTGCGACATTGACTTTACATTCCAGTTTAAGCAAGAACTTATGAACAGCTGGTGGAACCCTATCACAAATGTTCAACACATGAGCCGCTGATTTGTGTTTATTAGCGGCTGATTTTTTATTTAGGGCACTGTTAGCATACCATCAAGAAAGACGAAGCTGTCTGAAAGGGATGTTCGGGTTCTCTCCTGGATTGTATCCAAAAAACATAAAACCACAGCTGCCCAACTCACTGCAGAATTAAATGTGCACCTCAACTCTACTGTTTCCAACAAAACTGTTCGTCAGGAGCTATACATATATAATACTTCAGAGAATCATGTAGCAGCACACATAATGGATAGTACAGTCGTGGCCAAAAGTTTTGAGAATTACATAAATATTGGAAATTGGAAAAGTTGCTGCTTAAGTTTTTATAATAGCTATTTGCATATACTTCAGAATGTTATGAAGAATGATCAGATGAATTGCATAGTCCTTCTTTGCCATGAAAATTAACTTAATCTTGAAAAAAAATAATAATAATTCACTGCATTTCATTGCTGTCATTAAAGGGCCTGCTGAGATCATTTCAGTAATCGTCTTGTTAACTCAGGTGAGAATGTTGACAAGCCCAAGGCTGGAGATCATTATGTCAGGCTGATTGGGTTAGAATGGCAGACTTGACATGTTAAAAGGAGGGTGATGCTTGAAATCATTGTTCTTCCATTGTTAACCATGGTGACCTGCAAAGAAACGTGTGCAGCCATCATTGCATTGCATAAAAATGGCTTCACAGGCAAGGATATTGTGGCTACTAAGATTGCACCTAAATCAACAATTTATAGGATCATCAAGAACTTCAATGAAAGAGGTTCAATTCTTGTTAAGAAGGCTTCAGGGCATCTAAGAAAGTCCAGCAAGTGCCAGGATCGTCTCCTAAAGAGGATTCAGCTGCGGGATTGGAGTGCCACCAGTGCAGAGCTTGCTCAGGAATGGCAGCAGGCAGGTGTGAGCGCATCTGCACGCACAGTGAGGCGAAGACTTTTGGAAGATGGCCTGGTGTCAAGAAGGGCAGCAAAGAAGCCACTTCTCTCCAAAAAAAAAAACATCAGGGACTGATTGATCTTCTGCAAAAAGTATGGCGAATGGACTACTGAGGACTGGGGCAAAGTCATATTCTCCGATGAAGCCCCTTTCTGATTGTTTGGGGCATCTGGAAAAAGGCTTGTCCGGAGAAGAAAAGGTGAGCGCTACCATCAGTCCTGTGTCATGCCAACAGTAAAGCATCCTGAGACCATTCATGTGTGGGCTCACTCACAATTTTGCCCAAAAACACAGCCATGAATAAAGAATGGTACCAAAACACCCTCCAACAGCAACTTCTTTCAACAATCCAACAACAGTTTGGTGAAGAACAATGCATTTTTCAGCACGATGGAGCACCGTACCATAAGGCAAAAGTGATATCTAAGTGGCTCTGGGACCAAAACGTTGAAATTTTTGGTCCATGGCCTGGAAACTCCCCAGATCGTAATCCCCATTGAGAACTTGTGGTCAATCCTCAAGAGGCGGGTGGACAAACAAAAACCCACTAATTCTGACAAACTCCAAGAAGTGATTATGAAAGAATGGGTTGCTGTCAGTCAGGATTTGGCCCAGAAGTTGATTGCGAGCATGTCCAGTCGAATTGCAGAGGTACTGAAAAAGAAGGGCCAACATTGCAAATACTGACTTTTTGCATAAATGTCATGTAATTGTCGATAAAAGCCTTTGAAACGTATGAAGTGCTTGTAATTATATTTCAGTACATCACAGAAACAACTGAAACAATGATCTAAAAGCAGTTTAGCAGCAAACTTTGTGAAAACTAATATTTGTGTCATTCTCAAAACTTTTGGCCACGACTGTATATATTGATCCCCCAACTTAGGCTTTGGGAAAAGCCCTGTCTCTTTAACAATCACTTGCTCAAATGGTTTACCTACAACTGGGATAAGACACAAAGGAGCTGAAGGCACCTTTTTAATCATATTTCTAGTCTTTTGAGAGACCTCACGTTCATGGAAAAACTTTGCAACTAAGGTTTTTAAACCAGGCCATTACAAATATTTTGAGAGGCGATGTAATGTTTTATTGACCTCAAGATGTCCTTCAAGAACATTTTCATGTCCCCTGAATAAAGCCGCATCCGATCACTCTGGTCTTATATCATATCCACTGTAATCCTGACAATGATTTTGTAAATGAAACTGACTTTTTTCCTCTCAGTACAAATCTCTCCTAGCAGTGCTTTGTGAGCATTTGCGAATTCAGCATGTGATTTGTGTTTGAATGACAGAAGGCAGGAGCACATTAGTGATAATGACTTTATTCATATGGACTACTAAACAGGAGAACATTTGTTCCCTTTCAGGGCACTCAATATTGCGTCATAAAGGAGATGCTATGGGAACACTTCCTTTTCCATCAAACCAGCAAACTATAAAAGCCTGGGCTGCTCATTAATTTTCAGCTTCTTTGTTTTTAACAAGCACTGTGTGACTTCTGTCCTTCCTACTATCATAATGCTGA
Organism: Danio jaintianensis; assembly: GCA_903798115.1. Classification (NCBI taxonomy): domain Eukaryota; kingdom Metazoa; phylum Chordata; class Actinopteri; order Cypriniformes; family Danionidae; genus Danio; species Danio jaintianensis. The sequence continues at coordinate 8,617,153 of CAIGQV010000001.1, forward strand.
TATTTGAACCTCGATCAGACCCACACTGGCTTTCACACACATCTTTTAAAAATGGCAGAAAGAATTTTTACAGTTTGTCCCTCCTTGTCCTCACGTTATCACGGCGCAGGAAAGTCATGATTTATGGGCAGAGTTTCTGGGTCACACAGTCAGCTCTCATTATTATGCATATCCTCGTGACTTGCAGTCCTTGTCACCAACCTTGTCACTTCTCGTGTTTCAGGGCACAGCAAAACTCCCTTCCAGTGTCTGCCCCCAAGTGCGGTGGCTCTGAAGAGCTCGTCCCCTCTACGGAGGGTCCAAGAGCAGTTTATTCAGCAGTCTCCAGCCAGTTATTTGCTTCAGGGCTCCAAATTAGCTACTCAAGAAAATCCAGAGACTAGTCTCAGGCAACTGGTTTCCCTAGATCATTTTCTGGCAGCATGAAAACTTCTGCTGAATATCTTGCAGTGGGTCCTGCTCATTTTAGAAAGGGAGTACAGAATCCCATTCAGGTCTCATCCCACTCGGCTTCAATGCTGTCTCTGGTGATAGAAAAAGATGTACATTCACACTTGAGCAAGGGGGCCAAAGAACGTTCTCTTCCCCTCGAGAGAGAGTCAGCCATTTACAGCTGTTACTTCATCATTGCAAAGAAGGACTTGGGATTGGGATTATTTGGACAATATAGATATATCGAAATAGATATATAACATATTTCAATATTGTAATATGCAATGTAAGTATGCAAGGTAACCATTATATTGTTCTTTACCTTGCTGTTTTTGTTCAATTATTATTATTATTACTTTATTCTTGTTTTCTATTGCTCTGTCTTTGTTTTGCTTCAAATGATAGAATACATAGCATACATTGGAATAACAAATAAAATAAAATAAAGGTTTAGCCTAATAAAATCAATGGCCTATACAGAAATTAAATCAAGTTATAAAATCTCATTCATTTTTCATTCACTGTATAATTAAAATATTTAAATATGGTTAAAAGTTAGTATAGTTATTTAGTGAAGAGCAGCAAATGAATCTCATTTTGATCAATGCTTTGTTTGATAACAGAGGTATCACTTTAAGAATGCACAGATATATAATGAAAGCACCCAACTACTTTACATAGAAAGATTAAAATTATGGGAGAAATACAGGAAAATACTTAAACCGTATGATAGTTGGATAGAATGGTAAAATACGAGAGAATCCCGGCAGAAAGGGGAGGGTTGACAGGTATGTATTAGCATCATACCATTATTAAAATATATTTAATCACCTGAATGCCAGTTATTTCAAATTCTAGAAAAAAGTTAATAAATGCTTAATGTTGGTTTAAACTTTAGTATGTTTTCCTACCAGTGATTCCCAAGTTATATCTATAGATTTTTGAAAAATAGTTATGGCAAGCTATGAAATAAAAATAAATAGCCTACTAAACTACACATCTGTCATCCTGTGCAGTATAGTGAAATGTCATGTTATACATTTTTTTTTTCTGTCGACTAACATGTGTGCTTTTGTTGATTTCCCCTATAAGTGACATTGATGATATTCAAGATAGTGTTTAGTGTTGTAGAGAAACTATTTTATTAATATAAATCCTAGTACCAGGAGTGCATGATACGCCTCATGCTCATGAATCTCATGCCACCAAAATTGCTGAAGTTCCTGTACTCTCCAGGTCCGAAGTACCACATCCTGCCTCTGTAGTTGGCATGCTCATACATGAGCCAGTGGCCATCCATCACGTGACAGGACTGGCAGTGAGACATGCGGTAACGGTCCATGATGTTTTCACAGTCATCCATCATCTCGTACATCTGACCCATGAAGTTGTCCCTCTCGTAGATTCTCATCCTGTAGGATCCTCTGTGCTGTAATATAGAAAGAAAGAAAAAAAAAAAAAAATATATATATATATATATATATTGAACATTAAACTTGTTTATCCTTCCAAATTACATCTACATGTTTATGGAACTCACCATAGGGATCATACGGCAGGACCTGATGCAGTTGTTCATTCCAAACATAGACATATAATCAGCATAATCTCCCCTCCTGAAGAAATATCCACTTCCCATGTAGTTGGGTTGATCGTACATCATCCAGCAGCCACTCTCCACTCTGCAAGAGTGACAGCGGCTCATGTAGGAGGAAAAGTCACCACAGTCACCCATGCACTCATAAGAGCGACCCTGGAAGTTCCTGTCCTCGTAGAAGACGACCTGACAATTCATAGTCAAACTTTTAGTGATGTATTTTTTTTCAATACTCTTTGTCACAATATAAATTACAAACTATAGCTAAAAATTAAACTTACCTTGCCCATCATGGTTGCGCTGGCTGTTACTCAGTGGTTCCACAAAGGAGAAACTGAAGCTGATTCTGGTTGTTGACTGACCACTGTTACCCTTACCTTTATACTAGACCAAGACTAAAGACTACAGGGCCTCTCAATTGTTAGTAAATTCCTGAATGTGCAAGTTGGCATAGAGGTTGTTAGTAAAGTATCTAGATCTTAGTACTTTGTCAGGAATTTCTTTGCATTTATTTTTCAATTAAATATATATATATATAAATATTAAATATAAATATAAATAACATATAATGTTGGGTTGTGTTGTGTTGGAAGGGCATACACTGCGTAAAACATATGCCAGAGTATCATACCTCTGTGGTGACTCCTGATAAATCAAAGGCTAAGCCTCAGGACAATGAATTAATTAATTAATTGTTTTATTGCCAGTGTGTGAATTGCTTGAAAATATAAAAGGAGGTCCTCCCTATTTCCTAGGTTGTCTCCTTGTTCTGTGGTGCATGAAATAATACAAAATTTCAAAATAATGACAAAAGTGATATTATGAATGGTAATGTTAACGTGACATGCAGAGATAAGGATTAATTGATATTGTAGACTTGCATAGCCAGTAGGGCTGCTCGATTATGGGAAAAATCATAATCACGATTATTTTGGTCATAATCGTAATAACGATTATTTAAAACGATATACAGTTAAAGTCAAAATTATTCACCCTCCTGTGAATTTATTTTTTTTAATAAATATTTTTCAAATGATGTTTAACAGATTCAGGAATGTTTCGCTGTATTTCCTATAATATTTTTTCTTCTGGAGAAAGTCTTATTTGTTTTATTTTGGCTAGAATAAAAGCAGGTTTAAATATTTTTTAAACCTATTTTAAGATCAATATCATTAGCCCCCTTAAGCAATATATTTTTTTGATTGTCTGCAGAAAAAACTACTGTTACACAATGACTTGCCTAATTACCCTAATTAAGCCTATAAATGTCACTTTAAGCTGAATGCTTGTATCTTGAAAAATATGTAGTAAAATATTATGTACTGTCATCATAGCAAAGATAAAAGAAATCAGTTATTAGAGATGTCTTATTAAATATATTATGTTTAGAAATGGGTTGAAAAAAAATCTTCTTTCTGTTAAACAGAAATTGGGGGAAAAATATAAAGGCCGCTAATAATTCTGACTTCAACTGTATATATACAGTTATTTTCCTCCCTGTAAATAAGGAAAGGGAATACATACAATAGAATAAACAGGTCTCTGTTAAGACTGCCTTTAATATTCTCATCAGGAAGGAAACTGGTCTAAAACTACTAGAATACAGGACAGCATCATTCTTCACTGTAAGAAAAAAACTTTAATTATAGCTACAAAAGACCTTCAGTCAAGAGCAGTGAGTGATTTTGTCCTTTTGTTGTTTGATTAATAATGATAAAAACAGTAGACAGCAAGAATATTACGCGCTGTCACTTTAAGAGCAGTACGGTTCTGATTTATGGTTTCACTTTCACATGTCTTTTGATTCTCAACTTGTTTGTTTATTACATAAATTAGGGTTAATATGAATAATCACTAAACACTGCATTTTGACACAAATTTGCATGTATTTGACCATTAAAGTCCAATCGTCCAATCACTGCACTCTTTCTGCCTAATAACAGAGGACAAATATCTGAAATCTTTGTTCTTTTTTTAATCTCCTGCTTTATTTAAGATTTGCTAATAATAATTACTTCATCTGGTCTAAAATACACAGGCCTACTAAACTGCACCTGCTCACCAATGTTTTACAGTAAAATATTGGTAGCAGTTATTTAATTATACAGTACTGATGTACTGTAACATCACAGTAAAGTAATAGAGAAATGGTTCCAGTCCTTCATGACATTAACTGTAGAATCCTGTGTACTGTTTTATACGTATATAAAAGTATATTAAAAGTATATACGTTTTTCAGACTGGACCAAACTAAATTCATTCATTTTCTTTTCGGCTTAGTCCCTTTATTAATCTGGGGTCGCAGCATATGCATATGTTTTACGCAGCAAATGCCCTTCCAGCTGAAACCCATCACTGGGAAACATCCATACACACTCATTCACACACATACACTATGGACAATTTAGCCTTCCCAATTCACCTATACCACATGTTTTTTGGACTTGTGGGGGAAACCGGAGCAAATCCACGCCAACACGGGGAGAACATGCAAACTCCACACAGAAACGCCAACTGACCCAGCCGAGGCTCGAACCAGCAACCTTCTTACTGTGAGGCGAACGTGCTACCCACTGCGCCACCGTGCAGCCACCAAACTAAATGTAAATGCAAATCTAGATCTATCTCAAAATAGCTCTTTTTTTATCTGATGCTTAATGTATGGTTGCTTTTTTCATTCGCTTTTGTTATGAGTGAAGTACACCTGGCAACCTTATATGTGAATGGTGCCAGTTAAGGAAGCTGGAAAAAGAGCAATGATATGAAGTAATCAAACAAAAGAATATTGATGTTATAATGCTGCAAGTAGGGCTGGGCGATATGGCAAAAAAAATTATCACGATCTGGAAGTGCAGGCTGCAAAATGCCTGCGCAGCATTATGCATAAACATTATCGAACACTTTATCAAACTGTCATTATATTATATTTATAGAAAAAATATATATATATCGTGATAATTATCGTTATCGAAATATCGCCCAGCCCTAACTGCAAGAATCACTTCTTGCAAAAAAAGGTAGTTTGAGTGTACTGTATTAAGATATCATCATGTGCAGGAGGAGTTGCTGTCCTGTATTCTAGTAGTTTTGGACCAGTTTCCTTCCTGATGAGAGTATTAAAGGCAGTCTTAAAAGAGAGCTGTTTTAAAAAATATATGTTTTTGTTTATGCTCCAACTGCTGTGATTGATAGAATGTTGTTTTTAGATACTCTGTTCCACTTTGCAAAAAGAATATTTATTTTTGGATGGTGATTTTAATTGCACTGAACACATGCTTGATAGGAATCATATTGAACCTTAATTGCCTTCACAAAGACGTTTAATACAGTTGATCAAAAAAATAATGAGATTTGTGACAGTTGGAAATAGTTAAGTGGGATTAAAAGACAATATACATGGGTTCATATGAGAGACAATGTAATATCTTTTGCTAGATTGAGTAGATGTGATACCATTAATCATCAGCTTAATATTTATAGCAGATGTTTAATTACACCGTAGGCTTCTCTGATTATGGTTTGGTGCAGTGCAGTTTTGTTATAAGGTCTCTTAAAACCTAAAAGCTCTTATTGGCATTTTAACACGTCCCTGTTTTAGGGACTCCTTTAAGATTTTTTTTGAGAAAATTACAGGAAGAAAAAGTTTTAAGTTCCAATCTATTCAACAGACTTTGGTGAGACTTAGAGACTGAAATAAATAAATGTCAACCGCTTGAGCTTGCTGATTCCTCCTCTGAAGAATATTATTATTTAGAGATTAGATCAAAGAAAAAGTCTCAATTGGCGGATCAGGCCTGGTGTTCAGAGGAGGGGCAGTTATTGCTAAAACCAGTTGATATTCGAAGAAGATCAGTCAATTTCTACAAGGATCTCTATAGAAGTGAGTCTGGAAACGAAGAAGAAAGTGTCTTTTTTGCATCCCTGCCAAAGATGCCTGAAGAGGGTAATGCAGCCCTCTCAGGTTCTTTAAGCCTGGGAGAGCTGTGTAAGACCCTCCAAGGCATAGAATCAGGGAAAACTCTGATTGTCTTCAGAAACATTTTTTGTTGTGCTGGTTGAAAATATCTTGATATGATTAATGGAAATGATCTAAATGCATTTACGTATTTTTATATTCTGAGTAAGACATAGGACTAAAAATGTTCATCCAATTGAAAATTTTGGGCCGAAAATTGCAATAAGTAGCCTAAACTGTCTGCCAACAAATATAGATTTGAGTAGATTTTTTATAGACATGTTAGTCTTGCAAAGTGTTGTTTTACAAATAGGCTATATGCACTGAAGTGTTTTTCAGCTACAGAAAAACAAAAGATTTATGTGACCATTTTCAATTTCATGAGGTAATTTTTATAGTATCAATGTAGTTTAATCAAAATATAGTCAGTTAAATAAACCTAAGCATCCATTTAGTTGTTCAAGGGTAAAACGAGATGAAAGGCTGTTTAAACACAAGCGCAAGCACAGTCAAGATGAAAAGTTAGTGTCAGTCGTTCTGGTAACGTAAGTGTAATGTAAAAAACGATATGGATGACAGGATATTTCTGGTTTCAGCACTCATTTTGTTCTGTTATTTATTTGGTTGAATAACAAAACATAAGTAAATAGCGCTCTTCCGCCTAGCCAGCTATGGGGAAACTGGCAGTACCCCGCTGGCCTGTCAACAACTATGCTTACGTTGCTTCTGAAATAGGTGTCTCCATACAGATGTCAGCAGAGACAAGCAATCCTTGCATGCATGAAATATTTCACATTATGACAAGTTGTAGCACTGAAAATAGTGATAGATATAATACAGATTTTTGAGTTTGAAACTGCAATATTATCTAATTCTAATCTTGTCACTGTTTTGGTGCACACTAATTAAAGCTAACCTTTATACTGGCACCCAACTTTGTTATTATTTTTTTATTTCACTTGCACTTTAAAATAAAATATACAGAATGTAATTTTGCAGCTGTTCCTTGATTGGAAGAGTATTTTAAAGCTACAATTTAAATGACGTGTATTTTATTTAACATTCCTTTTTACAAACTTGAGTGTATTTGTGGACATTGTTTTTACTGTTAGTGGCATTAATTTTATTCAAGACATGTTTAATATCTTAGAGAAATAATTTTATTCATATTCTAGTACCAAGAGTCCATGATACGCCTCATGCTCATGAATCTCATGCCACCCATATTGCTGAAGTTCCTGTACTGTCCAGGCCCGAAGTGCCACATCCTGCCTCTGTAGTTGGGCTGGTCATAAAAGAGCCAGTGGCCGTCCATCACATGACAGGACTGGCAGTGAGACATGCGGTAACGGTCCATGATGTTGTCACAGTCATCCATCATCTCATGCATCTGACCCATGAAGTTGTCCCTCTCGTAAATCCTCATTCTGTAGGATCCCCTGTGCTGTATATATATAAAAAAGTTAAGTTTCCAGACTGGACAAAACGACATGCAAATCTAGAACTGGATTGTAATCCTCATCATGGTGACCCACTGCTCACTAAATAACCCACCACTGATGTAGATAATAAATGTAAACAATTAAATTGAGAAAATTTGTTAATTTTCCACCAAAATTCAAAATGCATATGGAGCTCACCATAGGGATCATACGGCAGGACCTGATGCAGTTGTTCATTCCAAACATAGACATGTAATCAGCATACTCTCCCCTCCTGAAGAAATAACCACTTCCCATGTAGTTGTGTTGATCGTACATCATCCAGCAGCCACTGTCCACTCTGCAAGAGTGACAGCGGCTCATGTAGGAGGAGAAGTCACCACAGTCACCCATACACTCATAAGAGCGACCCTGGAAGTTCCTGTCCTCGTAGAAGATAACCTAAAAATAAATACATTTTTAGTAATTTCATTTTTTTTTCCTATGTCCACTTTAATCTGATTTAATCTTTGAGGATGTTAACTGTAGTTCAGTTTTACCTTGCCCATCATGGTTACTCTAGCTGACCCTTAGTGATTCCACAAAGGAGAAGCTGAAACTGATTCTCTTTGTTGACTGACTGTGGTCACCTGTGCTTTTATACCAAGACCAAGACTAAAGACTAAAGGACATCTATTGTTAGTCAATTCCTGACTTTGCAAGTTGGCATAGAAGCTGTTAGAAAGCATAGTATCTAGGTCTTAATAATCAAGCTAGTACTTTTTCAGGGACTTCTTCTGAACCTGTGCTATTCTGAAGTTCTTAATATAATAACTCACATTCAAGGCAGTTAGTATTAGTATTAGTTAGTGTTAGTATTATTGTCATCATCGTCATCATTAATATTTTATAATTATTAGACATTCATTTTGGAATTATTGTGCAAATATCAATAAGTCATCACAGCATTAGTTAGATAGTTGTTTCTGGTTTTTGTTATTTCTGATTGATGTTATTTTAAAATACAACAAATCCGTTAATATACAATTTGCAGTGGTTCTCATTCATTTTTGGTGGGTGCTCCCAAATGTTTTCTGGTGTTCCTAAATTTTGCACCTGTGCTACTAAGTAAAAAAGTAAATTTCGAGCCCTGTTTTAGAATAAAGTTTATATTATTAGACTATAGCTTGTTTTTAGAAAAGTTATCAGAATAATTCATCACAATCCTCAATTTAATCACCTTCATGATTCATGCCTACACAGTTCATTTATTGCACATTTAGTAGTTTTAGTTATCCTTGTTTGTTCTTTTGTTAATAAATACTCATTTATTATTATAATTGTGTCTTCCTTGTGTTGATAATACAGTAATAGGCTCTACAAGTCAGATGATCTCACTAATCCTTCAGATTTGGCCAAACCTATTTAAAATTTGTATAATTCATTTCAACAATCTTTGATTGTTAATTATTACCACAGTGGAATTCCGAGGCTGGTGCCCTGTTCAATTAGTTATTTATCTGATACTCACACTCACCTAAAGTAAGGAGTGACCAGATCTCAATGTTAATACTAATATTAATGATAATATTCGAGACAAACCAAAGTAATTATCACTACATTATTTGATGCCATGCGTGAAGATAAAATACCCGGATAATATTTGTGATAAATTCAAATTATCACTACAGTATATGGTGACCTGCGTGAGGCTAAAATATCAATATTAATATCAATACAAATATTGATGTTAATATTTGTGATGAATACAAAGTTGTTATTGTTGTTTTAAGGCTATTTGAACTTCTTGATGGAAATGATGTCACTCAGTGTATGTGTGAGAGAGAGAGTACACTTATGGCATATGTTAGAAGTGTTGCGATTGATACAAAGCACTTAGCCTAGTTTAAACAGAATTTTGCAGAATGTGTGTTATGATACCGTCATATGACACAGGTCAGACACATCACACATGAAAGTAAATAAATCTAACTTATAAGTCTAACTTGTTAGACATAATTTAGACGACTCATGGTAGTTCATCTCTATTTGCATGTTTGCATTGATTTTATATGTAATTTGCTCACACAAATACTTAATTCTGCATTTGGTTTGAACCCAGCAAAAAATAAGGTTTTATTTACTTTTGCCTGGCTCAGCAGGTATCTGTTTTCTGATTTGCTTTTGGTTGCCACGCCCTCTCTCTGCTGGTGGGCGTGTTTTCACACTTGCATCAGAATGAATTTTCACCACACGTGATATACAGTGATCTGCCGTCATGTAAATAAGATAAATAACATGAGGCTATTTTGTTTATTTAATAAAAGAATAAAGTATATACTTGTTCTGTTGAAAGTAACTTTAAAACTTTAAAAAAATAGAATGTTGTAATGAACAGTAATGATAGAAGTGTACAAAATTAATATCTTGAGTGTTCGATGGGGTTAAACATGCATATCTTTTTGAGGTTTTAGAAAATCTATATTAAATTATGATATAAGTCTGTTTGCAGTCTCTAATGGTAGAAAAATATTTATATTAACAGAATGATATGAGATTTACAGGGTGTTTCCTTACTGGAATTAAACACAGAGACGATTGAAATCAGTGTTTAGGTAGCAAACCTCCAATGTTCAGTGTCAATTAAACTGATAATTTCAGTATTAATCATGTTAAAAATGTAAATATAGTTCTGTATCTCAAAACGTAACAATATTTAAGTAAATAAATAAAGCAATATTTAATCTATCATTTACTGCAATAAACATCCATTTTTTATGACTTTTTATTTTTGCACCACTTTGTCGCTTTGCAGTTTCACAGAGGTGGTCACACACATCTCTCTCTCACACCCACACACACACATACACACACATGCTGCATTTTGTGACAGGACATACACACGGCTGTTTGACACTATTCTCTGACCCACCGAGTCAGTAAAGTACCACAAATACACACATCTCTAAGCGCATGCACGCACACACACACACACACACACACACACATATATATATGTATATGAGAAAGGCATCTGTTAAATTACCTAATAGGGTTTGAGAAACTAGTAAAATGAGGAAAAATGTAGGATTACAGTTTTGAAATTATGTTTTTGAAATTAGTAGCTAGTAAACTAAAAATACTATTTGCAAATAGTATACAACTTTGTGAAGAGAATGTTAATCTGTATTCAATGCACCAAAAGTCCAAAAGGTTTATTTAGAACAACAAATTAGTTAAACTGGAAGCTAGACTACCAATCCACAAAGTGACATTTCACAATTTTCTAGTTATTTTGGACTTGTCACAATGTCACAAAAATTAAAAAATATATATAAATCAGTACAGTTGAGCAATAGAAAGCTTTTACTGTATGTATACATACAGCTCTATATTACAGAGCATGTTTTTCATGGCACTGAATTATCTTAATGCTAGGTACACACCAAATGTACAATTAATTATTTGCAGGTGCAAGCTATATACAATGTCAATGCAAATGCTCAAATATAGGCGAATTATCACAGTGCTGCATGATTGATGCAGAATACATGCTGTGGAATGCGTGGAAGACATGGAATTCACCTCAATCATGTCTTCTGTGCAAGTTCAAATATTTTAACTTGAGCAGAAAGTTAGCATGAACTGAAAAACATCCTGCAAGATTAAACTGGAGCGGTGTGCCCTGTGTTTGGTGTGAACACAGCATAAGAAAAGTTCTAGTCATGTTACCTCAAGATGTTTTGTAATCCGACAAATCAGAAAAATCTGATTTTTGATTATCTCTTTTTAAAAGTTTGTGTGTGCATTATATAAGCAAATTGTGGCATTAATTTTGAAGACACATGATTTTAGTATTCTAGAGAAATTATTTTATTGATAGAAACCCTAAAACACTAGTACCAAGAGTCCATGATACGCCTCATGCTCATGAATCTCATGCCACCCATATTGCTGAAGTTCCTGTACTGTCCAGGCCCGAAGTGCCACATCCTGCCTCTGTAGTTGGGCTGGTCATAAAAGAGCCAGTGGCCGTCCATCACATGGCAGGACTGGCAGTGAGACATGCGGTAACGGTCCATGATGTTGTCACAGTCATCCATCATCTCATACATCTGACCCATGAAGTTGTCCCTCTCGTAGATCCTCATTCTGTAGGATCCCCTGTGCTGAAGTGGAAGAGAAGTTTGTTACTTTTAAAATACAATTAAATTACTTCATTGTTATCTTAAATCAGCTTAACATTGGGCTCACCATAGGGATCATACGGCAGGACCTGATGCAGTTGTTCATTCCAAACATAGACATGTAATCAGCATACTCTCCCCTCCTGAAGAAATATCCACTTCCCATGTAGTTGGGTTGATCGTACATCATCCAGCAGCCACTGTCCACTCTGCAAGAGTGACAGCGGCTCATGTAGGAGGAGAAGTCACCACAGTCTCCCATACACTCATAAGAGCGACCCTGGAAATTCCTGTCCTCAAAAAAGGTGACCTAAAAAAAAGTTGAAAGTTTTAGTGAAGTAAAGTAAGATATGTAAAAAAATTACAACTATGTAAACTGTTCAGAAATGGGTGGTGGATTGATGTTTACCTTCATGTTTGCAGTGGTGTATCCTCAGTAGTTCCACAAAGGAGAAGCTGAAGCTGATTCTGCTTGTTTACTGACTGCTGTCACTCGTACCTTTATACTAGACCAAGACTAAAGACTACATAGTACCTATTGTTAGTCAATTCCTGACTCTGCAAGTTGGCATAGAGGCTATTCTAGTTGAGGCTTGGTATGTAGATCTTAGTGTTCACGTTTGTTAGTCCAAAATAATATTTTTTTTTTTACAATTTATCTTTGTCAGAACGTGTGAATCTGATTAACACGATTGTGAATCTGATAAACGACATAAAATGCTGGTAATGTTTTACAGTACATTCACTTTGTTATCATAAAGTGATAACTTAACTCTGTCTGTGTTTCTCTGCGTACCAGTAACAGAAGACCGGACCTTTAAAATGTTTATAGGTTTGGCAACATATTTTTTGTTTTGTGAATATTTATGAAGTTTGTCTTTACCCTCATTCTTCTGGAAGATTGCTCCCTTGCAGAGTCAGAGAATGTGATGATCCCAGTTCAATACCAGTCTGACCAGTTGCATCAGTTGGCTACATTGTCTGTAACCGAGGGAGCAGTTGTTGAATACAAGGAATACAAGTGTGTGGCAGCAGTTCCTTTAGCTCCATATCCCGTAGTCTTTAATTTTTGTTTTTTGTGCCTGTGTATTTTATTCTATCCTATGCATATAGAACTTTTAACACAATAGTATGACGGCTGTTATCATATGAATACATAACTTTTAATGCTATGGTATGGCAGGATTTCTTGTTTACACAAGAAATCTGCTGCTCGCTCTGCAGAGGAGTGTTAGTGGATTACCCATGGATATTATCCCAGAGGAGCAGTGGTTCTATCATGGGCACAGAGCAGGCAAGAAAGTGAAAGCCATGCGCCAAGAGAAGAGATGGAGATACAATCCCTCATTTTTGTCAGTAGTGATAGCCAATGTGAACTCTCTGTCAATCAAATCTGCTCTGATAAGGTACTAGAGGTTATACTGTAAATGTAGTGTGTTTTGTGTCCTTACAAACTCAGAGTTACCAGGGTCACAAAGACTACTGACTGGGGTATCCTGCAGGACACCCATAGGGAGGATTTAGAGCCTTATTCTCAACATATCTCTTCTCTGTGTTCCTGCAATGAGGGAAGTGCAATGAGATCACTCATGTTATCAGAGAGACAGGGTTTCACAAGTATCCTAAAGTACAATTTGTTGTGTATCAATCCCACAACTCCCATATTGCAGATAAGCTGTATGAAGCAGACATGTCAACAAACTTATTGGTGTAAGAAGCCATGCAGTTATTTGAAGAAAATAGTGGGAACATATTTAAAAAAAACATATAAAAAAAAAAAAAAAAAATTATTTTATAATACACACAAGACAAATTGAGCTAACACTGGCTTTTTTACATCAAGATTATAAAATCGTCGATGCCCAGGTTGCTGATGTATGAATGTCCTGTACTATAAAGCCTTTAATCGATGCACATCAGGTAACCATACCTCAGCCTTTAGAATCAGCCTTTAGCTCATCTGGAGGGCTTAGACCCATATTATTATAACCTGATATAAAAGCTTCCACCACCCAGTGGGAAAAGCACTAATGAGAAATGGGTCTACCATTATTAAAATTGGCTCATGAAATAAATATATATTTACTCCTCCTTAGTGCTTTCATCCTGTCTACATAGTGATGTAACGCAGGGGCAGGGCAAAGACAATGAAGCTGTTTTTCTGATGAGAAAAAGGGTGGTAGATTAAAAGCCAGTAAATCTAGCTGTGTGCAAACAAGTGATGACTCGCTTAACCCCCTGGGGTCAGCAAACATATATGCTTTTTAGCACATTTCTGTGTGATGACCATAAAAGGAGTTTAAAATATTTCTCATTTTTGACTATATTGATAAGACAAACACATATTTGAAAACTGTAAAGGGTCTATTTTATTTGTATATATATACATGACTGGCAAACACATAGAAAAAAAACTGCTGAATCTTCGCCAATATTTGCACACTTTTTTGTACACTTTTAAATGAGCCGACAAATCTCTCTGGTTAAGTAATTCGTATGGAAAGAATGCAATGCAGAATTCGCAATCTGAGCTCATTACCCCACTAATTAGTTCCTGCCTTCCACATTCAAACGTTTTTTTCTTCTGCATTCAAAGAAGTTTTTTATTTCATTGGAATGACCCATATGACCTCATGAGACCACTGCCAAATGCTGCTTCATTCAGAAAGTGACATGTTACATACAAGTTATTTATTATTATTATTATTATTACTATTTATGTATTTATTTAACCATAGTTGAACCAGTCAAAAGATTGAAAAAAGCTTACTAAGGCTGTGATTATTTGAGCAAAAATATAAATAAAAGGTTGTGAAATATTATTTAGATTTAAAGTAATTGTTTTTAAGATTGTATTTCTTGTGATTAAAACTTTTACTTTAGTGAAGCAATTACTCTGAATCATTCAAAATTATTCTAATATGCTGGATTAATGCACTTAAGAAACACTTTTTATAACAACAGTATTGCAAACACATGATATATCTAATATTTAAAAAAATATATTTTTATCCCTAAAAAAACCCCCATTAAATTGATGTTTATTTAATGGCATAATAATCTAAATAATGACAATATATATTATTTATATTTTGTTTATCAAAGTACGTCTTTTATTCATACCTTCATGATTTAAAGTGTTGTTCTAGTATAGGCTATATATAGGCTATATGTTTTATATTTGGAAAATACCAAATATGCTATTGGGGGCGTCACGGTGGCGCAGTGGGTAGCACAATCGCCTCACAGCAAGAAGGTTGCTGGATCAAGCCCCGGCTGGGTCAGTTGGCATTTCTGTGTGGAGTTTGCATGTTCTCCCCGTGGTTGCGTGGGTTTCCTCTGGGTGCTCCGGTTTCCCCCACAGTCCAAAGACATGTGGTATTGGTGAATTGAATAATCTAAATTGGCCGTAGTGTATGAGTGTGAATGCAAGAGAGTATGGGTGTTTCCCAGTGTTGGGTTGCGGCTGGAATCCGCTGCGTAAAACATATGCTGGATAAGTTGGTGGTTCGTTCCGCTGTGGCGACTCCTAATGAAGAAAGGGACTAAGCTGAAAAGAAAATTAATTAATGAAAAATATGCTATTGTCAATAGCATATTTTGCTAATTGCAAAGCCTGAAATATAAATCTATAAACATATTTAGATATTTCACCGTCCGAGTGCAAATGCATGACTGTGACAGGCTTATTAACCAACGGAGTGAGCGCAGCTTCATTCCCCCAATCAGCAGTGCCCAAACCAGCTGTGGGTAATGACCATCATAAACAAACAAGAGCGCGGGCATCGCAGGCTAGGGAGAGGTCATGGCGTCTCTGAGATCACGCAAGATTTTATTCGCTGATGACTGAGTTTAGATACAGACTGTAGGGACTTTGATCTAGAGTAGATTTGGCTCAGATAAAATAATACTTAAACAGACTGACTGAGTACACAAGTTTCACTCTCCCTGTCTTAAAAGTGCAGAATAAGTGGATGCGCCGTAAATCTGATGCTCCATAAACTCCTTGATGAGCAGACGCTAAACCGAGCTTAAAGGACTGATTGACTTATTAAACTCATTTTTAGTTGTATTGATAAGACAAGCACAGATTTAAAAACTGTAAAGTGTCTGTTTTGTGTTTGTATATATTCATAATTACAACTAAATAATGTTTTTGCAAAATTAAACAGACAGGGCAGGCTTTGTCTTTCTGTTTTTCTGTCAACATGACTGGCATGACTGACCCGTCAGAAAAAAGAGCTGAATATTTGTGAATATTTTATTATGGTCAATCGGTGCCTTTGAAAACACTATTGGTTGGGTTTAGGGAAGAAGGAGAGTGGGTCAGTCGATCGGTCAGTCAGTCAGTCAGTCAGTCAGTTAGTCAGTTAGTCAGTTATTTAGTCAGTCAGTCAGTCGACAGCGGCCTCTGGTGGATTTACGTGAGAACAGCGGGTGCGAATGGCACTTGCGAGAGAAATTTTAGATCTCAAAAAGCATACAAAACGGCCTTTGGTGGATTCGCAAAAACAAAAACTGCAAAAAAACGTACCTCCAGGGACATATTTGGTGCTCTCCAGAAATGTATATAGCGGTACGTTTTCAGAATGAACCTGGGTTGTAAAGATTCCCACCTTCCGCATTCAAATGCAAATCACATGACCACACCCACGTGAACTTGCAAACATCCACAAACACAGCGGCTTTAATGTGGCATCATGAAGAAGTTTGTTTTCATTTTCATTGTCAGAAATATGTTGGAATTATGATCCATATTGATTCAGAAGACCACTGAGATTGGATGCGGCTTTATTCAGAGAATGACACAAGTTATTATTATTTAGACTAGTGCAATTATTTAAGAAGAAATATAAATAAAGTCATGAAATATTATTTTGATTTCAAGTAATTGTTTTTGATATGAATGTAGTTTAAAATATGATGTATTCCTGTGATCAAATCTAAATTCCAACGGTAATCCAAGGGTTCAAAAAATCCAAATACCGAGAAAATCACGTTTAAATTTGTCCAAATTAATTTCTTATCAATCACATTAATAATCAAAAATTGAGTTTTGATATATTCACAATAGGGCATTTACAAAATTTATTCACTGAACATTACATCTTTTCTAGTTTTTTAACCATTCACCACTCATTTCTCATTTTTTTTACACTTTCAGTACGTGTGAAAATTTCAATTATTAAAATTTCTCCTAAACATGTTTTTTTTTTTCTCTTTACATTTCAATAAACGTTTGAATTTAATTTCAGAACAGAACTTGTTGTATAGAGATGTTTTATTGAAGAACATTAGTACCAAGAGTCCATGATACGCCTCATGCTCATGAATCTCATTCCACCCATATTGCTGAAGCTTTTGTACTCTCCAGGCCTGAAGTACGACATCCTGCCTCTATAGTGGGGTTGGTCATAAAAGAGCCAGTGGCCGTCCATCACATTGCAGGACATACAGTGAGACATGCGGTAACGGTCCATGATGCTGTCACAGTCATCCATCATCTCGTACATCTGACCTCCGAAGTTCTCCCTCTCATAGATCCTCATTCTGTAGGATCCCTTGTGCTGTAGTGGAAGAAAAGCCAGTACTGCAATTTAACATCACAGATTCAAATAAAGTATATATTTTTACTTCTCTAAGTTGTATTGAGCTCACCATAGGGATCATACGGCAGGACCTGATGCAGTTGCTCATTCCGAACATAGACATGTAATCAGCATACTCTCCCCTCCTGAAGAAATACTGATTTCCCATGTAGTTGGGTTGATCGTACATCATCCAGCAGCCACTGTCCACTCTGCAAGAGTGACAGCGGCTCATGTAGGAGGAGAAGTCACCACAGTCACCCATACAATCATAAGAGCGACCCTGGAAGTTCCTGTCCTCGAAAAAGGTGACCTGAAAATGCAAAGTTAATATTTTAGTGATTTAAAGTGAAATGTACCAAATAGAAAATCTATGTTAACCATGTGCAAATGGCATCTGATGTGAGGTTTACCTTCATGTTTGCGCTGCCTGATCCTCCGTGCTTCCACAAAATAGAATATGAAGCTGATTCTGCTTGTTTACTGACTGCTGTCACCCGTACCTTTATACTAGACCAAGACTAAAGACTACACAGCCCCTATTGTTGGTAAGTTCCTGACTGTGCAAATTGGCACAGAGTGCTTTCTAGCTAAAGCTTTTTATGTAGATCTTAGTGTTCACATTTGTTAGTACAAAAGACTGTATTTTTTTTCTGAAATTTATATTGTTTAGAAAGAATGTGAATCTGACAAACAACAATAAATTTCAGTAATAATTTACAGTAGGGATTACCAACACTGTTCTGTTGGTCTACATACTGCAGGTTTCAGTTTCAACCCTGTTCCAGCACACCTGCCTGTAATTATAAAGAAAACCTGAAAACATTTATTACCTAGTGTGTTTGATTAAGTTTGGAGATTAAATCTGCTGAATGGTAGTCTTTTAGGAGCAGGATTGTTGATCCCTGATTCACAGTAATATTCATTTTAGCATGAATTTATGATCAAAGGATCATAATAGTGAACACCTTTTGTTATGTTACGGTTTTAATCTATATTACTGATAATTTATGCATATGATATAATTTGTGATTTTTATATAATTAGTCAAACAAAATTTATTTTAGTTTGACTTAATTTGTATTAAAATCACAAATTATAGTATCTTTAAAAAATCATTAAAAATTAAAACAAATTTATTATGCGCTATATAATAATTTATAATAATTTAAAGCAGAGTTTACATAAGACTTTTCATTATCCATTAATTTGATGGACATGATTTAAAAAAAGCCATATAAACAATTACCTGTCATATTTATATTAATTAATTATTATTGTTAATGATAATAATAATAATAATACATTTCATAGCTTTTGTTTTCATTTACAGTTTCAATTTTATTTATTTACATGACAAGCATAAAGTCACAAATATCCAATAATAGATAAAAACGATAAATCATTACAAGGTAATGATTAACAGATCAGACCTTTAGGACCTGTCCACACAAACAAGGGTATTTTCAAAACCACAGATTTTCCACACAAAAACGCAGTATCAGGTGACTGATACCAAAACTTTCTGAAAACTCCAGCCAAGGTGAAACATTTCCAAAACTCCAGGTACAGTGTGTTTGTGTGGCCAATACAACTGGAGTTTTTACCTCATGACATTAGCGTGCACGCTATTTTCTCCTTTCTGATTGGCCAACACGGCTGGGTTCATGCGAAATGTGGAAGTCGCAGATGAGGAAATTCGACGTTCATGGCAAACGTGTCATGTATTCCACATTGTTCGCACCATGGGATGGTAATTCGCCTCTTTTCTCATGTTTGCATTGACTTAATTCCACGTTTGGTGTAAACCAAGCATAAAAGACTTTAATCACCACCTGTTGGTTTGGCATGCCCTTAACATGCATCACATGTTTTTGCGTTTTCATGTGGACAGAGATTTTTTTTATTAAGTGAAGGCAGAGTAAACTGATTGCCTGCACCTTTCACATTCAATTAGCATCCATTTAACCCCTCTGAAGTCTACTGTATTGTGGGTGACACAAGCCCTTTTTTTAAGTCAGAGCAAAAGAAACTCAAATTGCTCGTTCTATTTTTGTCATACAGATAAGTTATATTTTAAATGTTGTAACTTAATTGTAAAAGAAATATTCTCCATTTATGTAATCTGCATGAAAGCAAGGAGAGGCATGATTTTCAGTTTAACCCTAATTACCTGTAATAAGCTGTGCACAGTCCACCCCCTGCTGCTTTCACATGCTAAAGAGCACAAGGTCCCAATGGTTGATGAAACAAAGAGCATGACCTCACTATGACAAAGTTGAAGTTTGCTTATTAAATACCAAGCATGGCTTGAAGAATAGAAATAATCAAGATATTGCCACAGTGATTTGTATTTGCCTTTATATTTGATTGATTTAACCGTTTCTATCATCTTTATCCTCTATGATCAGTAGTAGCAATAACAATCGGTGCAATAAATTGTGGAAAATGTGGTCCGGGAGGCTGATAGAGAATTTGCCCTCCAGTGGGCCACAAGGGCACTCCTGCTGGCAATCACAACATAGTCCCCCCTCTAGGAGCAGCTTCTAGATGCTCCAACAATGAACATGTTCAAGTGAAGTAGAGTGGAGATAGAAACGGGGAGGGATGGAGGGCCAGGTCAATGTAGTTGAGGGGCTCTCAAGGATAGGGCAGAGGCGGCCCTGGAATGTGGAACAGAAGCAGGCCTGGAGCATGAAGCATCGTATTCTCCTTATTCTCCTTCATAGGCTTGAAAATTATGTTGGTATTACAGGAACTGCATTGGCCTGGTTCAGGTCTTATCTATCTGAACGTTATCAATTTGTATCAGTTAATGAAGAAGCATCATACAGATCAAAAGTACACTGTGGGGTACCACAAGGCTCAGTTCTTGGTCCCTTACTTTTCACACTATATATGCTACCGCTAGGCGATATCATTAAAAAGCATGGAGTTAGCTTCCACTGTTATGCTGATGATACACAACTTTATATCTTCTCTCAACCTGATAATATGTTTGAATTTACAAAATTAACAGATTGTATAACTGATATAAAAAATTGGATGTCTAATAACTTTTTATTATTAAATTCAGATAAAACTGAGGTCTTGCTTATTGGACCCAAAAACCTCACACGAAAAAACCTAGAACACTGTCTAACCCTTGATGGGTTCTTAGTTCAGTCCTCATCTTCAGTCAAAAATTTGGGGGTGATTATTGATAGCAACCTGTCGTTTGAAGGCCAGATTTCAAGCATCTGTAAAATTGCATTTTTTTCATCTTAAAAATGGTGCCAAACTTCGACATATGGTATCAATATCTGATGCGGAAAAGCTTATTCATGCTTTCATGACCTCTCAGTTAGACTATTGTAATGCGTTACTAGGTGGTTGCCCTATTGGTCTAATTAACAAACTTCAGCTGGTTCAAAATGCAGCTGCTAGAGTGCTTTCTAGAACAAAGAAATATGATCATATTACTCCAGTTCTTTCATCATTGCATTGGCTCCCTATTAAATATCGTATAAATTTTACAATTTTATTGACTACCTACAAAGCCCTGAACGGCTTAGCTCCCCAGTATTTGAAGGAGCTCCTGGTGTATTATAGCCCCTCACGTCCACTACGCTCAATTAATTCTGGACAATTGATTATTCCCAGAATATCAAAATCAACTGTAGGCGGTAGATCTTTCTCATATCTGGCACCTAAACTCTGGAACAGCCTTTCCAGCACAGTTCGGGAAGCAGACACACTCTATCAGTTTAAAACTAGATTAAAGACACATCTCTTTGCATCAGCATACACATAAAACACAAATGCTTTTGAAATACAAATCCTTTAAAGGATTGTTAGTCTGCATTATTTAGGGCAACCGGAGCCGGGAACACTTCCCAAAAGACATTATAATTTGAACGGCATCTGCGCCTATGTTAGTCTTTTTTTTTTTATTCGCGAGGTTTCCATAGTCCTGGACCAGGCCGTATTCTGAGCAGCTGCTGTGGTGGTCATGGATGAGTGGAGAGCATGAGACTAATTCCTGTAAGACCCCAGTGACAGACGAGTCTTCGCATTATCCTGAAGGGCCAGCCTCTACACCAGCCGGTGACCTCTCCCACCTGCAGCTTCTCCACGATGGACGTCCAGCGTTCTCCAGCCTCCGGCGCCTAGACTGCAGCTCTGCACAAGACATTTGGCCATAGGAGAAATGGTCGTGCACAGCTGAGCCTGGTTTCTCTTGAGATTTTTTTTCCTTGACATTCGCCAATTGGTGAAGTTCGTTCCTCGCCGCTGTCGCCACTGGCTTGCATGGTTCGGGACCTGTGGAGCTGCGCATCAATGGATTTGCTCTTCAGTGTTTGGACTTTCAGCAGTGAAAATTAAACCACACTGAACTGAACTAAACTGAACTTAAACTCTGAAAACTGGACTGAGACTGTTTCAATTTACTGTACTCTTCTATGTTAAGCTGCTTTGACACAATCTACATTGTAAAAGCGCTATAGAAATAAAGATGAATTGAATTGAATAGGCGGACCTAAAGCACAGATGAGCTTGGGTCAGACTAAAAGACCTTTTTCACAATCCAGTGTATTGGTAGTTCCATTTACCTTTGAATGGGATACTTCTCAGGAATATTTACAACAAACTGAAAATATTAACATTGCAATAATATTATTGGGCTTGTGTCAAAATGTTTCTCTTTTAATACTGAACTGCTTTCTGAGTTTGAAAATGATTACAATTCCTCAAGTTATTAAGAATAAGAGTAAGCTATTATTTAAGGAAATAATATATTTTCAACCTTTTCACTTATTAATTCAGTTTATTATTTCCTCAATAATGAATTTATTTTTACTTCAATGCTTCAATTACTATTTTATGTAAATGTTCCTGCATGAGTAAAATTTCATATTAAATCTTCTCATATTACCTAGTAAGAATGTCGTCTAAAAATGCAATCAGTTCCACTAATTATGAAATAAATTCACAATGATCCATTCTCACATGCTTCGTTTTTTTTTCTGTTTGAATGAATTAAGACAGTGTCCTGTCACCACCTACTGGGTTGTTTTAATTTGATATCTGCACTACCTTTTAATTAATAAGTTTCACATTACAAATAATTTCAACACAAATCAATTCATTTTCAGCGATCTGTTTAACCTCCCATTTTCGCAGTTCAAGTAGAAATCTCGCTGATTGGTATGTTTGTTTGAGATGTCAGATGTCTTGCCTTGAATACAGACAACAGAAAACAACTATCGCCATCATCTAACCGTATCTTTAGTAAATATACAGGTGAATTCTCTAATGGCACCGCATGATGTGAAAAGGGTCTATTTGGTAGGTCTGGAGACTCTGGATCAGGAGGCATTGGCAGGTCAGATGGTACTGGTGGGTCAGGTGGCTTTGGCAGTGGCGGTCATACTTGGAGCTCACATGGCAGCACTGGTGGCTCTGTCAGAAGTAACTCTGTTGACAGGCAAAAGTTCAGGACAGGCGGCAAACAATAAAAAAAAATGTGGTAAACAGTCCAGGGATCAAAAACAACATAAACAAGAAAACGCTTTGTAATGTAGCAACAGCTTAACAAAACTCAGCCCTGAATGAGTTTGAGTGTGGTATTTAAATAGTCAAACAGTAACAGTAAAAGTGTCAGCTGGAACTGGTAATCAGTGCAGTGCGTTATGGAGGGCACTCCACCCATAACATGTTTGGTGTAATCTCAACTGAAACATGATAAGATGATGGGACATAGAGTAGCTCCTGCCCTTTAAAATAGCATTTTGTATTATCACAGCTCTGCCAGTGAGAATGGTTGAGCTCAAGCGCATCAAATGAAAAGCAAATAAGATGCATCTTGAAGGGGGCGGGGCATGTCAGAAACTAGAGAGCATTTGATTGTTCAAGATTTGATGAGAATTTGTGAATATGTTCTCATAAACATACAAGAAAACAATAGTAATTCTACATTTAGGTTTGTATTGACTCAAATCATCAGTCAGACTACCAAAGTGAAAACCTGTTTTTATCCAGGTGATAAAGTTGCATATTGAAAAATACATTTGATGAGTAACCGATAATGTTGATGTAAAGAAATCTTGAAGAAGACAAGAAGTCCTCAATGTGTGATGTGCTGCGGACAGACAAGATATGTTTTAGCACAGAAATGTGTATTTTTACACATTTCTCTTTTTATTTTTTTGTTGTTTCATAAGATAGTGGAAAATATTTTCAGAACAGAATGTTTAGTGTTGTATAGAAATTGTTTTATTGAAACACTAGTACCAAGAGTCCATGATACGCCTCATGCTCATGAACCTCATGCCACCCATATTGCTGAAGTTCCTGTACTGTCCAGGCCCGAAGTGCCACATCCTGCCTCTGTAGTGGGGCTGGTCATAAAAGAGCCAGTGGCCGTCCATCACATGGCAGGACTGACAGTGAGACATGCGGTAACGATCCATGATGTTGTCACAGTCATCCATCATCTCATACATCTGACCCATGAAGTTGTCCCTCTCGTAGATCCTCATTCTGTAGGATCCCCTGTGCTGAAGTGGAACAGAATTCTGTTATTTTCAAGTTTATCAGGCAGAAAACTGTAACATACAAAAGAAAAAATATATATTATCTTAGAAATCCTCAAAATTGAAATTACCATGGGGATCATACGGCAGGACCTGATGCAGTTGCTCATTCCAAACATGGACATGTAATCAGCATACTCTCCCCTCCTGAAGAAATGTCCACTTCCCATGTAGTTGGGTTGATCGTACATCATCCAGCAGCCGCTCTCCACTCTGCAAGAGTGACAGCGGCTCATGTAGGAGTGCATGTCACCACAGTCGCCCATACAGTCATAAGAGCGACCCTGAAAATTCCTGTCCTCAAAAAAGGTGACCTAAAAAGTGCAAATATAATGTTTTTGTTACAAAAAGTTTAAATGGGTAAAATTATTGAAGTTTCACTGTATGGAATGGGTGCTAGAAGGTTCACCTTCATGTTTGCGCTGTCTGATCCTCAGTGGTCCCACAAAGAAGAAGTTGAAGCTGATTCTGGCTGTTGACTGACCGCTGTCACCTGTCCTTTTATACAAGGCCAAGATTAAAAACTACACAGTCCCTATTGTTACTCAGCTCCTGACTATGCAAGTTGTCACAGAGACCTTTCTAGCTAAAGCTTGGTATGTAGTTTTTAGTACAGAGACATATTTGTACTTATTTTTAACACAAGTAGAATTGGTGAAGTGTAAGTACCAATAATTAAATTTTTTACTTTTTTTATCTGTTTAAGTATTTATTGCAGAAATATTCACAACATCCGTTACATATTTGTTTATGTAACAGTTAAATAAAAAAGAGTTCCCTAAGAGGAAACTATGGTTATATTGGTTACAAAGCAGAGTGGTTACAAAGCAGAGTAATGTATACCTTTATGTTATCTTCCGTTTATACAAAAACTTTATAGAACAATAGGGAAGTGGACATAATGTTTATAAACAGGCATGAAATTTTAGGTTTTATAACACATTAGGTTGTATAGGAGTTGTATACTCAATCCATTTGGACCAAACGTCAACAAATACACAGAATGTATTTGTCTCCATAATAAATATAGTTTTAACAACATCAGTCCAGTCCTCTATTTGTAATATCTAGTAATTTTTTTTTTACTTGAAGCAAGAATGTTTCTATACATATATTTTATTTTTGTTTTTCTTTTAGCAGAGAACCATTGGCAGCTTGCCCAATTATGATACCTCAAAACTGAAATCGACTAAAATTTCTAATATCTTATTTAGTACCTTATAAAAACCTTTCTAAAACTTTTATTATTATGACATCCTAAATATGTGAAACTTGTTAGTATCCTGTGAGCTGCAGTATCTCCAACCATTTGAGTTGCCCAGAAATTAGTTTTTATCCGATTTGGAGTAAGGAAAAACAAATAATATTCCTTCAGCAAAATTCTCTCCAATATGAAGAAAGGGAAGTTGCCAATTGTAATTTACATTTATCTTCGCAATCATCAGCTAAAATAGAAATATCACTTTCTTTCTCCCATTTCTCCTTAATGTTGTGATCACCAGTTATGTAGCCCTGGAGAACACTCCCTGTCATTCACTCAAACTACATATCCCATCATGCCCTGCAGTCACACACTGCAAGGACACCACTGCTGTGTTGCATTGTCATACTTCCTGCATGTTGGTGAATGGCTTGCTTCAACTTATGAGAAGCTATTGTTGCTTGGTTCAATAATGCTTTAAAGTTTCCTGGGTATGATGTATTGTGTACCGAGTTACATTATGTCGTAACATTCTGCCACTACAGTGGATTGATTTCACACATGCTTCATGAAGTAATCACGCAGAGGCATTCCCAAAGTGTCTTCACTGCTGATTAGTGTTATTTTTGGCGGCCTGTTTTAATTTTAATTTTAGTCTAGTCTTTGTGTAAAGCTGTTATTTTAGTTTTTATTAGTTTTAGTCAAGTAAATACTATTTTTAGTCAGGTTTTAGTCTACTAAAAGTCTGAGCATTTTAGTCTAATTTTTGTCAGAGTTATCAATGACTATTTTCATATAGTATTAGTTGAGAAAAAAACTATAATAGTTTTGTTTTAGTCGATGAAAGCTGATGACATTTAGTCTAGTTTTAGTCAATGAAAATGTTATTTTAGTCTTTTTGTAATGCAATTCTATTTAACCCATTCAATAAAGTATAAGTGCCTAGCAGTATAGATTAAATAGCTTTATATTTTTTAATTGATGCAACAAAAACAATCTTTGACAATGCATCTGTATGATATTTGGATAATCAGATCATATGAAGTGCCACTGTAAACAAAAACAACAAAAAAAATATTTGTAAATTGATTTTAAACAATACTCCAGCATGTGCTACATTAGCATTTTATAAATGATCTGTAATAAAATTCTACAAATAACAATAACTATGACTACAATAAATATACTAAAACTTTATAGTACAATTCAGCAATTGTAACTGTGGTTCCCCTTCATATGGGAACTCCAACGTGCGTCTGTAAACAGACTACGGGAGATCGCTAGACGACCAATCACTCTGAAGAGAAAGAAAAAGAGCCAACGAATGCCAAATGAGTTGGCAGAACTCGGCTCCGCAGGTGCAACTGATTAGTCATTAGTGGAGTATATCAGTAGTGTCCGCAGAGCGAGCCTCAGATTTATTGCTTCAGACCTCACACTGAGACTGAAGAGCTCCTGATCTGCATCCTGATTTCAAGACAAAACCAGCTTTCCCACCAGTGGCGGTCGAACTGGGCTCCTTTCCCGTCCCCTGGGCGTTTCACTAGTGTTTCATAAAAGAGCAGTTTTCCCTAAAAGAGCAGTATTGCATGTCTAGGGGTCCAGCTTGTGGAGGCGGTGCTCGCGGACAGTTCTAGCGCTTACTGCGAGGGTTTGACTGTTGCGCAGCTTAGGTCGCGGCATACTTTACCATTAGGGTGCGCCACCCCTGTTGCTCCCCGCAAGTCGGTTAGCGCACGGGCAGGCCTGAGGATCACAGTGGGGGCTAATCCGTCGCCTTCAGGCTCGCGGACCCCTCACTCCTTGTCAGTGCGCTCTGTCCAAGCTTCGAGTGAGGGCACCGGTCCATCCTCCGGGTTGGCCGCATCGGAGGGCGGGTTAACATGCTCCGATGACGGTCCGGACCCGCTGCCACCCTCCGGGGTTGTCAGCGCGGCTCCGGATTTGGAATCGGACATGTTAGCCGTGTTATTCCGGGCTGCCTCGGCCGTAGGACTGGAGATGGCTTGTTCCGCTTAGATGGGTGTTATGTGGGGGCTAAAAAGAAGGTGAAGCCTTCCAAGCCCCCCGTCCCCTTCTTCCCGAAAGTACACAGTGAGCTCACGCAGGCATGGAGGGCACCTTTCTCTGCTCGGACCTCATGCACTCCCGCTCTCACCACCCTTGATGGTGGAGCAGCCAGGGGGTATGAGGCGATTCCTCAGGTAGAGTGCGCTATTGCGGTCAATCTTTGCCCACAAGGCGCCTCCACCTGGAGAGGTCCGCCTAAACTCTTGTCCAAAGCGTGTAGGATGTCTGAATCTTTCACGGCCAGAGCCAACACTGCGGCGATCCAGGCTGCTTCCGCTCTGCACGCTATGGCCACCTATCAACGCTACCAAGCAGAGAAGTTGGCCGAGATGCAGGAGGGTGGTTCTTCCCCAGGCTTAATGCATGAGCTCCGCACGGCGACCAATTATGCTCTCATGATCACCAAATCGGCCACCCATGCCCTGGGGAAGACGGTGACCACACTGGTGGTCCAGGAATGCCACCTCTGGCTTAACCTGGTGGATATGCGGGACTCTGACAAAGCTCACTTTCTCAACGCACCCATATCGCAGACTGGCCTGTTCGGCGACACTGTTGGGGACTTTACCCAGGAGTTCTCGGCAGTGAAAGAGCAGTCGAAGGCGATGGGAGAGGTCATCTACCAGCGGTCTCCGAAAACTGCTCTCCCCGCTGCCCCATCTGCCTCGGCTGCTTCTCACCGAGCGACTACAACATCTGCTCCGCCTCCGCTGCCCGCTCCACCGGCTAAGCGGCAGCGCCGAGCCACCCGCGGGACCGGAGCACCCCGCTCCAGGGCGCCGTTAAGTCCAGTAAACGGACCGCAAACCGTCCCTGAGACGGGCCATCTGGAGAAGAGGGGACCTGCTCTTTCCTCGGTGGGGGGCCGAGGACCAATTCAGTGCACAACTGTGACTTTTGTTCCACAGCTGGCCTTCGGGCTGGCGGTACCCAAATTTTCAATAAAAAAGCAGTTTCCTCTCTCTCCGGATGTGCAAACCCGAGCCTTGCCAGTCTGGGACACTCCACCTTCCAGCTCGCAGCGCCAGGCCATATCGCCACAAGCTTCCAGGGTGCAAGGGACCGGTCTTCTTTCTCTCATGCGGACGGTCAGACTCGGTTACACGATACAATTCTCTTCTCGCCCTCTCAAGTTCACAGGTGTATATTTCACGAGGGTCAGTCCCATGTCCGCCCCTGACTTGCGAGAGGAGATTGCTGTCCTCCTGGCGAAGGGTGCAATCGAACCGGTCCCTCCAGGTGACCTTCAGGTCAACTGAGAGAAGAGCAAGCTCTGCCCCACGCAGAGAATCTCCTATCTCGGAATGGAGCTGGACTCGGTCACCATGGTAGAGCTCCTCTTAGAGTTTATTCGACAGGAAAACAGTGGTCCCACTGAAAACCTTTCAGAGGCTCCTGGGGCATATGGCATCCGCAGCCGCTGTCACGCTGCTCGGATTGCTTCATATGAGACCACTTCAGCGCTGGCTTCACGATCGGGTCCCAAGACGGGCATGGCGTGCGGGCACACACCGAGTGTACATCACTCCGCTGTGTCGTCGCACCTTCATCTTGCTTTCCTACGGGCTGGTGTGCCCTTAGAACAAGTATCCAGGCATGTTGTCATATCAACAGATGCCTCCAGCACGGGCTGGGGGGCCGTGTGCAACAAGCATGCAGCCGTGGGTTCGTGGACCGGACCTTGGTTACATTGGCACATCAACTGCCTAGAGCTGTTGGCAGTGCTTCTAGCTCTTCACCGTTTTTTACCGGTCCTACGGCAGAAACACGTGCTGGTCAGGACGGACAGCATGGCAACGGTGGCATATATCAACCGTATGGGGGTATACTCTCCAGTCGCATGTCTCAGCTCGCTCGCCGTCTGCTCCTCTGGAGTCACACGCGGTTGAAGTCGCTGCATGTAATTCACATCCCGGGCGAGCTCAACCATGCAGCCGATGTGCTCTCACGGCAGCTAGCGTCCCAAGGAGAATTCCACCCCTGTTCGGTTCAGCTGATATGGGAGTGCTTCGGGGAAGCCCAGGTCGACCTGTTTGCGTCCCCCGAAAACGCCCATTGCCAGTTGTTTTACTCCCTGACCGAGGCCCCCCTCGGCACGGATGCGCTGGCCCACAGCTGGCCACCGGGTATGCGCAAATATGCGTTTCTCCCAGTGAGCTTAATTGCACAGACACTGTGCAAAGTCAGGGAGGATGAGGAGCAGGTTTTGTTTGTTGCGCCTCTTTGGTCCAATCGGAGCTAGGTTTCCGAACTTACAACTTAAGCGCTGCCTTCGGAGGAGGCAGTCCCAGCATATTCAGTGCTTTGTCCCGTTCGCGCTTTGCGCCTTTACGTGGAACGAACGCAAAACTTAAGATCCTGTAAACAGCTCTTTATCTGTTATGGTGGTCGGCAGAAGAGAAGTGCCGTATCAAAACAGAGGTTGGCGCACTGGATAGTTGATGCCGTCGCCCTCGATTATGTATGCCAGGGCGAGCCGCATCCCCCCAACATGAGAGCACACTCTACTAGAAGTGTCGCCTCCTCCTGGGCGTTAACACGCGACGCCTCTCTTACAGACATCTGCAGAGCTGCGGGCTGGGCGACACCGAACACATTCGCGAGATTTTATAATCTTCGAGTGGAGCCGGTTTCCTCCCGATTATTGGGTAACCCTGATCAATCGGGAGGAAATTAAGCTTGGTGTTAACAACGCTTGCTGCGCCATGCTCCCTAACACAGAGATACGTGCGCCTTTTTCATTCTGCTAGTAAGTTTCCCGTCTGGCGAACCCTAGAGAATTCCTCCGAGTGTGATGTCTGGTATGCCCACTCTGGTCTACCCACATACTGAGGTTCGGTGCCAGCTATGCGTGGTCCCCTATGGTGATCCCATATGCTTATTCAGCCACGGAGTGTTCCCCCGGACCAGGCGGACCCGTGTCTTCCCTACCCGCTAACCAGCTTATCATATATAGCACTCCCCCTCCTTAGGGCTAGTCCATATGCTCTTATTGCCATCAAGTCTCCCTTCTTGGGTAGCAGGTGGCCTCCGCAGCGTCCTCCCCCTTCAGGGACTGGCACGCTTCTCAACGTACTGTCATATTCTAAAAATCCCTAGTCTATATTAGCTAGGTAAAAGCTCTTTACGACCCCCTGTCTAAAATTTTCTAAATTTCCCATGTAATGGTAATTAAAGGGCCCTGGGGATGTTGGAAGGTTGCGCTCTTGGTGATGCTTGTGCGGTCACGCTTTGCTTGGCAAATTTCACATCATGTGCGAGCGTGATGTGCTTAGCTGCTGTGGCGTTTTCCATACAGTCTCCCGTAGTCTCTTTACAGATGCACGTTGGAGTTTCCATATGAAGGGGAACGTCCTGGTTACGTACATAACCCACGTTCCCCGAATAGGGAACAGAGACGTATGTCTCCACTGCCACAGCAGCTGAGTCTCCAGCCGTTGGTTGAGTATTCGGTCTTCAGCTGGCAAAAATCTGAGGCTCGTTCTGCGGACGCTACTGATATACTCCACTAATGACTAATCTCCCGTAGTCTGTTTACAGACGCACGTCTCCGTTCCCTATTCGGGGCACGTGGGTTACGTACATAACCAGGACGTTTTGTACCATATTTGCAGTGTAAATTCACAATGTTATTAAAAAGCAAACCGCTGCTTGCAACTGGGTATTACTCAAGAGTTTGGTTCACACAGAACGTATTGTTTGCAGTTTTCCATTATTTTTACACAAGAAACAGGTAGGGATGCACTGAATATTCGGCCATTTTAGGCGAAGGTTTTTTTTTTTTATCACCGAAACAATACGGCTGAAACAGTATGTTGTGATGACGCAAACAGAAACCGTGGCCTGCACGTGTTGTCTGAAGCAGCATGTCTGCGGTGTGTCTATTTATTCTGCTCGAATCCTCTGCACTTCATTGCGAATGTACTTGATCTACGGTATAAAGATCATTACTATGCGGAAATAAAGCAGCATGCACGCGAAATGATCCAGACTGTGATTCTTTCCCACCGTGTGCGCAAGCAGAGCTGAAGCAGTGTGTGCGCAGCATGTAGGCAGAGCAGAAACAGTGCACAAGCGTTTGCCTTTCACACCGGCAGCGTCAGCAGCACGCAGCTGACCGGAGGCTGTTGCAAAGATCAATCTATCTCTATCTATTTTATCTAGTTACCTATCTACCTTTATCTATAAATGCACTTTTTATTTTTACTTTTCATCTGCACCAAGGCCCGTGTATCTTCCTCCCATGCTGTTTCCTTAACCTGCAACTCTTTCTTTTACTAATTATATAGATAAAGAACTGTATGCTTCTCAAATATCTTCTGTGATATCATGTAATTTTGTTTTTGATCGTCAGCATGATGTAGGCCTGTAGTTATAATAATATTTAAACAATATAGTTATAATGATATTTATACATAATCAAACTAGTGTGCAACTTATTCTAAAATTGTTTTAAATTTGGTTTTGTAGTTCGGGCCCAAACAAATATCTGTTGCATTTCTAATCATTTAAGTTCATTTGATTGACTATATAAAAATCAGTGGATATTATCCATGTATTTATTAGGTAAAATAAAATTGCCACATTTTACTGTAATAAGTTCCCATCCCCAGAAGTGATAACCTATTGTTGCAATGTGCTAAATATATATTTTTATAATTTGTAATTGATTTATTCACAATCATAGCCATAATTGCCATGGTACTAATAATTGCCATTTTCAGTTTTTGGCCTTGGTTGCCTCTTTTTCGGTTTCGGCCAAGAATTTTTATTTCGGCGCATCCCTAGAAACAAGTCTCAATTTAAAATAACAATCTTAAGTGTGCAAAAGACGCATTGTTTTCTTTGCGGGCTCGCTCCTCGTAGGGAGCAGGATGTCATATGGAGAGCTATATTGACGTTTATGGCAGTTAGGCATAATGCAAATAAGAAACAGCAGAAGAATAAAGAGAGATACGTTGCATATGCAGATAAATTGTGTTTTGTGGACCTGGAGAAGGCATTCAACCATGTCCCCCATGGCATTATGGTGGGGGTGCTCTGGGAGTATTGGGTCAGAGGCACTCTGTTAAGGGCTGTCCGGTCCCTGTATGAACAGAGCAGGAGTTTGGTTCGCATTGCCGGCAAAAAGTCTGACTTGCCCGACATTCCCGGTGAATGTTGGACTCCGGCAGGGTTGCCCTTTGTCACCGGTTCTGTTCATAATTTTTATGGACAGAATTTTTAGGCGCAGCCTAGGGCCGGAGGGAGTCAGGGACCACAGGATTTCATCTCTGCTATTTGCAGATAATGTTGTCTTCATCAGCATTTCATCACATAAACCTGTAGCATGCACTGGGGTGGTTTGCTGCCGAGTGTGTCGCAGCAGGGATGAGAATCAGCACCTCCAAGTCTGAGGCCATGGTGCTCCACTGGAAAAAGGTGGCTTGCCATCTCCAGGTTGGAGGAAAGTCCTTACCCTAGGTGGAGGAGTTCAAGTATCTTGGGGTTTTGTTCATGAGTGAGGGAAGGATGGGATGTGAGATTGACAGGCGGTCCATTGTGGTAGAGAAGGAGCAGAACCAAAAGGCAAAGCTCTCGATTTACCGGTCAATCTACTTTCCTACTCTCACCTATGGTTATGAACTTTAGGTCATGACCAAAAGGACAAGATCTCGGATACAAGTGGCTGAAATGAGTTTCCTTCACAGGGTAGCAGTGCACACCCTTAGAGATAGGGTGAGGGGCTCTGTCACCCGGGAGGAACTTTGAGTAGAGCCGCTGCTCCTCCACATCGTGAGAAACCAGCTGAGGTGGCTCGGGCATATGTCTGAATAAGTCTTAATTTTAAATGTGTCTAATGCTGGAGCACATCTGATCATTTCTGGAAGCTGATTCCAGCAGCGGGGGGCGCAGTAGCTGAAGGTGAATTCACCTTGCTTTGATTGAACTCTTGGAATTTCTAATTTACTTGATCCTAATAATCTGAGTGATCTGTTAATTTAGTCTAATAGTTTGTTAGTTTAGGTCTAATTTAATAAGCATATCTTTAATACATTGAGGTCCTAGGCCATTTAGTGTTTTAAAGACAAGTAATAATACCTTAAAATCTATTCTGAATGTAACTGGGTGCCAGTGTAAAGACCTGAGGACAGGTGTGATGTGCTCTGATTTTCTGGTTCTGGTCAGAATCCTGGCAGCAGTGTTCTGGATGAGCTGCAACTGTCTGACTGTCTTTTTGGGAAGGCCAGTGGAGAGTAAAAGCATGAACATTCCTGACTGGAAACAAAGCATCTAATTCTTGCAATGTTTTTGAGATGATAGTATTCAAATTTAGTTACTGCTTTGACATGACTACTGAAACTTAGATGACTCCAGAATCTTGGTGTGATGACCTTATTTCTTGTTGTTTGACCTCTAAAGCGAAGGTATGCATTCACCTTGAGTACCTCATCTCTATTGCCAAATTAAATGACTTCTGCTTTCTCTTTGTTTAACTGAAGAAAATTTGGCACATCCAACTGTTAATTTTATCAATGCATTGGCAGAGGGTGTCAGTGGGGATGTAGTCATTAGGCAATAAGGCTAAGTAGATCTGAGTGTCATCAGCATAGCTGTAGTAAGAGATTGGAGAGATCTGAGTCTCTCTGCTGTTGCAAAGAGATTGTAAAAATGTGAAAATGAAATTTGTAAAAATAAAATACAGAAAATATCATATAGTGCAACATCCTTAACATCCTGAAAGGTGTAAACCTAGAGTGTGTCCACGATTGTGTGTGGGTCCCTGTACATGTTGAGTCAGATCAAAGTGTTAAAAACAGTCATGAGCTCTTTTACAGCATTGATTTCTGGATTATCAATGTGAATATTAAAATATAAAAATTTTTCAGTCAAATTCTTTACTCTCTCTCACACAAACAAATACACACACACTGGCTCGTAAGTGCGGTGACAAATCGTTCACTTTTTCTGTGTCAGACTTTGTTTGTTGTCGCTGCGAGTGGGGCTTGAGGAAGTGATTTCGCCTGCCTGTGTCTGCACCTTACTGCAAAATAATAATAATTTATTTTATTATATTTCAAGGGACTTGTCTCAAGACTTGAATGGAAAGACTTGAGGCTTGCTTGTGACTTGCAAAACAACCACTTGGTCCCATCTCTGAAGATTAGCTCAAATCGTCAGTCAGACTATTAAAGTAAAAACCTGTTCTTCTTCCAGAATAGGATGTTAATCAGAAATTAAAGGTGCAGTATGTAAGTTTAATACCCAGTGATTGAACTAGGTATTGCACTCCTGGTTCAAAACACATTTTCACTCTGTCTTCTCCTCTGGCGACTTCACTCAAGCGCAGGTTGCCAGATTGACGACACCAACAGGAGCGTGCCTGACTATCGAGCCTAAAGGCCAATTTAAACTGTGTTCTAACTAAAAGCAACGGCATGCAATAGAAGGAATATTTTCCATATTAAAAAGAGTTTTTGTCCTAACCAACACCTGACATTTTTATGTTAGAAATAGCTTCTATTACTTGCAGCTGAACAACAGAAAACTATGACAATGATCACCTCAATTACACCTCATATGCTTTATTTAGTGTTAAATGCTTATAATGTGAGTTTGAATGCCATTTTACATTACATTTATTGCCATACTACTGAAAGCAGCCACAGATAGTTCACCTCAGATCTTGAAAATAAAATAGACCATTTGAAATTGAACTTCAACAAATATAAATGATTTAGCATGTAGATTTAATAAGGTTAAAGATTGTAAACCTTATTGATTCATTAGAGTGCAGTGAGTGCACTCTGTGCTTCCGTATTTAATGGCTGTATTTAACTTTCTGTCTGGTGCAAACAGCCAAATTGATATCACTGCAAATCTCATCACGCATTGTGTCGTGTTGTTAGGACATGGGATTACATTGTTACCTGCTCACCTAATGTTTATGTTGGGAATATTTATATTAATTGCTAATTAATAACCACCTCATGTGTGACGTGTTGGGGACAGAGAAGATATGATTTTAATTTGCGAAGACAAAAAGTGAATATCACACAGGCATGTATAGTTTTGAATTATTCACATTTCTCCCGACCTTTTTTTTGTATTTCTCATAAGTTAGTGGGAAATATTTTCAGAACAGAATGTTTAGTGTTGTAAAGAAATTGTTTTATTGAAACACTAGTACCAAGAGTCCATGATACGCCTCATGCTCATGAATCTCATTCCACCCATATTGCTGAAGTTCCTGTACTGTCCAGGCCCGAAGTGCCACATCCTGCCTCTGTAGTGGGGCTGGTCATAAAAGAGCCAGTGGCCGTCCATCACATGGCAGGATTGGCAGTGAGACATGCGGTAACGATCCATGATGTTGTCACAGTCATCCATCATCTCGTACATCTGACCCATGAAGTTGTCCCTCTCGTAGATCCTCATTCTGTAGGATCCCCTGTGCTGAAGTGCAACATAAGTCTGTTATTTTCAAGTTTATCAGACAGAAAAAAATTAACAATAAAAAATATGTATTATCTTATAAATCCTCAAAACTGAAATTACCATGGGGATCATACGGCAGGACCTGATGCAGTTGCTCATTCCAAACATAGACATATAATCAGCATACTCTCCCCTCCTGAAGAAATGTCCACTTCCCATGTAGTTGGGTTGATCATACATCATCCAACAACCGCTCTCCACTCTGCAAGAGTGACAACGGCTCATGTAGGAGTGCATGTCACCACAGTCGCCCATACAGTCATAAGAGCGACCCTGAAAATTCCTGTCCTCAAAAAAGGTGACCTAAAAAGTGCAAATATAATGTTTTTGTTACGAAAAGTAAAAATATGAAGTATAATTATTTTGTAGTTTCACCGTATGGAATGGGTGCTAGAATGAGGTTTACCTTCATGTTTGCGCTGTCTGATCCTCAGTGGTTCCACAAAGAAGAAGCTGAAGCTGATTCTGGCTGTTGACTGACTCCTGTCACCTGTCCTTTTATACAAACCCAAGACTAAAGACTACACAGTCCCTATTGTTACTCAGTTTCTGACTATGCAAGTTGGCATAGAGACCTTTCTAGCTAAAGAACTACTGGTTATGCAGTTCTTAGTTCTAAGATTTATCTGTTTGTTCTTTTATGCATTTCTAAAACTCTGTATTGGTCACATGTGCAGTGTAGTGTCCTGGTTGAAAAGAAGTCTTACTGATGATTCATAATTTCATTATTGTTCTCATTCTGTAAATCCACCACACAACAAAACATTATGAACCACTGTAAAAACTAGAGAAAATTAATCAAATTAATCATTCATTCATTCATTTTCTTTTCGGCTTAGTCCCTTTATTAATCTGTCGCCACAGCGGAATGAACCGTCAACTTATCCAGCATATGTTTTACGCAGCTGATGCCCTTCCAGCTGCAACCCATCACTGGGAAACACCCATACACTCTCATTCACACTCATATACTACGGACAGTTTAGCTTACCCAATTCACCTATAGCGCATGTCTTTGGACTTGTTGGGGAAACTGGAGCACCCGGAGGAAACCCACGCGAACACGGGGAGAACATGCAAACTCCACACAGAAATGCCAACTGACCCAGCCGGGGCTCGAACCAGCGACCTTCTTGCTGTGAGGCGATCGTGCTACACACTGCGCCACCGTGATGCCTATCAAATTAATCTTGAAATCAAAATACCAAATAATCAACAAAATAAGCAAACAAAGCAATATCTCAAAAGCAAATCACATACATAAGTATGCAAATTATTATTACATTGTTCTCTTTTAAACCAGGAGCTAAACTCATAAGTTGAGGAATCCATTAATTATCTATGCTTTAATTGACATACCCCACCTTGCCTTGCATGCTTTGCTTAGCATCAAATACTTTGCACATCATAAATATGCTGCGCTTAGCAAACTAGCTGTCATAAAGTCCCCAACCATAAACATAATTTTGTTCAACAAAATCTATACATATACATACACATTGAAACATAAAAATAACACAAATAATTTAATTATTTAAAACTACAAACAGTAAAGTAGCATGTCACTTTGCAACACTCTCACCAAATTATACAGTGTACATGAACTCAACCTCAAATGCTTTTGAATTCACAGTAAACCAAACTACTTTTGCAAAGCACAAACTTGCAGTTCCCTTGTGTCACGGTCACACAAGGAAGTGTAAACTTCAAGGGTGTCTATTCAAGTGATATGCACAATAGTAGTTAGGTGAAGTAGGGGAATGGTGTCGAAGAAGGTGAGCGATCTCACACACACACACACACAGTTCAGCAGCACAGTTCAGTTCAAAGGCTATTGCCAACATAAGAACAGTCACTTCCCTTAAATCGGTGCATTGGGATTCACAGGAGGAGCACATCCATGGAAGAGCGTAGAAGAAGACAGAAGAGAAGACGAGGGGGACCATGCGTCTTTGATTCCAGCCGCTGACTGAGTGAGTGAGGTGAGTATTTATGGTGTGTGGTGATTGCAGGTGCAGGTGCGGGTGATTAGTAATCAGGTGAGGGTTCATGGGTGTGCTGCGTGGTGGATGATGAGTGAGAGCGGTGATTGGGACTAGGAGAAGGAGCAGCGGGTGTGACAGTACCCCCAATCCACGGGTGACTCCATGCACCCTGGACCGGCGGCGGGGACGGCCTCGACCTCGGGGAGCTGGGCGTTCTGGGTGTCGGCAGTGGAATTCCTCGAGGAGGGTCGGATCCAGAATGTCGTTACGGGGTGTCCATGATCTCTCCTCGGGACCGAATCCTTCCCAGTCTATGAGGTACTGGAGTTGGCCGTTCTGCCGCCGGGAGTCGAGAACTTTCTGGACTCGGTAGATGTTGTCACCGAGGACTTCGGTTTATTCTGGAGGGAGAGGCGGTTCCGGTTCTGTGGAAGGAGGGAGAACTGGGTCAGAGTGTGGTTTGAGAAGAGATACATGGAATGTGGGGGAGATCCCATAGGTTGTTGAGACGATAGGTAACAGGGTTGATTTGGGAGTGTATGGTGAAGGGTTCTATGTAGCAGGGACTCAGCTTACGGCAAGGCAGACGGAGGCGGATGTCTCTGGTGGAGAGCCATACCTTATCTCCCAGGTGGTATACGGGATTAGGTAACCTGCGACGATTGGCAGCGTCCGTGTACCTCCGTACTGCCTCCTGAAGGTGGGTATGGGCTGAGTCCCACACCCTCTCACTCTCTCTACTCTCTCAGTGATCTACCGCGGGCACTTCGGAGGTTTCGCCAGTCCACAGAAACAGGGATGGTTGATAACCTTGGATACATTGAAAAGGGGTTAGTCCAGTAGCAGCCTGACAAAGGCAATTCTGAGCATACTCAGCCCACGGCAGATACTGGCTCCAGGTGTCCTGGTGGCGGGTGCAGTACGTCCGAAGGTAACGGGAGATTTCTTGGGTCTTTCGCTCGGTCTGTCCATTGGTTTGAGGGTGGTAACCTGAAGATAGACTTATGGTGGTGCCCAAGAGGTGGAAGAACGCCCGCCAGACCCTGGAGATAAACTGTGGTCCTCTATCGGACACAATGTCTTCGGGAAGTCAGAAATTGCGGAAGACATGATTAAATAGAGCTTCAGCTGTTTCGAGAGCCGTGGGAAGTCCTTTCAGAGGGATTAATTTACAAGCTTTAGAAAACCCTGCGATGAAGGTAGGTCCGTGGCAAAGTCTATCCTGATGTGGGTCCAGGGTCGGCGGGGAATGGGCAGTGGTTGTAACTTCCCTTCAGTCAGACGATGAGGAGTAGTGACGTACTGGGTGACGTCTCTTGCCATGTTAGGCCACCAGTACTTCTGTTGGAGGAGTGAGAGGGTTCGCCTGCTTCCAGGGTGTCCTGAGCCTAAGGAAGTGTGGGTGCTGTCCAGGAGTTGAAGACGGTATCTGGTGGGTACATAGGTCAAGCCCGGAGGAAGTTCAGGGGGTGCTGGTTCTTCTAAGGTAGCGGAATGAATATTCTCGTCCACTTGCCATAGTATGGGTGCCAAGAAGATTAATGAGGGTAGGACTGGTTCTGGAAGGTGATCATGGGGATCTGGAGAGTACATACGGGAAAGGGCATCGGCTTTAAGGTTTTTGTGGCTGGGTTGGAAAGTGATTTGGAAATCGAAGCGGGCAAAGAACAGTGACCCATCGTGCATTAAAGCGTTTTGCACTGCGGAGATTTTGAAGTTTCTTATGGTCGGTGACCACGGTAAAGGGGAACTGAGCTCCCTCGAGCCAGTGACCCCACTCTTCAAGGGCGAGTTTGATGGCAAGTAGCTCACGATCACCGATCCCGTAATTTTGTTCAGCCGGGGATAGTTTCCGGGAGTAGTACGCACACGTATGAAGAGCTCGGGGTTCACCAGACCATTGGGACAAGACGGCACTGACTCCGGTATCGGCAGCATCAACCTCAACGGTGAAGGCCTGTGTGGGATCTGGATGCCTAAGGATAGGTGCTGTAGTGAACTTGCGTTTGAGTAAGTCGAAGGCTTGACGTGCATCGGTATTCCAGGATAGAACTCGCCATCCGCTTTTTAGGAGGGAGGTTAGAGGGGCCGAGAGGAGACTGTAATTACGTATGAAACGTCGATAGAAGTTGGCGAATCCAAGGAATCTTTGCAGCTCCTTCACAGTCTTGGGTTCTTCCCACTTGGACACAGTGTTAACCTTACAGGTCTCCATGCTGACCCCCTCGGCAGTGATTACGTATCCGAGGAAGCATATAGAAGTTTTATGGAACTCACATTTTTCGACTTTCAAGAAGAGTTGGTGTTTACGGAGACGTTGGAGGACTTGCTGGAAATGGATACGATGTTCTGAAGAATTACAGGAGTATATGAGGATGTCGTCTATGTAGACAATAGCGAACTGGTGAAGGAAATCCCGAAAGATCTCGTTCAAAAAGTTTTGGAAAATGGATGGACTGTTGGCTAGACCATAGGGCATCACTTGATATTCATAGTTTTCCATTCGTCTCCCTCTTGGATACGTATCAGGTTGTAAGCTCTTCGGAGCTAGACTTCCGTCCTTCTTCCCAACAAAGAAGAAGCTGGAAGCAGCCGGTGATGTGGAAGGTCTGATAAACCCCTGATGGAGAGCTTCCTTGATGTAATTCTCCATTGCGATGTGTTCAGGACGAGAGAGAGGGTAAATTCTTCCATGGGGCAGCTTAGCATCTGGCAGCAGGTCGATACTACAATCCCAGGACCGATGTGGGGGTAACTGGGTGGCCCGTTCCTTGCTGAAGACGTCTAGGAAGGGAGTGTACATGGCAGGTG
Source organism: Danio jaintianensis (assembly GCA_903798115.1). Classification (NCBI taxonomy): domain Eukaryota; kingdom Metazoa; phylum Chordata; class Actinopteri; order Cypriniformes; family Danionidae; genus Danio; species Danio jaintianensis. The sequence goes on from CAIGQV010000001.1 coordinate 8,657,453, forward strand.
CAGGTGCGGGTGAATAGTAATCAGGTGAGGGTTCACGGGTGTGGTGCGTGGTGGATTGTGAGTGAGAGCAGTGATTGGGAGTAGGAGAAGGAGCACAGGGTGTGACACCTTGAGAGGCTGTCTAGTGACATGTTTTTTTCTTTTAATATTACCAAGTTTTGAATAGGCCTTTTAATTATTGATGGTTTATTAAGAGATTTGCCTTTTTTGTCAAACTTGGAATCCTTGGAATGGCTTGGAACAAGATGGTGCCTGTGTATTTGGCATGCCATCTGCTCCTGCTTCTTCTGTTTATGTGTATGTCTGTTTGTTTTTTTAAATGTTTTGTTCTTTTGCAGTACAACTGACAATCTCAACTAGATATTTGTGCTTCAGTTATGGACAATTTTAAGCCAGATATCAAGTGCCTTTTTAATCAGCCACCAAGAACTTTTTAATGGATATTCCAGCATGTCTTCACTAGTGGCCTCTCAGCACATTGCAAAGAAAGCAGTGGAGGAAGCGAAGGCGTCTGGGAGGCTTTTGTCATCAAACTGAAAGCTCTCCTTTGGGCTGGTTTCTGCTCTGGCCACAAGTCGCTCTGCCGAGGTCCTGTTGCCTGGAGACCACTAGTTTTGCCTTATAGGTGGCTTTGACCTGTTTTTTCCAGTTCCTGTTTCCTTAGATGGCCTTCTTCAGATCGGCTGCTGTCACTGGCGAGTCGGAGTAATGCCGCTAACCTGCACTCACTAACAGTGTTGGGGGTAACGCATTACAAGTAACGCGAGTTATGTAATAATACTACTTTTTTTAAGTAAGGAGTAAAGTAACGCATTACTTTTAAAAAGTAAGTAATAATATTTGAGTTACTCTTAAAAAAAATGTATTGCAAGTTACTTTTTAGTTTAGTTAATTAGCTTTTAAAAAATAAATAGCTGAATTAAAATGAATGTAGTCACAATAAATTCCGCACACAATGAAAGAATGCAGGAACAGACAGAAAGGAAGACGGCAGAGCCTTACGTTTCTGCGATGGAAGTATTCTCATTATTTTGAACACATGGAAGAAAAGGAAAAGATGATTATCTAAATGGACAGTGATTTTACTTTTTAATAAGACGAAAAGTACAAAAGTAGCAAACACATTGTGTAAAGGATTGTAATGCTCTTTTTATCTGGGTGGAGTACTAGTCCACTACGGAGCCCCAGCAAGAAGCGTGACAGGAGACAGGTAATGATTGTTTTATGTTTTATCTCTTCAGAATGTGGCACTTTACATCATCTAGTATTTCACAGTTCTCAAATTAACAGAGGTGGTAATAGGTGTGGTTTAATCTGAAATAATCAAATAAAATATCAAGATCTATCTGTATAGAGTAACACAAATTTCAGCATACATTTCAATCCTTGACAATCCGTGACAATCCTTCACATTCTATAAACTCCAATATGAACTAATAATATCAGTCGTCTGTGCCGCAGCAGGATTACTATAACATGATAAACAGGATTACTGTAACATGATAAATAAAGGAACTTAAATCAACTAACAGTCATGCACGCACGTTTACCACTCATCGATACCAGGAGAGAATGAAAATGAAAGCAAACTAGACCGTTACTGACAGACTGCCGTCAGTGTTCTAAACACTCCCATCTAGATTGCGCACATTAATAAGTCTGTTTTACACCCAATAAGGAATTTAGTACACATTGCTTTAAATGCTCGATCTTTGGCAAATAAGACTTTCTG
>CAIGQV010000001.1:8669184-8700011 GCA_903798115.1 Danio jaintianensis
TTTTAAACCAGGAACTAAACTCATATGTTGAGGAATCCATTAATTATCTATGCCTTAATTGACATACGGCGACGCGGTGGCGCAGTGGGTAGCACGTTCGCCTCACAGCAAGAAGGTCGCTGGTTCGAGCCTCGGCTGGGTCAGTTGGCATTTCTGTGTGGAGTTTGCATGTTCTCCCCGTGTTCGCGTGGGTTTCCTCCGGGTGCTCCGGTTTCCCCCACAGTCCAAAGACATGCGGTATAGGTGAATTGGGTAAGCTAAATTGTCCGTAGTGTATGTGTGTATGAATGAGTGTGAATGAGTGAGTCATCTATGAATGAATGAGTGTGTATGAATGTTTCCCAGTGATGGGTTGCAGCTGGAAGGGCATCCGCTGCGTAAAACATATGCTGGATAAGTTGGCGGTTCATCCAGCTGTGGCGACCCCAGATTAATAAAGGGACTAAGCCGAAAAGAAAATGAATGAATGAATGAATAATTGACATACACCACTTAGCATTGTCACGGCTGTGAGTTGTGTGCACTTCCTGGTGTGTCTGTGTTATTGTTTTGTTTAATTCATGAGCTTTGTAGTGGCTGTTGGTGTTGTTTTGGTCAAATTATTGATTGTTTTGCCGATCAGCTCTGCCGATCATTTGCAGCAGCTGTGGCTAATTATCATGCCTATATCTAAGCGCTGGGTTTTTGTATCATTGTCAGTTTGTTATTGTTCATCCTTGTTACTCTGTGTCTTGTCAGGACACTCTGTGTTTTTGGGACCGCTAGCTGTTTTCCGGAGAGCTACTCTGATCTGGACTTCACCAGCTCTTTCCTACAGCACCATGTTTATTTTTCTTTTTTCTGTTTTGATCTGTTATTTTTGCACAGTTTGTCTTTTCCACCAGTCATTAAAAGACCTTGCATCTTGGACCCTTGTTGTTATTATTTCGGGGAACGTGACAAGCATTCCTTGCCTTGCATGCTTTGCTTAGCATTTAATACTTTGCACATCATAAATATGGTGCACTTAGCAAACTAGCTGTCATAAAGTCCCCAAGCATAACCATAATTTTGTTCAACAAAATCAATACATATACACATTGTAACATAAAAATAACACACAAATAATTAAATTATTTAAAACTCCACACAGTAAAGTAGCTTGTCACTTTGCAACACTCTAAAGGACATTGCCGGTCTGTTTCAGTAGATGCATTTACTAGCTTTGAAGTCCAGCTCTTGCATCTCGACTGGAACAGTCCTGTTTTACTACCTGTGATTTACCACCCCCCTCACTCAGCAAAGGACTTCATACAGCAATTCACAGAATTTATTGCCATGAAGTACAACTGCTTTTTATTAGTGGGTGATTTTGACATGTATGCTGTCAGGCAAACCCGTCATTGAAGGAATTTCTAAACCTTATTGTGGTGAGGGGGCGGGGCCGAGAGCTGTGGGAACGGAATGAGGCCGGCGCGTAAGTGGATACACATGTGGTGCACACCGGCCTTGAATCCCACGGAAGGAGCTCTGGACTATAAGAGGAGGAACGATGGCAGAGGAAGCTGAGAGAGGTCCAGGCCTGGACAGTTATATTTTGTTTGTTTTGGTTTAGATGGCAGTCTCTGTGAGAAGCTGCCGTCCCTTTTATTAATAAATTATTTAAAAGTTCGTCGGTTCTCTGCCTTCTTCCCGATGGCCAGGCGGCCATCTAACTTTATTACAGTGGTGCCAAAACCCGGGAGAAGGAGGGACACGTTGTCCAGATGCCCTATCATATAGGTCTCGCAGGTGCTGTGGCGCCAAGACCCCCCATTATTAATAAAAAAAGTTTGTCGGTTCTCCACCTCCTTCTTCCCGATGGCCAGGCAGCCATCTAACTTTATTACACTTATTTACTCTTTTAGTCTGGTCCAATGGATAAAAGACTCTACCCATGTTATAGGCCATACCTTAGATCTTGACCTCTCATGGGCTTGCTCTGATATTGAGTTTTCTGATTTCCTGCTCTCTGATCATAAGCCGATTCTGTTTTCCATGTCTCTTTCTACTCTCCCTCAATTTACTGATGACACCGTAACACTATCTCTGTATTATTCTCCTACGTTTGGGGCAAACTTTAATCAGTGTTTTATAGAAACATGTTCTCATCAATTTCTGGATCTACCTCTGACTGTCCTGGATGCTGACCAACATAGCAGTCTCCTAAATTCTGCCTGGCAGAGTGTTTTGGATGTTACTGCCCCACTCAAGCCCTATAAGAAAAAATCAAATCCACTCTATGGCAAAACCCAAATACTAGACTGGGTTTTACACCGAGCTTGTAGAAAAGCTGAGCGGAAATGGAAAATAGATAAATGGAACATTTCTTTGAAGATGTTAAAAGACAGTTTATTAGCTTATCGGTCTGCTGCTAAATCTGCAAAGGCTTTAATGGTTAAAAATCACTCTACACCCAAAGCTTTAATTTCAGTAATACATTCTGTTGTTAATATTCCTGTTAATACAATGCCTGTTGCTTCAAATGCTCTATGTGAAAGCTTTCTGAGACATTTGCAACTTTTAGTACCGTTACCATCGTAATTGTCACTCACCACTGAGGGATTTGCTTGGGCAAATTTGTTTTATAATCTAATAATCCATATCGTTTGCAAATATTTGAGAAATGTAGCAAAATTACAGCTGGCCTCTTTGTCATCTTTCTTGACTTTATTTTTTATTTTTTACTTGCTACATCACTTCACTACATCACACTTGCGCTCTAATTCGTTGCTGAATAACCAATCATAGAGCTCTCTTCAGACTTTCTGTCTTCGTTGGACTGTTTTGGTGGATTGCCCCACACATATCAAGGGTCATACTTTAGAACTTAAACGTAAATGTCATTTCTCTGGTCTTAGTGTACACCACCTAGCTTGGAAGGAGCATTTAAAGGATTATAAGGCAAAAGTTGTATCCGCTAGGTCCCAGTATTTTTCACAAATTTGTGCCAACAATGAAAGTAATCCTCACAAATCGTGTCATACTTTTAACAAACTAGTCAATGTTACAGCTCTTCTAGTGCACCATTTTCTACACATCTTTGTAATAGATTTCTGGATAACTTGAGTTCTAAGATTGACAATGTCCACAAAAACTTTTTTTGTTTGTTTGTGGCATCTCACACTTCTCTGGGTCCCCTCTTTCTTAATTTTACCTACCTGATTTGGCTTTTTAATGCAAAGAGGTCTCTCTAATGAAAGCGACCACTTCCATTATGGACCACATCTCCACTCAGCTGTTTAAATCTTGCTTTTCCTCTCTAGGGGTTGTTTTCCCCATAAACAATTTTAATAATAATAAACAATTCCTCTTGTGGTGGAATGGTTTCTGCAAGACTTACAATTGCTGCCATTACACTTTCCCCCCCACACCCCCCAAAAAACCCTGTTGATTTTAGTAATCTCAATAAGTTTTGGGCCTTCTTAAATTTACCCTTCCTAGCCCTTCCAAGTCTTATTGAGAGCTTATTGTGGATTCTCAGTTCATAACAACCTTTTTAACTCCTTCAATCTGGTTTTCATAAACTATATAGGACTGAAATAGCTTTAGTTAAGGTTACTAATGATCTGTTGATGGCTGCTGACTCTGGTTGTCTCTCAATTCTGGTACTTTTAGATTTAAGTGCAGAATTTGACACAATCAATCATGCTCTTTTAATCTATCGCTTAGAAATTGTTTTTGGTGTTACTGGTAATGTTTTTAACTAGTTCAAATTAAACCTTTCAGACCATTTATCTCACTAGTGGATGTCATTCCAAAATTGGTATTGTTAATTTTGGTGTCCCTCAAGGTTCCATTAGAGCCCCCTACTTTTAAGGATGTACATTTTTCCTCTTGGTCAGCTGCTGATACCACAGGATGTCTCACAATTTCCTTTGTCTTAATAGTGACAAGACAGAGGTATGCTGGATGGAATGGTTCTAGATTTGCAAAATAAAAAAAATCTGGGAGTGATATTTGATTCTAATATATCTTTTGGAGCTTTCAAATACAGTTAAAATTTCATTTTTTCTACTTCAGAAACATTGCAAGACTCTGCCCCTTGCTGAAAAAGTGATAAACACCTTTGTTTTTTCCTGAATTGATTACTGTAATGCATTACTTGTGGGGGCTTCAAAAACAACCTTAATGAGCTTCAGTCAGTTCTAGAATACCAAAAATGGCCAGTAAAACATAGTTTTAGAGTCATTGCACTAGCTCCATTTCAGATTTCGGATTGATTATAAAATTTGAATCTTGCATCCCAGCTTTGCATCGTTTGGCTCCTTATTATTTATCTCAACATTTAACCATTTTGTTAAACCTAGTCTTTTAACTTAGTCACAATTTACAATCTGAGAGTATGGTCTTTTAGTGGTGCCTCCTACCTGTCTACATTCCATGGGAGATGTCTTTTTCCTCTTTCACACCTAAACTGTGGAACTCTTTCCCTTCTGACATTAGACAGGCTGAATATTTTAGTGTCTTTAAATCTGTTCTTGAATCTTATCTCTTTAGAATGGCTTTTAAGTGATTTAAGTGTGTTAAGCTCTTTTAGATGCCCTTTATGGAACTATGGAAAAAAAGTAATTATTATTATTATTATTATTATTTTAAAAAGCATTAGTATTAATATATCATAGAAGAGGGTGAGTCTTCCAATATGAATTATTGGAAAGTCAATATTGTTTATGGCAGAACACTCTTTGCACTGAAAAGTATGTAAAACATGACCAGTTTCCAGCATTCCCGAAATAAGCGATCTTGACATGCTAAACAATATGGCAGAGGATTTGGAAGGTGAAATATCATTGCAGACTTTGTGGAATGAGATTAAAGGCAACTAAACTGACCCATATCAAATCCTCTATGTCAACATTATCTGAAAAGATAACCGAGATGGAAAGTAGTACGAAGTGGTACGGAAGAATAAGCACCACAGAAGATGTCATAAGAGACACTCGCTCGACAGTCAGCTGCTTGGAGAAGGATATCTCCTATCTAAAAGATAATGTGCAAGACTTGGAGAACAGAAGCAGGAGATCTAGCATACACATTGCTAACCTGCTGGAAAAATCAGAAGAAGGTAATATGGTTTTGTTTCTGAAATACATTATGGAAAATTTACAGCTCCTCCAGTAATTGAGAGAGTGAACAGAAAGGTAAATATCTCACCCAGCAGAACGACTCCAAGGATAATCATGGTGAAACTCCTGGATATCAGAGATAAACAGAAAAACCTTCAACTTGCAAGAAAACAAAAGGAGGTATACTTTAAAAACTGGCGCATCCACTTTTTCCAAGATGTGCTTTCTATATTTACAAATCGAATCCCAAATAAAAAAAAAATGGGACAGTATGGAAATTACAAATAAAAGAAGCAAGACGTGATTTCTAAATTCACTTTGACTTATATTTCATTGCAGACGATACAACAAACATTATTTAATGTGTTCCTCATGATTTCTATTGTTTTCTTTTTTTGTTTTTTTCCAAAATAAACACGTATTCCAATTTTGGTTCTTGCAACATATTTTACAAAAACTTGGAACAGTAAAGCATGTACCACTTTGTAAAGTTGCCATTCCTTTTCACAACACTTAAAAGGGACTGAAGACAACAAGTGATGAAGTGTTTCAAGTGTAATTTTGTCCCATTCTTCCTGAAAACAAGTGTTAAGGTAGGCAACAATATGGGATCTTCGTTGTCGCATTTTGCTCTTCAAAATGCACCACACGTTCTCTAAAGGAGACTGGTTGGGACTGCAGCCAGGACAGTTAAGTACCTGTATTCTCTTCCACAGCAGCCAGGATTTTGTAATATGTACAGAATCTGGCATTGCATTGTCTTGTTGAAATATGCATGGACGTCCCTGCAAAAGAAGGCAGCATATTGTGCTCCAAAATCTCTATGTACTTTTCAGCATTAATGGTGCCATCACAGAAGTGCAAGTTACCTTTGCCAAGGGCACTGGTACATTCCCATGTGTCTAGATGATCCTATTCTTCTTTCGTCCGGAGCACACAGCATCCATTTCTCCCAAAAAATACCTGAAATACTGATTCATCTGACCACAGTACACTTTTCCACTGTGTGATGGTCCATCCCAGGTGCCTCCGAGCCCAGAGAAGTCGACGGCACTTCTGGACACTGTAATCATAGGGCTTACTTTTGGCACAGTACAGTTTTCACAGGCATTTGTGGATGTAACTACGTATTGTGGTACTTGACAAAGGTTTGCCAAAGTAGTCCTGAGCCCATGTGGTGATATCACTTATAGATGATTACTTGATCAGTGCTGTTTGAGGGATCTGAGATCACGGTGGTTCAGCTTAGGCTTGCGCCCTTTACGCACTGAAATTCCTCCCAATTCCTTGAATCCTATAAATATGTTATGCACTGTTGAAGGTGAAATATCCAAATGTCTTCCTATCTTTCTTTGAGTAACATTGTTTTTAAACATTTTAGTAATTTTCTCATGTATTTGTTGGCAAACTGGCGATCATTTGCCCATCTTTGTTCCTAAAGGACTAGACCTTTCTTGGATGCTGCTTTTGTACCAAATCATAATTACAATCACCTGTTGACATCACCTGTTTCAAATCACATCATTATTTAACCAATTTACCTGATTAATAGCCCTAATATGCTCCTGTCCCAACTTTCTTTTTAAATGTCTTGCAAGAACCAAAATTGGAATGTGTTTATTTTTAAAACAAACAACAAATATAATAAGGAACACATTAAATAAAGTTTGTTGTATTGCCTGCAATAAAATAACTTGTTCTGATTTGGGGTTGTACATTATGTAAGTATGGCAGAACATGGGTGCAATGAAGCACTCCTCTCATATTTTGGAGTTTTAGTTAAATGGCTAATATCCTAAACTGTGTTTCATGGAATGTTATGAGGTTAAATAATCAAATTAAAGAAAGAAGGTCCTTTCATATTTGAAAAGAGTAAACACTGATGTAGCCTTTATCCAAGAAACTCAACATAAAACCTTAGAGAGAAAGGTTTGGTGAAGTGTTTTATTCATCATTTTCATCAAGTGCTACGGGTGTAGCAGCATTATTGATCCACAAAAAGTAAAATTTAAGTGCACACACTTATTATACTAGTAGATATGTAATTGTCTAATGTGAATTGAGCAGAAAACATATAACCTTGGAAAAAGTTTATGGCCCAAACCATGATGATCCTTTCTTATAAAATTAATTGTACACTTAGTTTCTGCTATAGGGCAACTGCATTTTTTTGGAGGTGCCTTAATTATAGGTATTGACCCTGTTAAGGATATTTTCTTCAAAAGAAAATATTCAAATCAAAAGCAACAACTATTTTTAATCAAGGAATAACTGTGACTATATGATGTTTGGCATACTCTCTATTCAGATCAAACTGATTACTCATACTGCTCAAATGTACATAATGTTTATTAAAAAATAAACTTCTTCTTAATATCACAATCATTAGCCTACCAAATAAAGGATTTCATATACCTTCCTGTATCCATCTATGATTCCCATATATGCTTAACAACACTATTAAGCTTATATGGGATCCAACAATGACATTACCTTACTAACAAAACTGGAATTTAGAATTTATCCAATTCATGACCCAGACCCAGTTTTATTTGTAAAATCAAACATCAGTAGAAAAATCTTAATAAATATATAAATATAATAAAATATAAATGTAATATTGATAAATATATAAAATTTAAATGACTATAGTATTTTTCATGTGTTAGCATTAGACAATCACATCATATTTATTACACTATACTAAATATTTAGCTAAACAAAAAGGTACCCTATATGAGACAAACTTTCCTTTAAATTCATCCTCAGCTGAATGAGAATGAGTGAGACTTGCTCGTCATCGTCCAAAAAATAATCTGCTATAGGATGTTATGCATAATTTTATGACAGTTAATTCCACAGAGATTTATATTACATTAGCTGCTGAACAATCTGCTTTCAGTTTCTCTCGTTTCATAACATCTGACCTGTCCGACAGAGAATTCATCTCTTCAGTTCTAGCATCAGTGTTATCTAACCTAATTATTTTGCAGTGAATCAGGCAATAGTATTTGACTAAATACTACATATGCAAGTTGAAACATTCAGTCTCAAACATGCAATCTCAGACACAATGGAGCTAGTAATGTCTCTGTGAGGGGTAGGGTTAGAGACGGGGTTAGGTGTGTGCATTGAAAGCATTGCATGCAGCTCAGCTTGCATCTGCACATATTCTCCAGCCAGACCCTTCTTGAATCAGGCATAAAATGACTTTAAAATAAGTAGGTTACCTTGATACATGTAGAGCTTTAAAACAAAATCAACAGTTCTTTAAATATTGGCCATAAAGCGGAATTGTTTTAATAGAAACCAGAAAAAGGCTAAAGTTGCAGTTTGCCTCTCACTAGCTACGTTTCCATCCACCTATTTTTATGTGCATTTTGCATAAAAAAATCATTTGATGGAAACGCTAAGATGCGTATAAATTTTGAAAATGCACATAAAAAATGTATGTGCATAACTGAGTAGGATAAACTTTTTATTCGATAAGAAAAGATGCGCATAAACTATGATGGAAACACTTTTACCGAACAAATTCCAGTATGTGCATTAAAAAAACGTCATGTTATTTGGTTATAAGAGATCATGTGATGATAAAATTTTTTGTAAATGGACAAACCAGCAGGCTGACTACATTGTAAAACATCTGAAATGTTGTTTTGGTCATTCTAAAATGCCTTAACCGTTTCAGTATTAGTGTTATTATATTATTAATGACCTCCAGAATTGATAAGAGCGTCTGTGCTCCGCGTCTCACGCCTTCAAACGCCACCACACGTTCACTGCATGTCAGCATTGCCTTCTGAGGCGCAAGTCATTTATTAAATGAAGAAAAGATTCACGCAGCTTCTCCTACCTCAGCAAATTCCGTTTTTACTGTTGATATTTGGCGCCATTTAATCAGGAAGTGACGATTTTGTTCTCTTTGACTCGTTGGATAGAAACGCTACTTTATTTGCACATCTTTTATGCGATATTCCAGTTTTGCGCATGAAGTTAATTCGCATTTTTGGATGGAAACATAGCTATTGTAGGAACTGACCTGACGTTTGTGCTTTCGGAGAGATAAGAAATTATTATATTAATGTGTTTATAGTCTCTAATATGTAGAAAATAAATGTATTAACAGAATGATATGAGAATCAAGGGGTGTTTCTGTACCGAAAGTAAACCCAGAGACGATTTAAATCACAGTCACATATATCTAAAAAAAATAATAATAAAAAAAAGAATTAAGACAAGAGGCAGGTGTGTTCCATCACAACGATATATGCAGTTCATTTATTGTATGTTTTAGTAGTTTTTAATTATCCTTGTTTATTCTTTTGTTAATAAATACTAATTTATTACAATTGTGTCTTCTTTGTGTTGATAATACAGTAATAGACTTTGCAAGTCAGACATTAACTCCTCTAAAAATTGGATAATTCATTTAAACAATCTTTGATTGTTAGTTATTGCAACAGTAAGATTATGTGAGTGGTGCTCCATTAAAAAGGAGTTATTTATCTGATACTCACAGTAAGTGAGGAGTGACCAAAATCTCAATATTAATAAAAAATTTTATGTTAATATTTGAGACAAACCAAAGAAAATATCACTAAATTATATAATGTGCCGCATGAGACTAAAATATTATTAATTATATCATTCATTCATTCATTTTCTTTTTGGCTCAGTCCCTTTATTAATCAGGGGTCACCACAGCGGAATGAACCGCCAACTTATCTAGCATATGTTTTACGCAGCGGATGCCCTTCCAGCTGCAACCCATGCATTCACACTTGTACTCTACGGTCAATTTAGATTGTTAAATTCACCTGTACCGCATGTCTTTGGACTGTGGGGGAAAGCGAAGCACCCAGAGGAAACCCACGCGAACACGGGGAGAACATGCAAACTCCACACAGAAATGCCAACTGACCCAGCCGGGGACTCCAACCAGCGCCTATGACCCAAAACATAGAAGTAAATCAACAACAAATTGTCTTCAACAGAAGAACATGCAACCCTGGAGTGGCCCAGTCAGAGTCCTGAACTCAACCCGATTGAGATGCTGTGACATGACCCTAAGAGAGCGATTCACACCAGACATCCCAAGAATATTGCTGAACTGAAACTGTTTTGTAAAGAGCAATGGTCTAAAATCCCTTCAGATCGTTGTGCAGGTCTGATCTGCAACTACACATAAAACATTTGGTTGGTTAAACCCAAAGGTTCACATACTTTTTCCACCCTGCACTGTGAATGTTTACATGTTGTGTACAATAAAAACATGAAAACATATCGTATTTGTGTGGTATTAGTTTAAGCATATTGTGTTTTTCTGTTATTGTGAAGATCATAGCACATTTTATGCCATTTATGCCATTTTATGCCATTTATGCCAAAATCCAAGTAATCCTAAAGGGTTCACATACTTTGTCTTGCAACTGTTTATTTTAAAGATGTATAACATCTGTTTAATTTCATTATTGAGTGATTGTAATATAAAAGTAGTTAGACTTTATAAAGTTTATCAAGAGCCATATTCATTTTGCATTCCCATGACATGCTTTTTTCTTGACTATAATAGTAATGGTTACCATTGACTTTAATTTTATGGACTAATCTCTACTAATCCCTTTAATATTTCCAATAATTAACCCAACACTTGTCAATACAGTACTAAATCAATGGAACAATCATGCTGTGGTGTTTACATATTATGACCATTGTGTTTTAGATGAATGTAGAGCCCCTTTTATTTTTCATATTAATAATGAGAGGATCCGTAATGCTGTCAGTTACAACGATTAAACCAAATCTGAGCTGTCATGTATGAAAAAAATATTTAAAAAAGTAAATTATATTAATCTGAGCTTTAGTAAATTGGCTTATTTTATATTTGTATATTTTACAATTTTTCATTATTGTATTTGGGGACCTGTGCATATGTTCCCATAAACATACAAGAAAATAATACGTTTAGATTTGCAGCTTAAAACATCAGTCACACTATTAAGCTGAAAATCAGTTTTTACCTAGTGTAAAGTTTTAGGCTCTAATGTAAATTAGATAATTTAAAGTTAGACATTCAAAAACAGATTTTATGAGTGACCAATGATGTTTAGTGTACAGAAATCACACAAAGTGAACAATTGTGTAGGGTGGTATAGAAATCGTTTTATTGAAACACTAGTACCAAGAGTCCATAATACGCCTCATGCTCATGAACCTCATGCCACCCATATTGCTGAAGTTCCTGTACTGTCCAGGCCCAAAGTGCCACATCCTGCCTCTGTAGTGGGGCTGGTCATAAAAGAGCCAGTGGCCGTCCATCACGTGGCAGGACTGGCAGTGAGACATGCGGTAACGGTCCATGATGTTGTCACAGTCATCCATCATCTCGTACATCTGACCCATGAAGTTGTCCCTCTCGTAGATCCTCATTCTGTAGGATCCCCTGTACTATATTGAAACATAGCTCTGTTATTTTCAAGTTTATTAAGCCAAAAAACTTTATGCACAAAAATGTTTCTTAATTTATCTGTATCTTATATAAGCTTAACATTGGGCTCACCATAGGGATCATACGGCAGGACCTAATGCAGTTGTTCATTCCAAACATGGACATGTAATCAGCATACTCTCCCCTTCTGAAGAAATATCCACTTCCCATGTAGTTAGGCTGATCGTACATCATCCAGCAGCCACTGTCCACTCTGCAAGAGTGACAGCGGCTCATGTAGGAGGAGAAGTCACCACAGTCGCCCATACACTCATAAGAGCGACCCTGGAAGTTCCTGTCCTCAAAGAAGGTGACCTAAAAAAGTTCAAATATAATTTTTTGTTATTAAAAGTTAAAGTAAGTAAAATAATGTTGTAGTTTCACTGTGTGGAATGGGTGCTGAAATGAGGTTTACCTTCATGTTTGCACTGGATGATCCTCAGTGGTTCCACAAGGGAGAAGCTGATTCTGGCTGTTGACTGACTGCTGTCACCTGCCCCTTTATACAAGACCAAGACTAAAGACTACACAGCCCCTATTGTTACTTAGTTCCTGACTATGCAAGTTGCCATAGAGACCTTTCTAGCTAAGGCTTGGTATGTAGTTCTAAGTACTCAGATTTATTTGGATTTTTTATGCATTTCTAGTACTCTGTATTAGTGATGTGCAAGTACATATAACTAAAAGTATTATTTCTTAGCTAGATGTAAAATAATCTAGGCTAGCAAATCATAGTGCAATTCTATAAATACAACATTTCTATTTATCATATTTTTATGATTTGCTTTTCTGTCACAGGGAAACATACCATCTAAAAGTAAATTACAAAGTCAAGCAAATGACAGGTCAAACTAATGGCATATATACATGATATACAAATATTAATTCAGCATGTCATATTGGACTATCAACATTCAATCAGCATTTTGCAGAAAAAAGTAAACAATATATTTGACTATTGATCTCTAATGTCAGCATTTGACAAGTGAGTTATTTAAGATGCTCTCAACATGGTGGGATTAGAAATCAGACAATAACTTTTTTTTTTTTTGACAGTTTTTGTTAATAAAGTAAGGCGGCCTTTGGTTAAGTGAGTTCCAACCACTAAAGACAAAGCATTATTGAATATTCAAGGCATTTTTTCCAGAGCATACTGGCCTTTCATTCGTTATTGCTTTCTTATTCAGTTAGAATTAATAAATCTAGGGGGTTTTTTTGTTTTACGTTTCGAGATGACAAGCATATCAAAAGTTGGATTTAAAAATGCAAACGGCGTCTTTCAGGTGGATGTAAACACACGCAAAATAAGCCTAATACATGTCTACAAAAGCAGCAAGAAGCCTTTTTTATATTTGGTCACTTGCAGATATCAGATGAAGCCGTGTGTGTGTTTTATGATGAACGCAGGAGTGTTCGATGATTGGTTTCAAGCATAGATCCAGTGCTGACTGCACTCTTCATAGAACAGCTCATGATCCTCAAACCACAGAAAGATTTCCTGACCAGCACTTGCAACCGAGTCACTGCCGTGAATCACATTCCTGCCCACTTCCACGCAGTAGTCTCCTTAATCAGACAATAACTTGAAAAATAATGGTCTGATATAGTGACGTGCAGTGAGGTTTGTGGCTGGTGAAGCCACAGATTTACAAATATATGCACCAAATATATTTGCCAACTACCGATTGTGTTTCATATATCATATCAGCATTCCTTCTATACACATAGCAGGTACATATTGGCCAAGGAATAATGTAAAATGTATAGCAATTCAATATGCGGCGGATGCACTCTCTCTCTCTCTCTCTCTCTCTCTCTCTCTCTCTCTCTCTGTCTCTCTCTTTCTTTCTCTCTCTCTCTCTCTCACAAACACACAAACACATGCACACACACACACACACACACACACACAGGACTTGCACACTGGTCTTACCTTTACTTGTAAGTGAAGTTTTGAAATGACTTTAATTACTTTGAAATGATCGAGTTATCTTCATTTCTTCTCGAGAAATTTTTGAGCTGAGATATTACATCCGCGATTTTTGCAGTCAGTCAGAGCAAAACATAAAGTAACGGACTCCTAATGAACTTTACTTGACTACGCAGAAGAAGAGCAACCACCGAACAAAAATAACCGTGAGCTCACGTGCACCCCATCATTGCGGCAAAGCTACTGCCTGCCTCACCTTATGCCTTTTCAGTGCAGCTTTATGTCAGATCCTAACACTAAATAAGTGATAGACATATGTGAAATACCTATTATATGGAAAGTGAGGACATATAATAAAAATGTATATGATGTATAAAAACATTTTTAAAAAGCATTACATTGGTAGCATACACTGAGCAAACAAAAGGCACACGCTCAACCCAGTTTGCAAGGGATTTGCACAATCTGATGTGAGGCACATCACGGTGCTGCCTCACCTCGCTTCCTATGCTGTAATTGAACAGGAAATACGCAAAATACAGCGATTTTGATTATAACAATTATTGAAATCATTTGAAATCATTTATAGCACAGATCAGTGGACAAATATTTATTTTATCGTTAGTATTCATCTCCTGATGACAGGTGAGGATGATGACAAGTGAGGCACTGCCTCACCTGCTTCCCCTGACTACACGTCCCTGGTCTGATATAAAGGTGGGTGATATAAAGTCAAGCTGAGAACTACTGCACACCAACAAAGTGGGGCAGAACAGGTGGTGGAACAGGGATTGATGAGCTTACACCATTCAAGCAGAGAGTTGCCTCTCTTAATAAGACTAAAACATTCTCTAAAACATAATTAATTCTCTAAAAATTAAGTCACCTTAAAAAGTATCTCATCCCAACCATGCCGTTTGTAAGGATGTACTGGATGCACTGACCCAAGGATGCACTGACCCAGGTCACTCTGACACAATATTTGTAAGGCGCATTTGTGCATGACATATTATCTGCACATTTATTGAATAGAAATGTTTCAAATTCATATACACAAATTCTTCTTCAGATGTCACATATGTAGCAATGTGTATGCAGTCAATTGCTCCGATTACATTAGGAAAATTGGCTATCACTGCAAGTTGCATTTTAAAATCTGTCCCATTTTTTGTTTTGCTTGTGTGAATTTTAAGTGGGTCATTAACATAGGTTATCTGTAAAAATAAATTTGGAGCTGTATTTTTCTTTTTCGCTTGCTCTCATTTCTCTTTTTTTAGCTATACACTCTGTTCTTCTCATTTTTGTAATTTATTAATTAATATTCTCTCTTTTTATTTAGATGTCTGATAATGTTTCTATTGTATTGAGATTCTGTTTCACTACACTATGGAAGCCACATGTTAAATATTAGGAAGTTATGACATCAGAGTATCAGAGTATATTTGTTGCTGTTTCTGTCATAATGGATGTCTTTTCCTGGTAGTCCTTCAGTGCATTCTGCATGGCGGTTTAACTCATTACTGATCCTGATTTATTAAAACTATTGATAGTCCCATTGATATTTTTATCTCTACAAATGTTACTTCACATGTGTATGCATCAAATAAATTGGGAGATTTGTTAACTGGTAGGTTTTCAGTTGATATGTATGGATGCACCTGATCCTGAATTCAAAGAATTACTTATGAAGATGTTTTAATATTTTAACCATTTATAGAGCAAATTATTGAGATCTTGTCATAAGTATTGTGAGTTTGGAGATAAACTGGGCAAAATTCAGATTTGGCAGTTTGATTCAGCCCAACACATCACACAAATTAACACTGGCAATGATAAATCAATGGACCCTCAAATAATTAATGAACAATTTAAGAACTTTTACTACTCATTGTACAAATCTGAGTGCACATCAGTTGAATCGCAATTAGATAGCTTATTTTGGTCCCTAAAGATTCCTTCCATTGACTCTGGCACCTGTGTTTGACTAATCAATATGATTAAAAATTACAGAGTATTTTAAACTCCTTTTATGGATGATGTGCTAAAACATATATATGCATTTGCTGGGGTGAAGATCTTATTAATTAGTAATATAAAAGTAATTCAACTTAATAATTTATTAAATAATAATAATAATATAACAAAATTATTATAATCATATAGTATAATTTAAAAGATTTTCCAGCAGTATTTTTTAGATGATTGCAGGTAATACTGTTATACCAACAGTTTCTTGCACATATCAATTGTTTTTCATTGTTTTATGTACAGAAATCACACAAAGTGAACAACTGTGTGACTGTCCTCAATGTGTGATGTGCTTGGGACAGAGAAAATATTATTTTAATTCTCAAAGATGAAAAGTGGAAGTCATAGAGACATGTGTAGCTTTGAAATATTCACATTTCTCCTAAACTTGTTTTTTTTTGTACTTTTGACAAAATAGTGGCAGATATTTTCAAAACAGAATTTTTAGTGTTGCGTAGTAATTGTTTTATTGACAGTGGTTCCACAAGGGAGAAGCTGAAGCTGATTCTGGCTGTTGGCTGACTGCTGTCACCTGTCCTTTATACAAGACCAAGACTAAAGACTACACAGCCCCTATTGTTACTTAGTTCCTGACTATGCAAGTTAGCATAGAGACCTTTCTAGCTAAGGCTTGGTATGTAGTTCTTAGTACTCAGATTTATTACTTTATTTAGTACTCAGGCCTATTTAGTTTATTCAATTCACCTATAGCGCATGTCTATTTGTGAATAGCATGGGGAGAACATGCAAACTCCACACAGAAATGCCAACTGGCCTAGCCAGGACTCGAACCAGTGAACTTCTTGCTGTGAGGTGACAGTGCTAACCACTAAGCCACTGTGCCGCCCATTGCAGACAATATGAACACAAAATATAAATGTTTTATCTGGTCAACTTCATTTCATTTGTAAATATATATCCTTTCCTGTCATTCAGATATTCACATTCCAAAAAAAGTTGGCACAGGAGCAATTTAGGGCTAGTAATCAGGTAAATTGGGTAAATAATGATGTGATTTGGGCATCACGGTGGCGCAGTGGGTAGCACGATCGCCTCACAGCAAGAAGGTCGCTGGTTCGAACCTCGGCTGGGTCAGTTGGCATTTCTGTGTGGAGTTTGCATGTTCTCCCCGTGTTCGCGTGGGTTTCCTCCGGGTGCTCTGGTTTCTCCCACCAGTCCAAAGACATGTGGTATAGGTGAATTGGGTAGGCTAAATTGTCCGTAAAGTATGAATGAGTGTATGGATGTTTCCCAGTGATGGGTTGCAGCTAAAAGGGCATCCGCTGCGTAAAATATATGTTGGATAAGTTGGCGGTTCATTCCGCTGTGGCGACCCCAGATTAATAAAGGGACTAAGCCGAAAAGAAAATGAATGAATGATGTGATTTGAAACAGGTGATGTCAACAGGTGATTGTAACTACGATTTGGTACGAAAGCAGCATCCAAGAAAGGTCTAGTCCTTTAGGAGCAACGATGGCCTGAGGATTACCAGTTTGCCAACAAATACATGAGAAAATTATTCAAATGTTTTAAAACAATGTTCCTCAAAGT
Source organism: Danio jaintianensis (assembly GCA_903798115.1). NCBI lineage: Eukaryota > Metazoa > Chordata > Actinopteri > Cypriniformes > Danionidae > Danio > Danio jaintianensis. Next base: position 8,686,272 of record CAIGQV010000001.1, read on the forward strand.
AAGATAGGAAGACATTTGGATATTTCACCTTCAACAGTGCATAACATAATTAAAAGATTCAGAGAATCTGGAAGAATTTCAATGTGTAAAGGACAAGGGCGTAAACGACAAAAATTGTCATTCATTTATAAGCGATATCACCACATGGGCTCAGGACTACTTTGGCAAACCTTTGTCAAGTACCACAATAAGTAGGTACATCCACAAATGCCAGTGAAAACTGTACTGTGCCAAAAGGAAACCCTATGTTAACAGTGTCCAGAAGTGTAATGGACTGGGTGCTCGCTCTGCGCTCGGCTCAGAGGCATCTGGGATGGACCATCACACAGTGAAAACGTGTAGTCAGATGAATCAGTATTTCAGGTATTTTTTGGGAGAAATGGACACCATGTGCTCCGGACCAAAGAAGAAAAGGATCATCCAGATTGTTACCAGCAACAAATCCAAAAACCAGGCGCAAAATGTGACAACGACGGCCTCGTACTGTTGCCCAGTTTAAGACTTGTTTGCAGGAAGAATGAGACAAAATTACGCCTGAAACACTTCATCACTTGGTGTCTTCACTCCCTAAACGTATTTTAAGTGTTGTGAAAAGGAATAGCAACATTACAAAGTGGTAAATGCTTTACTGTTCCAACTTTTTTGGAAAAAAAAAAAATAATAATAATTATGAAGAGCACATTAAATAATGTTTGTTGTATTGTCGCTATGAAATACAAGTCAACGTAAATTTAGAAATCACTACTTTCTTTTTTTTTATCTGCGTTTTCCATACTGTCCCAACTTTTTCTGATTTGAGGTTGTACAATATTTCTATTTATCATACTTTTATGGTTTGGTTTTCTGTCACAGGGAGACAGGAAAATGATGCAGATACCATCTAAAGGTAAATGACAAAGTCAGGCAAAAGACAAGGCAAGGCAAGTTATTTATATAGCACATTTCATACACAATGGTAGTTTAAAGTGCTTTACATAAACAAGAATAAAAGAACCAAGAAAATAAAAAACAACAAAGAATAAAAAATATTAAAAACAGATGAAAACAGATTAAAATGTGTTAAAACAGGTTTTAAAGGAATGAAAAAGAAAAGAAAGACAATTTTGTGATCTCTCTGACGTAGCACAGTGCTCATTCAGTAAAGGCACAGCTAAACAGATGTTTTTTAAGTCTTGATTGGAATGTACCTAATGCTGGAGCACATCTGATCATTTCTGGAAGCTGATTCCAGCAGCGGAGGGGGGGCGGGGGGGGGGGGGGGGGGGGGTGTAGTAGCTGAAGGCGGATTCACCCTGCTTTGACTGAATTCTTGGAATTTCTAATTTACTTGATCCTAATGATCTGAGTGATCTGTTAGATTTGTATTCAGTGAGCATATCTGTAATGTATGAGGTCCTAGGCCATTTAGGGATTTATAGACAAGTAATAATACTTTAAATCTATTCTGAATGTGATTGGGAGCCAGCGTTAAGACCTGAGGACAGGTGTGATGTGCTCTGATTTTCTGGTTCTGGTCAGAATTCTGGCAGTAGCATTCTGGATGAGCTGCAACAGACTGACTGTTTTTTTGGGAAGGCCAGTGAGGAGTCCATTACAGTAATCTAACCTGCTGGTGATAAAAGCATGAACAACATTCTCTAAGTCCTCACTGGAAACAAAGCATCTAATTCTTGCAATGTTTTTGAGATGATAGTATGTTTTTTTAGTTACTGATTTGACATGACTACTGAAACTTAGATCTGACTCCAGAATCACACCAAAATTCTTGATTTTATTTTTTGTTGTTTGACTCCTAGAGGCAAGGTACCCATTCACCTTGAGAACCTCATCTCTGTTCCCAAATGCAATGACTTCAGTTTTCTCTTAGATCTGAGTGTCATCAGCATAGCTGTGGTAGGAAATTTGTTTCTTTCTCATTATTTGGCTCAGTGGGAAAATATAAAGGTTGAACAGGAGAGGTGCCAGAATTGAACCTTGTGGGACTCCACATCATGGGTGTCCACCTCGACCTACGGTCACCTATACTGACATAGTAACCTCTCTTTTCAAGGTAAGATCTGAACCATTTGAAGACCGTCCCAGAAAGCCCAACCCAGTTTTCCAACCTATCCAGTGTCAAACGCAGCACTGAGATCAAGCAATACCAGCACTGTTAGTTTTCCTGAATCCGTATTTAGGTGAATATCATTGATTATCTTTATAAGGGCGCTCTCTGTGGCGACGCGGTGGCGCAGTGGGTATGTCTGATTTCTTAAGGTGTGGTTGAGCCTCTCTGACGTCGGCACAACTTGTATTGTAATATTGATCTTATCAGTAAAGAAATGAGCAAACTCATTGCATTTGCTTTCAGAGAGAAGTTCACTGGGAATCCTACTGGGGGGGTTGTGAGTCTCTCTAATGTTGCAAAGAGGGTGCGAGTATTGTTTAAGTTGCTGTTTATAAGGTTTGAAAAGAAAGTCTGCCTAGCAATGTTTAGTTCCACATTAAAAGCTTAAAGACTGCCTTTATACATGTTATAGTGGACTATAGTTTTGTCTTCCTCCACATGCGCTCAGTCTTTTTATCATCTGTACTGCTGTTGAGTTTCTCCCAGTCAGTTTCCTGACTTAACTGGAGCAGTGTCATCCATGACATTCTTAACTTTAGTTTTAAACAAATCAAGGAGAAAATCAAAAGAGTCTGCAGATATGCTTGGTGCTAGCGATATGACCTTCATAAACTGCTCACTAGTGTTCTGATTTATGCATCTCTTTCTGACCGAGACAGCTCTGTCTTCAATGGCTGGAGTGATCAATATATCAAAGAAAATACAGAAATTATCAGATAGTGTGACATCCTTAACAACAGTTGATGAAATGTGTAAACCCTTAGTTATAAGTAAATCTAGAGTGTGTCCAGGGTTGTGTGTGGGTTCTTGTACATGCTGAGTCAAATCAAAAGTGTTTAAAACAGTCATGAGTTCTTTTACTGCATTGATTTCTGGATTATCAATATGAATATTAAAATCCCCAGCAAAAGTAAAATAGTCAAATTCAGGGGTTACTATTGATAACAGCTCTGTAAAATCATCAATAAAAGTTGGAGAATATTTTGGGAGTCTGTAGATAATGATCAGTAAAATGCATGGATCACCCTTTAGTGCTATACTCAGATATTCGAAGGACAAATAGTCACCAAATGACACCTGCTTACACTCATAGAGTTCTTTAAACAGAGCAACAGTGCCTCCACCTCTGCTATTAGCTCTAAAAACACTCATAAAATCAAAGCTTGGAGGAGATGCTTCATTTAGCACTGCTGCACTACAACTGCCATCTAGTTTCATTTAAAAGCATAAAATCAAGGCAATTTGTGTTGATAAAATCATTGCCTAGAAGTGACTTATTGTTAAGTGATGGGATGTTTAAAAGTTCTAAATTAACAGTTTTAGTTACTTTCCCTACAGTAGTCTCAGATCTACATTTAATAGACACCAGATTTGAATGATTTGCTATACGACTTGAAGAGGTTTTTGACTTTCTGTGACATGATAAGTGTGGTTTATTTATGAACTAATTTCGAGAGGATCACATGCTTATGATTGAACACGGCTGGTACCGCATGAGCTCCGTATATTGCACCAATCAGATGAATACTGACACACTATAAATAACCGGAGTTTTCCACTCCAGTCATCTTCGTCTTGAAGAATCCCTCCTTCCACCCCTACTCCTGATAGGGTGGCACGGTGGCCCAGTGGTTAGCACTGTTGCCTCACAGCAAGAACGTCGCTAGTTCGGCCCCTCACCAGGCCAGTCAGCATTTCTGTGCGGAGTTTGCATGTTCTCCCTGTGCTCGCGTGGGTTTTCCTCGGGTTTCCCGGTTTCCTCCCACCATCCAAAGACATTCACCATAAGTAAATTGACTACTCCAAAGAAGCATCTTATGACAAACTCTTAGCCAGCTATATCTCAGCACGTTCAAAAGCAGGAGAGTTCTCGAGACCTACCTGAGCTCAAACTCCCCTCTTGCGCTTCTAATGCTGTGTTCACACCAGATGCGGAAAATAGACGCGTGAACATTTTAGTTTACTCGCTTCATTCGCGCGTCAAAATCACTTCACCGTAGACGCGGATTCGCGTCATGGGCGGGGCTTCTGTCTGCCCTGTGACTCTAGCTTCATTGCTAAATGGCTAACATGGATTTTATTGAGAGAATAGCTGTGTTTATGTGCTTTAGGAAGACTGAAAAACAGCGTCGATTCATTTGGAGCCGTGCCTGAGTCCACTAGATCCATTCTGAGGTGCACCTAGCTCTGTAAGTTCATAAACTCCTCCAGAAACTATACCTGGATGATGGAAGCTTTCAGCGGTGCTTCCGACTGAGCCGAGCCCAGTTTGATGAACTTTTGTCCGGTGTCGGCAAGAGGATTTCCCCTCGGGACACCAACAACAGGCGCTACGTCATAATCACACCCCTACAAAACAAAGCTCATGATTGGTTAACGCGGCGCGAATGTCCGCTAAAGTTCAGATTTCCGAACTCGAGCAATTCGTGCGATTCGCGCATTAAGCACGTCAAATGCGCAAAACGCTCAATTCGCGCCGCACCATTCGTGCGAATAGCGCCGCAGGATGTCTATTCGCGCCTTTGCATTGACTTAACATGTAAATCACTCGCGGTTGCCGCTTTATCCGCGTCTGGTGTGAACGCACCATAACGGGAGGAAGCCCCGGGCTCGAGGGTATTCTGAGCTCAGTGCTCTCTCCTGGGACAGCATGCCAAATGTGCTTTATTATCAATCATCAGCTAAGTGTGAACCCTTGAAAACACATATCTGCGTAGAGAAAGCTACAGGCATGCTGGGTTCCCGCTTGTTCTGTAATTTGATAAAGATACTGTTATCTAAGCGGGCACCCGACACACATCACTGAGTGTTATGTTCACCAGCTGAAGACAGGGAGTTGTTTGGGCCCTGGCACTGTGGAAAGGGCCTTAGGCCTCTCTAAGGTGGGCACAGAGGTGGGTGTGGAGCTCGCCGCTCTCTGGTTGCTAACTGGGGGCTTGCAGTGATGGAGTGTGAGAGTTTAGTTCCAGCAAACACCAGCTGCTCCATCTTTTTTGAAAAAAACAAGAGAGGCGAGCAAGGTGACAAGGAGAGCGTGTCTGGTGACAAAGGCTGTGGTTTTGGAGTTACTGGCTGCTGAATATATTGTCCTTTAGCAAGTTTATTTGGATGGAGGATGTCTGATGTAAACAGTTGTCTTTGATTCCAGAAGAGATTGAAGTTGTCAGTGAAATTCAGTCCTTTCCTGTTGCATGTTTTCTGCAGCCATGCATTTAGACCAAGAAGCCTTGAAAACATATTTGTTCCTCTTTGTTCCACTGATGACAGGTCAAACTAATGGCATACAGTATATACATGATGTACAAATATTATTTCAGCAAGTCATGTTGGACTATCAACATTCAATCAGCAATTTTTGCAGAGAAAAAGTAACCAATATATTTGACTATTGTTCTCTAATGTCAGCATTTGTATTGACAAGTAAGTTATTTATACGCAAATGCAGTCTTTGTATCATCATGAACTATGTGATGTTTTGAATATGTTTTGCTGCCAATTAAAAAAAACTCAGAATCTCTGAAACTAATGACTACAGAACTATTATGTCTGTAGTTGTGAAATCATTTGAAAGTCTGGTCTTGGTCTCCCTGAAGAACATCATTAGAACCTTATTGGATCCTCTTCAGTTTATCTACAGAGCAAACAGTTTACAGCTTACATTCTACCACACTCCAACAGACCTAGGGCCTCATGTACAAAGACTTGTGTCAAAAACAACTGTGAATGTGCATACACACCAAAAAATCAAATGAACAACACTCTGTGTATGCAAAATCCCACACACATTCTCTTTGTACATCCCAATTGAATCTAAGTGCACATGCCAAGAACAACACTCCACCCTGTCTCCTCCCTCGAATAAATACATTTCAATAAATTATTTGGAACATTGTCCTCTGGAATTAATAACAAAAGAAGACGCTGTCAACACGGTGGGATCAGAAAATCAGACAATAACTTAAAAAATAATGGTCTGATATGAAGGTGGAAGTCAAGCTGAGAACTACTGCACACCAACAAAGTGGGGCAGAACAGGTGGTGAAACAGATGATTGATGAGCTTACACCATTCGAGCAGAGAGTTGCCTCTCTTAATAAGACTAAAACATTCTCTAAAACATAAGTAAGGAGCAGACTCAAAATCACTGTTAACATGTCTTTATTTGTACTTAGAAGTTGTAACAGCAGTAGCAGCCTGTGCCCAGGATTTTCACTGCTCCCCCTGATGTGCATCATTAGGGTCATTGGAGAAATGAAGTCACCTGAAAAATATCTCATCCCAACCATGCTGTTTGTAAGGATGTATAATTTATGTTCTAATCCAGGCCACCCGGACACAATATTTGTTAGGCATTTGTGCAACACATATATTGAATGGAAATGTTTCAGATTCAAATGTACAAATTCTTCTTCAGATGTCATGTGTCACATGTGTATGAAGTCTATTGCTCCGATTACATTAGGAAAATTGGCTATCACTGCAAATTGTCCCAACAATGATTATTCTGATTATTTCCCTCTGGAACATGGCACTTGGCAGGGTTGCCCACTTTCCCCTCTATTGCTATTGAGCCATTGGTGGTCCAGTCAGATGATGGGTATTACTAGAGGAGACTCTGTTCTCAAATTCTCTCTGTATGCTGATAAACTTTTACTCTTTTTTTTTTCCGACCCCGACAGATCAATTCCCTGTGTGTAAGGCTTACTTCAGAAATTTGGCCTGGTATCAGACTACAAATTGAATTATCATAAAAGTAAACTTTTGCCTATACACTCTGCAACTGCAACATGCCAGCTTTCAAAACTGTAGTTCAAAATATAATTAGATCAATTTAAATATTTGGGCATATGTATAACCAAGAACTACTCAGATCAGTTTTAATGTAATTTTTCTCCTTTGATGGATAGATTGTCTGAAGATTTTCATCATTGCCTCTATCACTTGCTGGTAAGATAAAAATAAATTGTATTAAAATGAATATATTGCCCAGATTTCTTTATCTTTTTTAGTGTATACAATTTTTTTATTCCAAAGCATTTATTTAACTCCCCCAATAGCTCTATCTCTAATTTTATCTGGAATAGAAAAACTCATAGAATTCAAAAAAGCATATTACGAAAAAGTAAGGAGTTAGCTGGATAAGCATTACTACACTTCTTGTTTTATTAATGATCATATCTGAAATATGCTCTTCTGGTGCCCGTCTAATGATCAACATCCAGCTTGGCTAAGATTTGAGGAGGCTACATGTTCTACTCCCTCATTTCCTTCTCTTTTGTCATTACCCATGTCATTTTCATCATTACAGTATAACTATATTATAGTTAAAAATTGCCTTAAGATCTGATGTCAGCTCAAACTACACAGACAACACCTCTTTTATGCCTTGTTCACTCTAACCCTCTTTTTCCTCCTCCTCCTCTCAGTGATGGGGTTTTGTAACCTGGGTTACAAAACCTCCATTTCTGGCCAAGGTCTTGGAACATATTCCAATCAGTTAAATAATTATCTAGGTCTACACAGTCTTCTTGATCCCTTTTAGTCTGGATTCAGGAAGGGGGCATAGCACTGGAACTACATTAGTGAGGGTTGTAAATGATCTTCTAATGGTTGCTGACTCAGGAATCAGCAGTATATTGATGTTGCTAGACCTCACTGCTGTGTTTGACACCATAAGCCATTCGGTTTTGTTAAACAGGCTGTCTGTCTAGATGGTTGGGTCTCTGGGAATGTTCTTGCCTCGTTTCAGTCAGATCTAACCAATCATGCCCAGTTTGCTAAGACAATGATTTCCTCAGGGTTCAGTATTAGGCCCAATCCTGTTGATCAGGAAACATAGTCTTGGATATCACTGCTAAGCAGATGATACCCAGATTTACATCACCAGTTGTTTAGATTTTACCAGAACACTATCTTCACTGAGTGAGTGTTTAGAGGAGATCAGAATCTGGATGCAGTGTAATTTTCTTAAATTGAAAAGCTCAAAAACAGAAATTATTATGACAACTGAAAGTGGCAACAACTTGAAAGGCCATCAGTTTGGCTGTTAATTCTAGCACAGTACATGCTTCTTTTCAGGTGCAGAATCTTGGTGTCATCGTTGATCCTCAGCTAACTTTTGATGCACATATAAAACACATTTCAAAAATTTATTTTTACCATCTTAAGAACATTGCACGGCTCAGATCTTTTCTTAATTTTGCTGATGCAGAAAGTCTTATACACGTCTTTATTACATCATATATATGTGGGTAGTTAAAAATTTTTTTTACATTTCTCCTTGTTTTTGTACTTTTCATTAAATAGTGACACATTTTCAGAACAGAATTTTTAGTAATTGTTTTATTGAAACACTAGTACCAAGAATCCATGATACGCCTCATGCTCATGAATCTCATGCCACCCATATTGCTGAAGTTCCTGTACTGTCCAGGCCCGAAGTGCCACATCCTGCCTCTGTAGTGGGGCTGGTCATAAAAGAGCCAGTGGCCGTCCATCACATGGCAGGACTGGCAGTGAGACATGCGGTAACGGTCCATGATGTTGTCACAGTCATCCATCATCTCATACATCTGACCCATGAAGTTGTCTCTCTCGTAAATCCTCATTCTGTAGGATCCCTTGTACTGTTGTGAAACATAGGTCTGTTAATTTCAAGTTTATTAAGCGGAAAACTTTATCTTGTATAAGCTTAACATTGGGCTCACCATTGGGATCATACGGCAGGACCTGATGCAGTTGTTCATTCCAAACATAGACATGTAATCAGCATACTCTCCCCTTCTGAAGAAATATCCACTTCCCATGTAGTTGGGTTGATCGTACATCATCCAGCAGCCACTGTCCACTCTGCAAGAATGACAGCGACTCATGTAGGAGGAGAAGTCACCACAGTCGCCCATACAATCATAAGAGCGACCCTGGAAGTTCCTGTCCTCAAAGAAGGTGACCTAAAAATGTCAAATATAAGGGGTTTTTGTTAGTTAAACCAAGTAAAATAGTTTTTGAGTTAGACTGTATGGAATGGGTGCTAGAATGAGGTTTACCTTCATGTTTGTGCTGGATGATCCTCAGTGGTTCTACACGGGAAAAGCTGAAGCTGATTCTGGCTGTTGACTGACTGCTGTCACCTGTCCTTTTATACAAGACCAAGACTAAAGACTACACAGCCCCTATTGTTACCCAGTTCCTGACCATGCAAGTTGGCATAGAGACCTTTCTAGCTAAAGCTTGGTATGTAGTTCTTGGTACTCGGATTTATTTGGATTTTTTATGCTTTTTCAGTACTCTGTATTGGTGATGTGCAATTAAATATAACTAAAATTATTATTTCTTAACTATATAAAATTTTATCTAGACTATCAAACCTACAAAACTACTAAAAATAGTAGTGCAATTCTATATATACAATATTTACATGTATCATACTTTTTTATATTTTAAATTATTAAAATGGATAGATATGGAGATTTAAAGTGACACTTTTTAGGAGTTTGGGAATGCTCTTTCATCCTTAAATGGAGTCATTTAATGTCAACAAATGATTTTGGAGTCTAGAACTTGTAGTTCTTATAGGAGGAAGCAGTGGGAATCTGAGCGTAACTACTGGCAACACTAGAGATTTGAGGGGACCAGCAGGAGAGGGAGGTCTCTGAAGAGGTCTGGGACATCTAGAGAGTTGGATTTGACCCCAAGAGCATGTGTCTTGATGGAGGACACGAGGGTGCAAATGTGCTCAGTGTCATTCAGGTCGATTAAACAGACCGCCATGATAAGCTGCCTGATAAACAAAGCAACAGCTCCTGGTATGTTATGGACATGGCTGCAGTCTCTAGCTGATGCTCTTAGTCTATAGAAGGCTCTAGTTCAAGGTCTGGATCAGCTCAGGCTATAGGTCTTTGGCATCCATGGTTTCCATTTGAGGTGTGGTTCTCGAGTAACTGATACGTCAATAGCCTCATGGGAATATAGCGCTATTGCCATTTGGGAGTCCCGGATCGTGGACATTTCCCCCCTACCACTCCCCCTCCCATCTCTCTCTCTCTCTCTCTCTCTCTCTCCAACTTTGCTTCCTGTCTACATACTTCCATATCCCAATAAAGGCAAAAACACCAAAAATAAATCTAAAAAATAACATGATTACATAGTTAAACATGGTTAATGAACATGGTTAAAACACCATAATTTAAAGAAAAGAAGGAGACATGAACAGGCAAATGTTTTAAACATTTTAATAAAAATGATTTAGGCGGACATCTTCTGCCTGCTAGTCTTTTTTTTTCTTTCTATGTTGTTACTCCACATTTATCCTTCCAGAGCTCCTCCCCATGGGACTCCAGACCATTGAGTGGTGGCCAGGTTATGCTTATCAGAGCTCATGCCACTGGCCTCACTCCATTGCCATGGCTCTCAACCATGCCCCCTTGTGACAGTGACCACATTTTAGACTGTTCCGTGTAGGGAACTACCATTTTTTATGCTTGAAGAAAGATGTTGCTTTTTTGTTTGAATTTCAAGAGAGCACTACTTTGATTACAGTTCATTTTTGCAGTTATTGATCACCCTCAAAAGGATATTATATTGTTATTATTTATTTTTATTTACACTATTTATAATTTTTTGTGGAATTAATTGACTGTCAGTTGAGATTGTGAGAAAACATTTTGCAGTGTTTATATCTTTATTTACTTATTATTACTTAAAACTGCATAGCCCTGTTTGAAAAAGTGTTTGCCACTAAACCTAATAACTGGTTGAGCCACCCTTAGCAGCAACAACTGCAATTAAGCATTTTCAATAACTGGCAATGAGTCTGTTACAGGGCTGTGGAGGATTTCTGGCCAACTCATCAGATTTGTTGTAATTCAGTTACATTGGAGGATTTTTGAGCATGAACCACCTTTTTAAGTTCATGCCACAGCATCTCAATTGGATGCAGATCAGGACTTAACTAGGCCACTTTAAAGTCTTCATTTTGTTTTTCTGCAGCATTCAGAAGTGGATTTGCTAGTGTGCTTTGGATCATTGCTCTGCTGCAGAACCCAAGCTTGCTTCAGCTTGAAGTAACTAACAGATGGCCAACATTCTCCTTCAGGATATTGTGTTACACAGCAGAATTCATGGTTCCATTTATCACAGCAAGTATTCCTGGTTCTAAAGCAGCAAAACAGGCCCAGACCATTACACTACCGCCATCATATTTTACTGTTGGTTTGGTGCTCTTTTTTTGAAATGTGGTGTTACTCTTGTGTGTTATGTTACACATATACAGTTGGTACATACTTTCAGTATCATCTTTACTTGAATCTTGAATCTAATGCTGTTTATATAAAATAAGCCTGCTCCCAAGCCGGTTTGAGCTTCCAGACCTGTTGCTTTGACAACAACTCTCAGATGAATTTTGAAGAACGAAACTATCCTGGATTGTATCAAAATGTCAATAATCAATTAAGTAATCCATGTATGAAGAACGGACCCCATTTCAGAATGTTACATAACTGGCCCCTGCTGGTCATGTTTTTCTTGTGTCAGAGCATTCTGTGTGCTTGTGTGAAATACACTGGTGTCACGTTTTGTAACGTTCCTTCACTGGAGCATTCTCAGAAGCCATATCTGTATGTTCTTTTTGCTTAGCAGTGTTTTTTGAACATCTTTTTGCCTGGTCTCTTTCTTATGGTGGAGTCATAAATGCTCACCTTAACTGAGGCAAGTGAGTGTTGTTGTGGGGTCTTTTGTGACCGCTTGGATGAGTTGTCACTGTGCTCTTTGGGTAATTTTGGTCAGCCGGCCACTCCTGGGAATGTTCTCTACTGTTCCATGTTTTGCCATTTGTATATAATGGCTCTCTCAATGGTTCGCTGCAGTCCCAAAGCTTAAAAAATGGCTTTGTAACCTTTTCCAGACCGGTAGATCCCAATTATTTTCTTTCTCATTTGTTTTTGAATTTCTATGGATCTTGGCATGATGTCTAGACTTTGAGGATATTTTAGTGTACCTTACTTTGTAAAGCAAGTCCTATTTAAGGGATTTCTTGATTGTGAGGTTTGGCAGTAATCTGGCCTGTGTGTGGCTAGAGAAATTGAATTTCCCTTAATAATAATAAAAACTTTCATTTAAAAACTGCATGATGTGTTTACTTTGGTTATGTTTGACTAATATTTAAATTTGTTTGATGATCTGAAACATTAAAGTGTGACAAACATGCAGAAAAATAATAAACCAGTGAGGGGGCAAACACTTTTTCACACCACTGTATGTGTGTGTGTGTGTGTGTGTGTGTGTGTGTGTGTGTGTGTGTGTGTGTGTGTGTGTGTGTATTGTTATTTATTAAAATGATTTATTTATTAATTAAACCTTATCTTGTCTTGTTCTTGTGAAACCAGTCATGGGATATGTATGCCCTCACATCACTAAAGGATTGTAATGATTAACTCTAAAACAGTAACCTAACCATTGGGGAAATTCTCACTTGAAGTTTGAAATAAGTTTTTGTTTGAACATGATTTTTGTTTTTGTGCTTTTCATTATAAAGTGACAAATTTTCAGAACAGAACTTTTAGTGTTGCATAGAAATTGTTTTATTGAAACACTAGTACCAAGAGTCCATGTTGTCCATGTTGCTAGATCTTTAGTACCAGGAGTCCATGATGCGCCTCATGCTCATGAACCTCATGCCACCCATATTGCTGAAGTTCCTGTACTGTCCAGGCCCAAAGTGCCACATCCTGCCTCTGTAGTGGGGCTGGTCATAAAAGAGCCAGTGGCCGTCCATCACATGACAGGACTGGCAGTGAGACATGCGGTAACGGTCCATGATGTTGTCACAGTCATCCATCATCTCGTACATCTGACCCATAAAGTTGTCCTTCTCGTAAATCCTCATTCTGTAGGATCCCCTGTACTGTAGTGAAACATAGCTCTGTTATTTTCAAGTTAATTGAGCAGAATATTACTCACTAAAAATGTATTTATCTGTGTGGTATGTAATCTAAAAATTGGGCTCACCATAGGGATCATACGGCAGGACCTGATGCAGTTGTTCATTCCAAACATAGACATGTAATCAGCATACTCTCCCCTCCTGAAGAAATATCCACTTCCCATGTAGTTGGGTTGATCGTACATCATCCAGCAGCCACTGTCCACTCTGCAAGAGTGACAGCGGCTCATGTAGGAGGAGAAGTCACCACAGTCGCCCATACAGTCATAGGAGCGACCCTGGAAGTTCCTGTCCTCAAAGAAGGTGACCTAAAAATTTTCAAATATAATGTTTTTGTTATGAAAAGTTCAACTAAGTAAAATAATGTTTGAGTTTCACTGTATGGAATGGGTGCTGGAATGAGGTTTACCTTCATGTTTGCACTGGATGATCCTCAGTGGTTCCAAACAGGAGAAGCTGAAGCTGATTCTGGCTGTTGACTGACTGCTGTCACCTGTCCTTTTATACAAGACCAAGACTAAAGACTACACAGCCCCTATTGTTACTCAGTTCCTGACTATGCAAGTTGGCATAGAGACCTTTCTAGCTAAAGCTTGGTATGTAGTTCTTAGTACTCAAATTTATTTGGATTGAACTTAACAATAAGTCTTAGACTTAGACTTAATTTATTTATAAAGCACAAAATAACAACATT
>CAIGQV010000001.1:8734667-8753588 GCA_903798115.1 Danio jaintianensis
GTGAAATAACTTAATGAACTAAAAAAAATTACTGAATAGTTAACATATACAATCAGGCAAATAATTAATTTAGACAAATTTTAATGTAACCTTGGAACATTAGTAACAGGAATCCATAATCCGTCTCATGCTCATGAATCTCATGCCTCCCATATCTCTGAAGCTTCTGTACTCTCCAGGCCTGAAATACCACATCCTGCCTCTGTAGTGCGGCTGCTCAAACATGAGCCAGTGGCCGTCCATCACGTGGCAGGACTGGCAGTGAGACATGCGATAACGATCCTGGATGCTGTCGCAGTCATCCATCATCTCGTACATCTGACCCGTGAAGTTCTCCCTCTCATAGATCTTCATTCTGTAGGATCCCCTGTGCTGTAGTTTGAAAAGAAGTCAGTCATATTTAAGTTTCACATGCAGAAATTCTGAGAATGTTAATAGTGTTAAAATATTCCAATAAATATGTTTGTTCTCATAGGCTATTAAAGTTATGAGAGCATTTGCAAATTCATCAAAATATACTCACCATAGGGATCATACGACAGGACCTGATGCAGTCATTCATTCCAAACATAGACATGTAATCATCATAATCTCCCCTCCTAAAGAAATACTGATTTCCCATGTAGTTGGAGCGATCATACATCATGAAGCAGCCGCTCTCCACTCTGCAGGAGTGACAGCGGCTCATGTAAGGGGACATGTCAGCACAGTCTCCCATGCACTCATAAGAGCGACCCTGGAAGTTCCTCTCCTCGTAGAAGATAACCTAAAAAGACAAAGTTAATATTTTAGCCACAAAAACAGCTAGTTGCTCCAAAATGTTTTGCATTTCATATATATCTAATATCTCTAATATTTTCATCAGCTAAATTTTCATTAATCTCAAATCTCATTTATCTACATAGTTATATATTCTTTTTTTATATACATTTAAAAAAAAATGTTTAGTTAGTGAGTTGTTGAACCTGTTAGATTGGATAACTTACTTTGCCCATAGTCACAGTTTTGCTAGTTGCTCCTCAGGACCGAGTGGTTGTGCCAGCTACACTGACACAGTCTGTTTAAAGCGCTCACTTTTATACCAAAGAATATGTACCCTGCATTGTGGGTAAGCTCCTGACCCAGCAAAAATACATGGTGGCTCTCCATGCAAAGTGAGATCCATAGGGATATTCGTCAGCATGACTGGTACAGTAAGTGTGCCACGCAGTTTCTTTTTTACATTGTAGAATGACATTTTATTTTCTTTGCATCGTTCTATTTTACATTCAAGTTTAGATTGACTGTCTCTTTCCTCTAAAGTCTCTGTGCTACACAAGCTTCTGGTTTAGCACTCTCCTGTAGTAAACTGGTTATAGCAAATGTTATTTTTGTCAATTGCGATTTAATTATATCGTACAATGATGTTGTATGCATCAATACATTCAATTTCTATAGCTTTGTCTTGTTTTGGGACACTTCTTCCACTTGCAATTAAACTGTTGCATACAACTGTCATGATGTTGCATAAGCAACCTGCATGATATGAGACAGTGCACTCAGACACTGTTAAGGTGGTTTATGAGGACATACCATGTGTCCTCATAATTTAAAAAGCTTAAAAATTATACTTAATTTTGTATTTTTAAGAGTTTGCTGTATAAAACGGTATAAAAAATTTATTTACAGTATAAAAAACATTTCACCTATAGAGTCATCATAAACCACATATACAAGTGTGTGTGTTTTGCATTTTTATTTAAACTTTGTAATGTTTAAAAAAAATATTGCTACACTGTGAGTGCACCTTCTAGTGCCAACAGCTTTTCACAACAATAGAGTGGAGAAGGGCTGATTTGCAATCTCCCCCTCATCAGAATAGAACCCTTTTATTGGACACTCTGTAACAGAGAAAGTTAAGTAATGAGTATCCAGCATGTCTAGTGAGAGATTAGTAGACTTTTTTCTGAGTCTTAGGACTATGAGGGTAAGGAAATTAACAGATCAACCAAGACCTGACTCTCCGGTACCTCCACTGAATCACAGATCAACTTATTTATGAGTTTAGTGAGACAGTAACAATGCTAAATTAACAAAGTTCTGAGTCTTCAGCCGGCTAAGGAAAAGACAGCAACAGATTCCATGCAGTGAGTCTATAGCTTGTGAGGCAACAATGGATAACACATTTTGACCGCAATAGACGCAAGAACCCCCCTCATTACTCTAGTCTATCTTTTTTTCATTAATAGCAAGTTAACAGTATCCCACCATTTTTTCAGGTTAGTCAGATGACAAATTCACATTAACATTTGAATCATTCAATAACCTGCTTAAGTAGTGATTAAATGTTATAATGTTTTTGTAAAGCCCTTGATTAGTGACTTTACACACTTGAAGTGATGTGATCGGAAAATTACAAGTCAAGTAATTTGCCCTTTATTTATATAGTGCTTTATAAATGTAGATTGTGTTAAAACCGCTTTACATGGATGAACAAGAAAAGGATAACGTAACAATATTTCAGTTTGTGGTACATACTGTATTCAACATATCAGGCATGTAGCAGAGTAGTGATAGAATGTTAGTGTGGATAGTTTAAAGCTAATTCAGTTCAGTTTAACAGCAATGTCACTGTTGAAGGACGATCCACTGAAAAGCAGTTCCACCGACCTCAACCAAGCAAGTCAGGTGTTGATGTTGATAGCCATAAAAATGATGAGAGTCCATTGTGATGAAAGTGCAGATCCAAGTAAGTCCCAGGCTGGTGTTCACACTAGCCAAATGGATTGTAATGGATGTAAAGACTTGTCTATCGTGAGGTCTTGTGGGCTTGACCATGTGGGGCTGTGTTGTGGTCATCCTCTGTCCATGACAATCATCTTCTCTTAATATGGGCCAAATCCAAGATTATGTAAACTTAATGATAAGGAGAGACAAACAGACTAACGTGCATAGATGCCATTCTTCCTATGGTGTCTTTTTGGGAAGTGTTTGAAAGTTTGCTTTTGTGTTTTACATGTATGCTGTTGGATGTGTCTTTAATATAGATTACATTTTTTCTTAGTTCTAGTAATCACTCTAGCTGCTGCATTTTGAACTAGCTAAAGCTTGTTTATTATACCTACAGGACAACCACCTTGTAATGAATTGCAATTATTTAGCCTCAAAGTCATAAAAGCATGAACAAGCTTTTCTGACTTAGACATTGCTAGCTTATGTCATGGTTTGGCAACATTTTCAAGATGAAGATTGCTTGAAAGATAATAATAATAATAATTTCTTACATTTATATAGTGCTTTTCTAGACACTCAAAGCGCTTTACACAATGGGGGGAATCTCCTCATCCACCACCAGTGTGCAGCATCCACCTGGATGACGCGACGGCAGCCATATTGCGCCAGACCGCACACCACACACCAGCCGATTGGTGGAGAGGAGACAGAGTGACGAAGTCAATTATGATATGGGGATGGTTAGGAGGCCATGATGGACAGAGGCCAGTGGGCAGATTTGGCCAGGATGCTTTTTCGAATGACATCCTGGGAGTTTTAACGACCACAGAGAGTCAGGACCTCGGTTTAACGTCTCATCCGAAAGACGGCGCTCACTGAGCAGTATAGAGTCCCTATCACTATACTGGGGCGTTAGGACCCACACAGACCGCAGGTTGAGCGCCCCCTGTTGGCCTCACTAACACCACTTCCGGCAGCAACCTAGCTTTCCCATGTGGTCTCCCATCCAGGTACTAACCGGGCGCAGCCCTGCTTAGCTTCAGATGATGCTTGAAATGTGACCTTTAATTCGCAGGTTGCTATCAAACACCACCCCAAATCACCTTGACTGACAATGATTAATTTAACATCTTTTAATTATTCTAGGTTTTTGTGTGAGATGTTTTTTTTATTATTGGTTCAATTATGTTTTTTCTTTCTGAATTTAGGAATGAAAAAGTTACTAGTCATCTAATTTTAATATCAAAATCAAATAAATTTGATTATTAGAATTACTGTTCTTTATCCATAACCTACAAAAGGTAAAAAATATTAGTTAATATTTACATTTATAATAACAACATGCAAATAAAAAGCCATCAACCTTTCATTTTTCCCCATTGGCATGCAACCCCTGTGGTGATTATGTTAGATTACTGACACAGCATTAGCATGAACCCTGTTAAAAATTTTCGACATCTTTTAGGCATTCTTGTACATTAAAAATAGATACAGGTCACAATTGAACATGGAGGAAGATCTCTGAGTGGCGGTCTCCAAAATTAAACCAAGAATAAACTTGCTGTACTCCAAACATTGTGCCTACCCAACTCAGTAGGTGGGGTTTATATTGAAATTAAACAAATGAATAAATTCCTATAAAAAAATATATGGCTGTAAACTTTTTTTGTGTTGTCGATATGCTCCTATTTATATAGGCCTATTGGTGTGTGGGTCGCCTCCTCTTAAAATGATTTTACATGCCCTACCTCGTTATTAATTTGTAGTACTTGGCTGCATTATTACACAATAGTCAAGTAAAATACTGTATATATTTTGCTCTCCCCAGACAGAGAGAACTGGATAATGCTCTTACAGTAACTGATCAGTTGTGGTATGTTGTGCAGGTAGATGTATATTATGCAAAAGCAATGGACCTTGTCATAACAAATTAGATTATAATATATCTTTAATGAATTAGATGCATGTAAAATAGTATTTGATAGTGTCTTTCTACCAGCAATAGTTGACATTATCATACTGTACATGTGCAAAGCATGGTATCATTAGTCAGTGGTTCCCAATCTTTTTCAAGCCCCCAACCCCCATTTTTCCAATTGCACCTATACATAATGACCATTTTTATTTGAATAAAATTAAAACCAATACAAATTAATGTCATTTAAAGCTGAATATTGAGCATTATTACTCAAGCCCTCAGTGTTACATGATTAAAATCATAATATCCTAATTTGATGATCAAGAAGCATTATTATTATTACTACAACTACTAATAATAATAATTATAATCCTGAAAATGGAATATACATGCACACACTTAAAGACTCTCAGACTTGACAATGATTGAACATTTCTTAAAGATTTATTTGAAATATTGTAATGAAGACAGTACTACTAAACTACTTGGAATTGTTTTTTGCTTTGTGACTTTATGAAGCATCATGATTTCACAAGCTTAAAATATACTTAAATAACCACAAATTCTGACCCTTTACTTGTGGTCAAATGAGTACTGTGGGTTATTTTGAGGTTGTATAAAAATGTCAAATTGATATTTGGTGTTGAATTTTTTTCTTATGCTTCAAGTATCCAATAGGCATCATAATTACGTGTGGTCTTGTATCACAAGACTTTTGTTTCCACTGATATAGGTGATCTTTGGCATTATACATCCATTTGAGTTTGTTTTCTTGGAAATCTTTTGTTTTCTTTCATCACCTGAATCAACTGTAATTTTCTTTAACAGGATTCCATGATGCGTCTAATGGAAGCGATTTTCAGTGAGCCTAGACCCATATCACTGAAGCTACTGTATTCCCCGGGCCTGATGTATATCATTCTGCCCTCAAAATTGGGCCTTTCATACAGAAGCCAGTGGCCGTGTGTAACATTGCAGGACTGGCAGTCAGACATATAAAAGCGTTCCTGGATTGACTCACAGTCATCCATCAGCTCATATTTCTGTCCGACAAAGTTCTCCTTTTCAAAGATTCTCATTCTAAATGTTCCTTTATGCTGAAAGGAAAATGTTGTATCATTTAGTAATTTAATACCATCAATTTACTTTATAATATAAATATATATATAGTATTTTAGAATTACCATTGGAATCATTCTGCAAGATTTGATGCAGTCACTCGTGCTCATACCCATGATCCGCTGGTTATCATGATAGTCCCCTCTTCTCACTAGCATTTGGTGCCCTATAAAGTTGGAGTGCTCATAGACCATGAAGCAGCCGCTTTCCACCCTACAAGAGCAGCAGTGGCTCAGGTATGCGGTCAGCTCAGGGCAGTCACCACTGGTTTCATAGTTACGACCCTGGAAGTTTCTGTCCTCATAGAATATTATCTGGAAAGACACAATACTGCATGCTTACAATAGAATGATTCTCTTTACTTCACTTGTTAGTTTATTTGAAAGCACAATGTCGTTGTATTCCTCAGTTAACAGCTGACATTGTAAAATCAGTCTGGTTTTAGTTGTAATCCAGTTCAAAACAATGAATATCATTTGTTATATTCAGCATAGAAAGCTCCTACCTTTCCCATGATTTTGCATTTGTTCTATAGTGTCTGTGTTTCACTGTGTTGCTTTTATACTCAACTTGATTGCTAAAAATCTATAGCCTATTGTTTGAACTTCTTACTCAGCAATCCTATTTTTTTTCTAAACCAGTCTACAAGTAGTTACCAGAACCATTTGCACCTGAACCCATGCCAGCTGTGGCTTTTCTCGGTTGTCGGACAGATCTGAAACACTGATGTCTCGGTTGCTGTACAACTGACAGCATACATATTTAAGAAGTAGACTGTCTACTGGGAAGTTAAATCATGGAGCAGAGACCTAGTTTTTTAAATAAATAAACAAGTAAACTTATATATAAAATATATATATATATATATATATATGAGAGAGAGAGAGAGAGAGAGAGACATGAACAAAAAAAATATAAAAACAAAACCAGGATCAAAATTATTTCTTTATTACACTGCTCATTACTCATAAAAACCCATTGCCTTAAAAGTGACTAAATGACTTTACAAAGTGAGTAAACCTGTTGTAACTTGGAACTGTAAAGTTGATGTATTGTTTTAGAATTATGCACATAATTCAGTTACTTAATCATTTTATAGCAACTGATTTATAATTTTTTTAATGTAAAGTCAACTAATTGATTTAAAAGCAATGGGTTTAATCACTTTTTTTGAGTAAAGCCAACTAATCGCTTTTTACATTATAGGTTAAGTATAGTCGTAGGCTGCATCCAAAATCCCGTACTTCCCTACTATATAGTATGTAAAAAACAGTATGTGAGTAGTATACCGAGTAGTATGTCCGAATTCATCGTTTTTGAAAATCAGTAGGTGAGAAGTGTCCAAACGACCTACTACTTCCGAAAAAAGATTCTGTAGTGCGGATCCAATGGACGCTACTCTATCCCATGATGCCACACGAGAGAATTCATTACTGGAGTGAAGCGATGAAACTGATGTGGGTAGGTTATGTGATAATGACAAATGGCAGATATAGTACGTCTGAATTCCATTCATTCTACATAGAAATTACTTTTCTAATGGTCGTGTAGTAAATTCTAATTTTAACATAGTATCTACTCAAGTAGTAGGCCATAGTTGATGGAGTCCTTGTTACTGTCCACTTAAATGGATCAAGTTTTTAAAATTTCCAATTTCTGCTTTCATTCTGTTTTATATAAGTATGTATGACATTATTCATAAGTGTATTTCAAGGTTTGATACATGGTTCCAAGGTTTGAAGAAATTAACACAGTATTGTGTTATTGAATGCAGACATTAAAAATAATCAATTAATTTTATGTTTTTGCTATATATTTATTTATTTATTTAAATGGAAAAAGACCTCAAACTTGAAACTTAAGGCCCTGGTAAGTTTTTTTCATTTGAGGGGGAAAAGAAGATTTTGAGAGGTAGCTGTGAGAGGAAAAACTGTTTCATATACATCTGGCAAACAGCCTATTCCATGTGAAGTGCCACTGGAATGTGTCACATTTTTACATTGTTTTCTATTTTAAGCAGACAGACATTGATAATGCCACTGGTGTGTGCAAACTCATAGAGAAGATGTGGCGTGACGGGTTGAGCTTCTTGTAACTCCCTCTGAGTCTTTAAACTTTAATTCTCTGATTGTACAGGCGCAGATACATCTGTACAGCTCTGCTATTCGACCTTTCAGTGTATTCATATGGCTAGTGTTGTTGTTTTGGTTTGGTTTGTTCTCCTGTCTGGCCCAAGTGAAATGAGAAATGAATCAAGGGGAACAAATTGTACATCAAAGAAGGCAGAGCTCCAGAACACACCAACTGATTGCTTAATTGCCACAGACCAATGGCAGCTCAAAGGTGTTTAGGAGCCTAAATTAACTCCCCCAAATGTTTGGTTTGGTGAACTGTTTTGAACTGCCAAAACACACTCAAAAAGAACGTCATGGTTACGTCCGTAACCCACGTTCCCCGAATAAGGGAACGGAGACATGCGTCTGGAACAGACTATGGGAGTGCGTCAGACGACCAATCACTCTGAAGAGTAAGAAAACGGGCCAATGTAATGCCAAATTGCATTGGCAGAGCTCTGCCCCACAGCTGGCAGCAATGAGCTATCAGCGCTATATAAGCTGCACGCTGTGGAGTGAGCCTCAGAATTTTGCCTGCTGAAGAGCCGATCACTCAGCTAACAGCTGGAGACTCAGCTGCTGTGGCAGTGGAGAAGCATGTCTCCGTTCCCTTATTCGGGGAACGTGGGTTACGGACGTAACCATGACGTTCCCCTTCATACGGGAACTTCAACATGCGTCTGGAACAGACTATGGGAGACTGTATGGAAAACGCCACTGCAGCTAAGCCCGTCACACCCCTGATGTGAAGTTTGCCAAGCATAGCGTGAGCGCACAGCATCACCAGGAGCGCAACCTTTCAACGTCCCTAGGCCCTTAATTACCATTACATGGGAATTATTAAAATTTAGATCGGGAGTCGTAACGAGCTTTTACCTAGCTAATATAGACTAGGGATTTTTTTAAATTACGACAGTACGTTGGGAAAGCGTGCCAGTCCCCGAAGGGGGAGGACGCTGCGGAGCCACCTGCTACCCAAGAGGGGAGACTTGATGGTAATAGAGCATATGGACTAGCCCTGATGAGGGGGAGTACTACATATGATAAGCTGGTTAGCGGGTAGGGAAGACACGGGTCCGCCTGGTCAGGTGGCTGAAATAAGCGTATGGGGTCACCCCAGGGGGGGGGACCGCACAACCTGGCACCGAACCTCAGCATGTGGGTAGACCAAATGGGCATACAGACATCACACTGAGCCAGGCACCCGACTCCTCCGCTGAGTCAGGTGCTGGGGGCCTCGGAGGAATTGTCTAGGGTTCGCCAAGTGGGAAACTTACTAGTAGAATAAGAAATGCGCACGTATCTCCGGGTTAGGGAGCATGGCGCGGCAAGCGTTTGTTAACACCGAGCTTAGTTTCCCTCCGATTGACTGGGGTTACCCAGTAATCGGGTGGAAACCGGCTCCACTCGAAGATTATAGAATCTCGCGAATGTATTAGGTGTCGCCCAGCCCGCAGCTCTACAGATATCTGTGATAGAGGCGTCGCGTGCTAACGCCCAGGAGGAGGCGACACTTCTAGTAGAGTGTGCTCTCACATTAGCGGGATGCGGCTCGCCCTGGCATTGGTAAGCAAGGGCGATGGCATCAACTATCCAGTGGGCCAACCTCTGTTTTGATACGGCACTTCCCTTCTGCCGACCACCATAACAGATAAAGAGCTGTTCACCAGATCTTACACTTTGCGTTCGTTCCACGTAAAGGCGCAAAGCGCGAACGGGACAAAGCAGTGAGTGGGCTGGGTCTGCCTCCTCCGAAGGCAGCGCTTGCAGGTTCACCACCTGATCTCTAAATGGGGTGGAACCTTGGGCACATAGCCGGGCCGGGGTCTCAGGATAACGTGAGAGTAAGCCGGTCCGAATTCTAGGCACGATTCGCTGACCGAAAATGCCTCCAAATCCCCGACTCTCTTGAACGATGCCAACGCGATCAGCAGAGCTGTCTTCATTGACAGAAGTTTTAATGTTACCGAATCGAGTGACTCGAATGGATCTCTCTGCAGACCCGCCAGGACTACAGAGAGATCCCAAGAGGGCATAAGAGGGGGGCGGGATGGATTTAATCGCCGCGCGCCTCTGAGGAATCGGATGACTAGGTTATGCTTCCCGAGCGTGTTGCCATCCACCGCATCATGATGAGCGGAGATGGCAGCCACATAAACCTTCAGTGTGGAGGGTGACAGCCTACGTTCCAACTTATCCTGAAGGAAGGATAACACAACACTAATCTGGCAAGTCCGGGGGTCTTCTCGGTGAGAAGCACACCACTCAGTGAATAGACTCCACTTCAGGGCGTAGGCATGCCTCGTAGTGGGTGCTCTAGCCTGAGTGATGGTGTTAACCACCGCCGCCGGTAAGTCACCTAAGTCTTCCACGCTCCGTCTATGGACCACACGTGGAGGTTCCAGAGATCTGGGCGCGGGTGCCAATGGGTGCCCCGTCCCTGGGAGAGGAGGTCCTCTCTCAGGGGAATGCACCAGGGAGAGGCCGTCGCGAGGAGTGTGAGTTCGGGAACCCAGGTCCGGTTGGGCCAGAGAGGCGCAACAAACAACACCTGCTCCTCGTCCTCCCTGACTTTGCACAGAGTCTGTGCGATTAGGCTCACTGGGGGAAACGCATATTTGCGCATGCCCGATGGCCAGCTGTGAGCCAGCGCATCCGTGCCGAGGGGGGCCTCGGTCAGGGAATAAAACAACTGGCAATGGGTGTTTTCGAGAGAAGCAAACAGGTCGACCTGGGCTTTCCCGAATCGCTCCCATATCAGCTGGACCGTACCGGGGTGGAGTCTCCATTCTCCACGGAGCGTTTGCTGCCGTGAGAGCACATCGGCTGCACGGTTGAGCTCGCCCGGGATATAAGATCCGTCCAGGGACTGAAGGTGCGGCGACACAGCGGAGTGATAAGCACCCGGTGCGCGCCAGCGCGCCATGCCCGTCTGGGAACCCGATCGTGAAGCCAGCGCTGAAGTGGTCTTATATGAAGCAAACCGAGCGGCGTCACAGCGGCTGCGGATGCCATATGCCCCAGGAGCCTCTGAAAATATTTCAGTGGAACCACTATGTTCCTGTCGAGCGTGCTCAGACAGGAAAGCACTAGCCTGGCGCGCTCCTCCGAGAGGCGCGCTACCATAGCGATCGAGTCCAGCTCCAGCCCGAGAAAAGAGATCCTCTGCACTGGGCAAAGTTTGCTCTTCTCTCGGTTGACCCGAAGCCCCAACTGGTCGAGGTGCCGAAGCACCCTGTCCCTGTGCATAATCAATTGATCACGAGACGAGGCTAGGATCAGCCAGTCGTCGAGATAATTGAGAATGCGGATGCCCGCAAGCCGAAGCGGCGCAATGGCACCCTCCGCGAGCCTGGTGAAAACCCGCGGAGACAGAGAGAGCCCGAAGGGGAGGACTTTGTACTGCCATGCTCGTCCTTCGAACGCAAACCGGAGAAATGGACGGTGGCGTGGAAGAATGGAGACATGAAAATACGCGTCCTTCAGGTCTATAGCTGCAAACCAATCCTGAGGACGGACGCACCGGAGAATGCGCTTCTGCGTGAGCATCCTGAACGGCATTTTGTGTAAATGACGGTTCAGTCTGCGCAGATCTAGGATTGGTCTTAACCCTCCGCTCTTTTTCGGCACGATGAAATACGGGCTGTAAAACCCACGTTTCATCTCGGCTGGAGGGACCTGCTCGATTGCATCCTTCGCCAGGAGGACAGCAATCTCCTCTCGCAAGACAGGGGCGCTCTCGAGGGAAACCCTCGTAGTATGAACACCCGTGATCCTGGGATGGCGGATAGCGAACTGAATCGCATAGCCGAGTCTGATCGTCCGCATGAGCCACCGCGACGGGCTGGGCAGCGCTAACCAGGCTGGCAGAGCCCGCGCTAATGGCACCATCGGACTGATCAATGACATGCCAACGGAGGGGCAGCTCGGGAGGGGAGTGCTCACCCCGGGAAGCAGAGCGGCCCGAGGAAGAGCTGAAAATAAGAGAGTGTCTCTTACCTTCCTCCCTGGATCCCGCGATGAGGTTGGAGTGAGAGAAAGGAGCCCGTCCTCTTGCACTCCGTGAGCCTGTGGCGAAGGGGCCCGGCGCTGCGCGCTGGAAGGCGGAGCGTCCCAGACTGGCAGGGCTCGGGTTTGCACATCCGGAGAGAGGGAAATTTGCTCTTTTATTGAAAATTTGGGTACCACTGGCCCGGAGGCCAGCAGTGGTGCTTTTAAAGTCTTTGCTGACTGTAGGTGTCCTCGGCCCTCCACCGAGGAAAGAGCAGGTTCCCTCTTCTCCGGATGGCCCGTCTCAGGGACGCTTCGCGGTCCGTTTACCGGACTTAACGGCGCCCTGGGGCGGTGGCGTCGCGGAGCAGGTTTTGGGGCCGCGGGTGGACGCCCTCGGCGAGGAGCAGCTGAGGTAGATGGGGCAGCGGGGAGAGCAGTTTTCCGAGCCCGCTGGTAGATGACCTCACCCATCGCCTGGGACTGCTCTTTCACCGCCGAGAACTCCTGGGTAAAGTCCCCGACGGTGTCGCCGAACAGGCCAGCCTGGGATATGGGAGCGTTAAGAAAGCGAGCTTTGTCAACATCTCTCATATCGGCCAGGTTTAGCCAGAGGTGGCGTTCCTGGACCACTAATGTGGCCATCGTCTTCCCCAGGGCACGAGCAGCCGATTTGGTGGTCATGAGAGCGTAATCAGTTGCCGTGCGGAGCTCATGCATCAAGCCCGGGGAAGAACCACCCTCCTGCAGCTCAGCCAACTTCTCCGCTTGGTAGCGTTGATAGGTGGCCATAGCGTGCAGAGCGGATGCAGCCTGTCCCGCAGCAGTGTAGGCTCTGGCCACGAGGGACTCAGATAACCTACACGCTTTGGAAGGGAGTCTGGGTGGACCTCTCCAGGTGGAGGCGCCCCGCGGGCAAAGATTGACCGCGATAGCGTGCTCCACCTGTGGAATTGCCTCATAACCCCTGGCTGCTCCACTATCAAGGGTGGTGAGAGCGGGAGCGCACGAGGACCGGGCAGAGAAAGGTGCCCTCCATGCCTGCGTGAGCTCACTGTGTACCTCCGGGAAGAAAGGGATAGGGGGTTTGGAGGGTCTTGCCCTTCTAGCCCCCACGTAACACCCATCTAAGCGGTCCGGCCGTGGTGCTGGGGGACAAGCCATCTCCAGACCCACGGCTGAAGCAGCCCGGAATAACACGGCTAACATGTCCGATTCCAGACCCGAGGCCGCACTGACCACCCCGGAGGGTGGCAGAGGGTCCGGATCTTCATCGGAGCATGTTAGCCCGCCCTCCGATGCAGCGATGGACATCACGTCCCTGGTGTCATCTAATGAAAGCGCGGCCATCCCGGGGGATGGACCAGCGCTCTCACTCGAAGCTTGGACAGAACCAGCTGAGGAGTGAGGGGTCCACGGGCCCGAAGGCGACGGATAAGCCCCCACTATAACCCTCAGGCCTGCCCGTGTGCTAACCGCATGGCGGGGAGCAGCAGGGGTGACGCACCCTAATGCAAGGGTGCGCCGCGACCTTAGCTGTGCAACAGTTAAGCCCTCGCAGTGAGGGCAGCAACTGTCCGCGAGCACCGCATCAACATGCCGGACCCCCAGACATGTGACGCAATGCTCGTGCCTGTCATCCGGGGAGAGGAAACCACCGCATCCAGAAATGCACGGTCGGAACGACATCTTTAAAAAGACGCGTTGTTCGACCGTGTGCTCTCTTAGGGAATTCTGCTCTTTTAGTGTGAAACTGCTCTTTTAGTACACCAGTGAAACGCCCAGGGGACGTAAAACCCAGATGAAACGCCGCTGTTGCGTCTTCTCCCGCACTGGTGATAAGCGCTGACACTTTCTCGCTAGTCAGGTTGGCAGATTAAGGTCTTCAGTCTCGTGAGAGGGTCTGAAGCAGAAATTCTGAGGCTCACTCCACAGGGGAACTTTGTTTCTGCCAGATTTTATATGAAATTATGTCAAAACTGTTTTTCAATTTAGTTTGAAGTATACCGCATCTTATAATGTATTTTAAAGGCAAATATATGGCCTTTAAGCTATGTGTCAGAGGGTTACTAATAAGGCTCTGAGTATTTTGTTAAAAAATAAAGTATACGTTTCAAATCTTTTATGTTTTGTGCTATGGTTTAGTCAGTTGAAATCTAGCTAGAATTATTAATGTATAAATCTTGATAAATGTGTTTTAATGTGTAATGATTGATTAATTGGGTATATTAACAGCAGACAATGATCTGCTAAAAAGTATATAAAAACATTTGATTTTGGTTAAGATGGGCATTTTTATGATATTAGAGGTATTTTTTTCATTTAGATATTAATAATTGTGATCATTATGGATACTATAAAGTTCATTCACATTTTTTAAAGTTTTCTATTAGTTTGCATATACTGGCAGATATCAACGTGGTGAAACTATTGCAAAACAACAGACAAAAACATAAATGCATGTTGAGAATTTTATTGCTTTTGCTTATATTATCATTTATGCTTTCAGACTGTGAATTTAACACAAGTCCACAATCCTTCTAACTGAGCTGAATCTTACATTGGTGTATCCCATATCCCTGAAACTCCTGTACTCTCCGGGCCTGAAGTAAATCATCCTGCCTCTGTAGTGGGGCTGCTCATACATGAGCCAGTGGCCGTCCATCACATGACAGGACTGACAGTCAGAGATGCGGTAACGCTCCGTGAAGGAATCGCAGTCATCAGTCAGCTCGTACATCTGTCCTCCAAAGTTCTCTCTCTCGTAGATCCTCATTCTGTAGGGTCCCCTGTACTGTAAGATGGATAAAAATATATTAATTCAAAATGCACTCTGTATAATACTGTATAATTATTACAAGTTTGATTTTGTTCTTGTTACCTGAGGTACCACGCGACATGACCTGATGCCGTCACTCATTCCCATGCGCATGTAATCAGCATACTCGCCCCTCCTCATAAAGAACTGGTTTCCCATGAAGTTAGGACGATCATAGACCACAAAGCAGCCACTCTCCACTCTGCAGGAGTTGCAGCGGCTGAGGTAGGTAGACATGTCAGCACAGTCAGTGCTGCACTCATAGGAGCGACCCTGGAAGTTCCTGTCCTCGTAGAAGATGATCTACCAAGAAAAGATGATTTTTATTAAACACAATATTGAACATAACCTAAAACATATTCATGAATACACTCAATACATACCTTGCCCATGTTTGCTAGTTCTCGTGGGATTCTGTCCAGTTGCTGTCTGTCTGACAGTTGCCTTTTATACTTTATAGGCTGATAATGGTTTTTGTCATTCAAATACCCTGGAACCTGATGATCAAGCAGGTCTGTGATTTCTGTTAATTTAAATTGTGCTATCACAGCCTACATGAAACAAACAGAATGAAAGACAAACAGAAAGAGAGAGTGAGTGAGTGAGTGAGTGGGTGAGTGAAAAGGCAACAGAAATCAGGTCAGGCAGGAGTTACAAAGTCAGATGAATTTCTTAAGTAACAAATATCTTAATTACTTAAAATAATAGTTATATATTTATTGTTGCTATCACATATGTTTTAATTACAAGACTATAATTAGATGCTCCCCTTTCATTATTTTAATCTTTGAACAAACATCACCCTATTTGCTCTTTATTTATTTATTTTTTTCACAGTACAGCAATTGACAAAACATATGTAGATATCAATGTTGTGGTATGAAATACACATGATGATTTTTTTCTCTCTATAGATAGCTGCAGGTATAGTATGTTTTTGTTCACATAACTATAGCTATTTTAACAATTTCACTTACATTATATGTGGAAAGACAAACAGTATGTAAATGTGGATGAAGGTAATAATAAAATATTCAAATCCACCCTTTACAGTATTTGTCAGATTTTCAAGTCCAATTTCAAGAAGCCTGCAATTTTTCAGGGGTGTTTTTTATCTTAACTGCTGAGACCTGAACCTGAGATTCTGCACATGAATAGTACTAGTAAAGTTTAGCATCAGCAGTGAATACATTTCAATGACAGCTATTTGTCTTGCACTTAAATACTTACAAAAGATGTGGTTTAAATGTCAAGGAGAAATGCTTACAGTACAGTTACTTTTGATCAACAGGCGGAGCTGTTACCAAATTAATAAAATATTGCCATGATATTGTGGAGTATATAGAGTATTATTGCATTCTCAGTTGCTAAAAGGATCTAAAAATGTTAATTAATTCATCAGAAATTCTAAGCAGATTTGCCCAAATTGTTCAAAATATAAAATCATCTGTGGGTGTATTTTCTTTTATGTCATGCTTGCTGTCTGATATATCAAATATGATTGTGTATCTAAAAAAAATCTGTATATTTTACCACAATAATAATATATTATTTTTAAAGTGGCAACTACAATATGATACATCTTGCACATCTTGATCAAATGCACCCTTTATATCTCTAGTGTAGTTTTTAGCAAACATTATTAAAAGGGTCATTTTTAGGCACTGCCAAAGAATTGTGAAGCTCTAATGGTTGTAAAATATGTTCTTAATTGATATTGATGGTTCCAAGAAGAACTGTTCCATTAATCATGGAACCTATTCATTCCACAAGGTTCTTTATGGTAGACAAAGTCTCTTTGTGTTAGTAAAATGTTCTTCACACTGAAAAAAGTACTTTAATTACTGAAAGGTTTTTTATGAATCCAAAATAGTATTGCTATGGCATTGCTTCAAAGTGTATTGTAGTCAGTGTATTGTTGCAAATGCCTGAAGAAACTTTCTTCCATTGCATAATTCCACATATTAGTCCAAAATCATAATCTCTTTTTCATTTCACAATGTCTGAAAGCTCTGTACGAAAATGCTACTGTATTCCTATTTGTTATTGTCACAGATGGAACCTGATGGAAAGCATTGCAACAGGTGGTCTTGAAAGACCAAAATAAATAAATAAAAAATGCTAGTTTGTCTGACAGGAAAAATATTTGCATCTCAGATCTTGCAAATACCCTATACAAAATAAAGTCATTGATTGAGACCAAACTTCCATTGTTTGCAAACCATTGAAACCCCTTACGTCAAATTAATTTTGCCAAAATCAGGCTGATATTTAGTGTGTAGTGGCATGTTGTACAATCCCGAGGTTGGGGTTCTTTGGCTGAGGTTAGGATGCTTGGGGCTAACAATTTTATTGTTGAACGAATCTATGATTCAGTGCTTTAGAACAATAAAATGAGCTTAGATTTTTTTTTTGAATGGCTGATTAAATTTATTTACAAGCTGTGCCTTTGTTCTAGACTGGTATAAATAGACTACAGCACAGTTTGCTATCCAACATTTCTGACAATGACTGCTGAGAGTGTAAGTGCCTCTGTCTCCCTTACTGTCCCTCATTCTCACACAATGTTTTAGCACCATATAACTGTCAGTGTTGTGTTTTGTCAGATTGTGTTCTACGAAGACAGGAACTTCCAGGGAAGATCCTATGAGTGCAAGGGTGACACAAGTGACCTTCATTCATTTTTTAGCCGCTGTAATTCTGCGAGGGTAAAGGGGGGCTTTTGGGTCCTGTATGAGCGGCCAAACTATATGGGTTATCAGTATATTCTGGCTCCAGGAGAATATCCAGATTATCAACATTGGATTGGCTTCAACGATTGTGTCCGATCTTGTCGTCTAGTCAGGCATGTAAGTCCAGTAGCACCACATGTAATTAATTAAGTCAGTGTTCAAAAGTAAAAAGTGTGCTTAGGCCTTTCACAGTAATATGATTATTATTTCCTCCAGGTTACTGGACATCTGAAGCTGAAACTCTTTGAGAGGCCCAATTTTGACGGACAAACATGGGAAGTGACAGAAAGCACCCCGTCCATTCAGGAACGCTTCCTCTGCCGAGAGATCAATTCCTGCAAGGTTCATGAAGGTCCGTGCGTGTTCTTCGAGCATGCAAACTACCGTGGCCGTCAGTACTTCCTTGAGAAGGGAGAGTACAGACGGCACACTGAATGGGGGGCCATGCATCCCACTGTGGGCTCTATTCGCCAGATCACCACAGACTGTTAAATTAAAAACTGCTCACTATTACTAAAAAGCAAAATAAACATATTTGAACAGGCGTTCGTTTTGAGTTTTTCTTTATTTAAACTGATTTACAGCTACGTTTGTTTAAAAAAAAAACTGCTATAGTTTTGTGAATGACAGCTATACGAGTGGGCGTCACGATGGCGCAGTGGGTAGCACGTTCGCCTCACAGCAAGAAGGTCGCTGGTTCGAGCCTCGGCTGGGTCAGTTGGCGTTTCTGTGTGGAGTTTGCATGTTCTCCCCGTGTTCGCATGGGTTTCCTCCGGGTGCTCCGGTTTCCCCCACAAGTCCAAAAACATGTGGTATAGGTAAATTGGGTAGGCTAAATTGTCCGTAGTGTATGTGTGTGAATGAGTGTGTGTATGGATGTTTCCCAGTGATGGGTTGCAGCTGGAAGGGCATCCGCTGCGTAAAACATATGCTGGATAAGTTGGCGGTTCATTCCGCTGTGGCGACCCCAGATTAATAAAGGGACTAAGCCGAAAAGAAAATGAATGAATGAGCTATACGAGTTCATACATGTCTCTGCATCTTTTGAGTATAAATAGTAAAATTATCAGTAAGATGTTTAATTTTTTTCTTCAAATGAGTACTGTGATTCACACGCCAAACACTATGAAGAGTTAACTTGGACAGGAATCATACAAACAATAACAAAAGCAATGACTGCAGCACTTATCCCATAATAATTCTTAAGCAATTACATACTGTAACAAAGCGATTCTTTTTATCTTCACATCACTGCACACCATGCTCACAGATGATTTTACCACTGTAAATTTGTAGAAATATATGTACTGTAATATATAAGAAATTAGATTATTTATTAATATAATTTAATTAATATAACTATAATAGGGGGCGACGCGGTGGCGCAGTGGGTAGCACGTTCGCCTCACAGCAAGAAGGTCGCTGGTTCGAGCCTCGGCTGGGTCAGTTGGCATTTCTGTGTGGAGTTTGCATGTTCTCCCCGTGTTCGCGTGGGTTTCCTCCGGGTGCTCCGGTTTC
>CAIGQV010000001.1:8753988-8769252 GCA_903798115.1 Danio jaintianensis
TCCCACTTCAGATCCTGAGAGATGGTGGTGCCCAGGAACCTGAATGCAAATGCGTAGATGGGCCAGTCTTGTTAACCTGATGCATTGCTATAGCAGGAAGTCAGGACATCAATAATTATTTAAAGTATTAGGCCATATTAGAAGAGATAGGGATTTCTATGGTGCATAGCCTGAAGCTTAATTATCTTTGACTTTTCAGCTGGAAATCATACCAAAATATACAAACGTGGCCAAAAGTTTTGAGAATGACACAAATATTAGTTTTCACAAAGTTTGCTGCTAAACTGCTTTTAGATCTTTGTATCAGTTGTTTCTATGATGTACTGAAATATAATTACAAGCACTTTATACGTTTCAAAGGCTTTTATCGACAATTACATGACATTTATGCAGAGTCAGTATTTGCAGTGTTGGCCCTTCTTTTTCAGGACCTCTGCAATTTGACTGGGCATGCTCTCAATCAACTTCTGGGCCAAATCCTGACTGATAGCAACCCATTCTTTCATAATCACTTCTTGGAGTTTGTCAGAATTAGTGGGTTTTTGTTTGTCCACCCGCCTCTTGAGGATTGACCACAAGTTCTCAATGGGATTAAGATCTGTGGAGTTTTCAGGCCATGAACCCAAAATTTCAACGTTTTGGTCCCAGAGCCACTTAGATATCACTTTTGCCTTATGGCACGGTGCTCCACCGTGCTGGAAAATGCATTGTTCTTCACCAAACTGTTGTTGGATTGTTGGAAGAAGTTGCTGTTGGAGGGTGTTTTGGTACCATTCTTTATTCATGGCTGTGTTTTTGGGCAAAATTCTGAGTGAGCCCACTCCCTTGGATGAGAAGCAACCCCACACATGAATGGTCTCAGGATGCTTTACTGTTGGCATGACACAAGACTGATGGTAGCGCTCACCTTTTCTTCTCCGGACAAGCCTTTTTCCAGATGCCCCAAACAATCGGAAAGGGGCTTCATCAGAGAATATGACTTTGCCCCAGTCCTCATCAGTCCATTCGCCATACTTTTTGCAGAAGATCAATCTGTCCCTGATGTTTTTTTTGGAGAGAAGTGGCTTCTTTGCTGCCCTTCTTGACACCAGGCCATCTTCCAAAAGTCTTCGCCTCACTGTGCGTGCAGATGCGCTCACACCTGCCTGCTGCCATTCCTGAGCAAGCTCTGCACTGGTGGCACTCCGATCCCGCAGCTGAATCCTCTTTAGGAGACGATCCTGGCGCTTGCTGGACTTTCTTGGACGCCCTGAAGCCTTCTTAACAAGAATTGAACCTCTTTCCTTGAAGTTCTTGATGATCCTATAAATTGTTGATTTAGGTGCAATCTTAGTAGCCACAATATCCTTGCCTGTGAAGCCATTTTTATGCAACACAATGATGGCTGCACGCGTTTCTTTGCAGGTCACCATGGTTAACAATGGAAGAACAATGATTTCAAGCATCACTCTCCTTTTAACATGTCATGTCTGCCATTCTAACCCAATCAGCCTGACATAATGATCTCCAGCCTTGTGTTCGTCAACATTCTCACCTGAGTTCACAAGACGATTACTGAAATGATCTCAGCAGGTCCTTTAATGACAGCAATTAAATGCAGTGGAAAGTTTTTTCAGGATTAAGTTAATTTTCATGGCAAAGAAGGACTATGCAATTCATCTGATCACTCTTCATAACATTCTGGAGTATATGCAAATTGCTATTATAAAAAATTAAGCAGCAACTTTTCCAATTTCCAATATTTGTGTCATTCTCAAAACTTTTGGCCACGACTGTACATAAAAATCCACCGAAGCTTAGTAGAGAGGTAACAGAAGATATTAAGCACTTAGAGGCAACATGTATCAGAGATTATAAAGAACAAAAGATTTTTTGCAAAATGTAAATTTGGGGGTTAGATCATTTTGCACATGGATGTTTAGAGTGAATTTTTTTCAGTGTTTTCACACATATTTGTTGTCAGTTGCTTTCCATTGAAATGCTGTACTATTTTAACTACAAGAAATCTTATATTTGTTAACCTTTCATAAATATAAAAATTGGAATTTGTAAGCCATATTAGTTTGCTAATGTATTCATTGAACTCTTCATCAACTTTTGTTCCAGGAAGTGAAAAGGCTTGCAGATTAAAGGAATTCAGTTTTGATTGCAACTATAAGTGAATTTGTTGTCCAAAAGTAAACCAGAGTTAGGGGTGGGATGTCCAAACACAAATGCATCGGTTCATTCTAAAAGATACGTTATCCCTCATACAATATGAACCTGTGGCTAGACGCCAGTGCTGCTTGAACTATGCCAGCACCGGCAGCTGGAAAACAATTTAATTAGTCCAATAAATATTTTCTAGACTCAGCCATTGCAGGAACAAC
The DNA here is from genome assembly GCA_903798115.1 of Danio jaintianensis. Classification (NCBI taxonomy): domain Eukaryota; kingdom Metazoa; phylum Chordata; class Actinopteri; order Cypriniformes; family Danionidae; genus Danio; species Danio jaintianensis. The sequence continues at coordinate 8,756,358 of CAIGQV010000001.1, forward strand.
AGGTCAGGGTTTCATACAATGGCCAGTGCATTAATCTGCAGGAACAGTCTAGAAACAATGGCAGTATCAGCTGTTGATGATGCAATTGCTGCAGCCATTCATATAACAATGATTTGCCTGGCAGAGCAACTCAATGTGAAACATATAAATCTCTCTCATTGCCCTTTCGATTCACAGCATACATCAAATGCAGGAATGAAATTAGCCAAAAAAATGGACAGAATGGGAAAAGTATGAAATGTCTTGCATGCGTAGCCTGGCTCTGCTGTGTATTCCTTGGTTTAACTTTGTTTCTGGATCTTCTTCCACACAGATTTTCTTTTATGAGGACAAAAACTTTCAGGGACGTTCCTTTGAGTGCAGCATTGACTGCCCAGAGCTGTCGTCCCACTTCACCCGCTGTAACTCCATCCGAGTCGAGAATGGGGCCTGGGTTTTGTATGAGCGTCCAAACTTCATGGGCTTCCAGTACATTCTAACTAGGGGAGAATATCCTGATTATCAGCGCTGGATGGGCTACAATGACACTATAAGGTCTTGCCGTATGGTGCGAAACGTAAGTCATTCGTGGTTGTATGCAGGATAGCTGTAGCTTTGGCCGATAGAGATTTGTATTCGTCTTTTCCAGTAAAAAAAAAGTCAAAAAGTTCCCAGCTAAACATGTTTAGCTTAAACAACAGTCTCCCCTAACAACATGAATAACATGTATTTTGTTGACTATTATCCCAATGAGTGTAATTTTAAGAAGCTTTAGATATGTTCGTCTGGAAATAACAGTTGTGTTAATAATCCAAACCACAGACACCAACCACAAACCGTCTTTTTAAATGTCCTCTATGAAATGGCTGCATTTGTAATGGTTCTTGAATAAACTCTCTTTTGTAGCACACTGGCTCTTTCCGTATCCGTCTGTATGAGCGGCCTGACTTCCAGGGTCAGACCATGGAGTGCAGTGAGGACTGGCCCTCTCTCTATGACCGCTTCCGTCAGCGCGAGGTCCATTCCTGTAATGTTTTGGATGGAGCCTGGATTTTCTTTGAGCATCCAAACTACAGGGGACGTCAGTACTTGTTGGAGAAAGGCGAGTATCGCTGCTTCACTGACTGGAATGCCATGCATCCTACTGTCGGCTCCATTCGCCGTATTCAGGACTTTTAGGTCTTTCAGTGTGTAGTTATTTGTTCCTTAACTATTTAATAAAAATGACACTGAGCTCACCTGAAGTTCTCGTCTCCTGTTTTATTTTGTTCCTCTTAAAATCAGCTGGTCTTCAAACAGAGCATGCATATCATAGTAATAACAATGAAAAATAAATAAATACTTTTATTATTAGTTTATTATGCTCACCAAGCCTGCAAAATAAAGTAAAACATTAATATTTAGAAATTTTCTTTATTAAAATTTGTCTCTAAAAATATTATTGTTGTTGTTGTTATTATTACTAATATAATAATAATAATTATTATTATTATTATTATTTCAGTATACGTTATAATGAAATCTAATTTATTCCTGTAATTGCAAAGTTGTAATTGCAAAGCAGTTTCACGTGATGTTTCAAAATGTAGATGCTGATTTGGAACCCAATAAACATTTCTAATTATTATCAAGGTTTAAAATAGCTTAGATCATAGATTGTTTTCATGTATTTAATTTTGAAACCCTTGATACATTTCTTTCAGGATTAATTGATGAATAGAAAGTTCAAAAAACATAATGGATTTAAATTTGACATCATTTATAACATTGCAAACATGCTTGCAAAATAAACAAGGTAAATTAATATATATCACATCTCATTAATAAATAAAGTTAAATATATACAGTGTAGGCGACGCATTGGCGCAGTGGGTAGCACGTTCGCCTCACAGCAAGAAGGTCGCTGGTTCGAGCCTCGGCTGGGTCAGTTGGCATTTCTGTGTGGAGTTTGCATGTTCTCCCCGTGTTCGCGTGGGTTTCCTCCGGGTGCTCCGGTTTCTCCCACAAGTCCAAAGACATGCGGTATAGGTGAATTGGGTAAGCTAAAATTGTCCGTAGTGTATGTGTGAATGAGTGTGTATGAATGTTTCCCAGTGATGGGTTGCAGCTGGAAGGGCATCCGCTGCGTAAAACATATGCTGGATAAGTTGGCGGTTCATCCCGCTGTGGCGACCCCAGATTAATAAAGGGACTAAGCCGAAAAGAAAATGAATGAATGAATATACAGTGTATATATAATTAATTATCTTCTCATAGCTTTCACCACCTGCTGCTCAATACTTCCCTCTGTTGGCTCATACTTCCTCAATTGTCTAATATCAACCCAAAAAATAATTAATTGAGTGTTTAAAATATAGTCCATATATGCAGTTAAATAAACAATCTTGGGTTTATTTTGTACATAACTGGGATAATGAAAGAGACTAAAATGCTTTTTTTTTTTTTTTAAACTGCCTCTTCAAGCATTTATTTTTACTGACACCTGTTTTTCAGGAATTTTGTTTTTGCTTCTTTTACCTGTTCACATATAAATATAAATATAAATGCCACACATGTTTTTAAGCATTTGAATGTTAAAAAGACTGAATGCTTGTGTGTTTACACATGCGGAGAACATGAGCTGTGGGTTGTGTGGGCAGTTGCTGGTCAATAGTCCCTGCTAAACCTCCCCATACAATAGTTGATGACTCAAGAGATTTTCCAGTGAGCGTCCAGCACATACCCAAAAGTCCACAATGCTGATGCAGGCCAGAGAGGGACAAGGTATGCTGAAACAAAAGGCTTTTTTCCTTTGTTTCTGTCTTTTCTTTTCTTTTTTTTTGTGTCTGCATAAAGGCCACTAGCAAGCACTTTTTCAAAGGTGGGCCCACAGGGCAGCATCCAGATTCCTCCACTGGCATCCAGCACTGAATGAAAGGAGTTCACAAAGTTCACTTACTAGCAGTTGAACTGCTTTTTCCATTAGCCTGACAGCGCTCTCTTGTGGCAGTCGTATTTATTACCTTTTTAAAGGGATAGTTCACCCAAAAATGAAAATTCTCTCCTCATTTACACATCCTCTACTTGATCTAAACTTGTTTGAGTTTCTTTCTTGTGTTGAGCACAAAAGAAGCTGTTTTGAAGAATGCTGGAAACCTTTAACCATTTAAATAGTAGGAAAAACAAATACTTTGGAAGTCAATGGTTAAAGGTTTCCAGCTTTCTTCAGTGCATCTTCTTTCTTAAAGTAAAGTAAGGTGTCTTGGAAATGTTGTGTGTGGAATCTACCATTATTAAGATTTATGACATTCTAAAAGTACTGTGGGTGTCACGGTGGCACAGTGGGTAGCACGATCGCCTCAAAGCAAGAAGGTCGCTGGTTCGAGCCCCGGCTGGGTCAGTTGGCATTTCTGTGTGGAGTTTGCATGTTCTCCCCGTGTTCGCGTGGGTTTCCTCTGGCTGCTCCGGTTTCCCCCACAGTCCAAAGACATGTGGTATAGGTGAATTGAATAAGCTAAATTGGCCGTAGTCTATGTGTATGAATGAGTGTGTATGGGTGTTTCCCAGTGTTGGGTTGCAGTAAAACATATGCTTGATAAGTTGGCGGTTCATTCCGCTGTGGCGACCCCTGATTAATAAAGGGACTAAGCTGAAAAGAAACTGAATGAATAAATAAAAGTACTGTACTGGAAATTGTAAAGGGATAGATAGATAAATAGATACATCTGCAATGCTATAACAGAACTTATTATTGTCAGTCACTGCTCTTGATATTGTCATAATAACTTTGTTATTTGTTTTAATAATTTGGGTAATAATGTGTTTTTGTGTTTGGCAAAACGGCACAGCACATTCTGGGTAAAGTCTAGCTAGTCTCGTCTGAAAATTTTTTTAACAAAAACTCACAGTCAGTGACGATGTCTACAGCTAAATTAATCTCTTACATCATGCTTAGATGCATTTACATATTTGTGCAAGTGTGCAAATTAACACTTTTCATTAATGTATCACTTTAATTGCGACAGACGTAATAGTAAAATTGTGCAGGGGATTTTTTTTATACATCCATGCATTTTGAATTTGTGGAGAAAACCCCTGTTTATTTCCAACCCTGTTAACACTTTATTTTGATAAATGGTCTCCTTTAGACCATTTAGACTCATTTACAGTTTCTTCAGTCATCAGAGTATAATTGTACTTTCTGTTTAATATCTGCTTTAAACACTTTCATTTGATTGTCCCTTGTCATCCGGCATTCTACTGACAAATTTGCAAGTACATCTCAACTTATTCTTCTAACCCTTACAGTCTAATTTGCAAATATTTTAATGCAAGTTAGTTGACATGCAGTTACAAAGTTACAGTCAACAGAGTATTCACAGAAATCATTATTTTTATCTCCAGTGACTTGCTAAAGGGAAATTATAGGAACAAGAAAAAAGAAACGTGATCCGTATCAGCTCTCAAAGGGTTTATCTTCATCGCCTGCTTGAGATATTTTAATATTCCTTTAATCGCGATGCATCTTATGCAAGATTCTTGCTCCCATGTGGTACAGCTATGAATTAACAGGCTGGCAATGTATGTGCAGGTGTTAATTACCTCGCAGTTGTGATTGGGAACTGCAAGGTCATTGTGGAGACACCCCTGCTGCAATGTTAAAGCTCTGTTAAAAGATGGAGACATCTTTAAAGATGGCAGGGGTTAATTATAAGCTGTAGGCCACTAAAGAAGTTAAAATATACTGCAATTTAAACACACACTGCAGGTTCTTTATTAGCATTGTTGGTTCCATTGGAGGACATTTTGTTTGCACAAAGCAGAAAAGGTTCTTTAGATAATTAAAATATTATTTACACGATACTGTTCGCTGAAACATTATTTGGGTAGTCAATAATTAATGCTCTTTTTTTTAAAGGCATAACTCACCCAAGGAAATTTTGTCATTTACTCATCCTCCATTTGTTCCAAACCTGTTTGAGTTTCAGTCTTTGTTTAACACAAAAGAAGATATTTTGAATTTCCTACAATTTAATGTTAATGGCTGCTGGTTTCCAATATTCTTTAGAATATCTTGTTTTGTGTTCAACAGAAGAATGCTATTCATAAAATTTTAGAATCACTTGAAAGTAAGTAAATGGTGAGGGAATTATTTATAAAAAATAAACAAACAAACAAACAAAAGATCACATTTCTCCCTTTTAAATTAATATTTTCTATAGGATGCTTTACAATAATATATTTGTGCATATGCATAAGTCTGTACCAAAGACAAATCTGGAATTAATACTAACAAAAAACAAACAAACTTAAGATCGCTGTTTAAAAATTTGTACACTCAAATGAATATGTTGGGGGAAAATATTAAATAACATTTTAATAAACAGGAGAAATCAAGAGAAACATAAAAATATAAAATTCTGTTGAAATTTTGTAGTTTGTAATTTTTTGTGTATTTTTAAATGTATTCTTTTTCTGTTCCTAAATATGTTAGGTGACCAAACTCTTATCAAAATTGTTCTATTTAAATGCACCAAAATGTGTTAGCTATAGTCACAGAGAAATTGATAAAAAATATACATTTTCAAAAGGGGGTGTACTCATTTATGCCAAGCACTGTATATATGTATATATAAAATGTATTTATTTAATGCATGTGAATGAAATTGCACATTTTCTTATAGCTTTCAGGATCACATTCCTCAAAGGCTATTTTTAAATCTCTGAGTCAGTGGTACAGGTCCACAGCTGAAAAGAATTACTTTAATCCTAGGAAAAGAATGCAAAAATAAACTTTCCAGACAAGACAATTGCCTTATAAGGAAATGAATTAGAGGGGAAAGAGGGGGAAGGGGTAAAGAAAAAACTCCACCATATTCATCTATACAAAAGTCATGACGTTTCTACAGTAATAATATTTAAAGAGTTGCCTTGGGCACTGTAAAATCCAACAATGCTGTACAATGATAGCAGAAGGTTTTCTAGATTCAGAACAAATATTTAAACAAGTTTGTATGCCTGTACTTTGTGGTGAAATTTTTTATTAAACCGGTGGTAGTAAAATCTTGAAGAACAATGTTCTTTAACATATAAGGCCATGCAGCTCCTATAATAGGCACGTCTCATTAAATTGCTATAGACTAATTGCCTGTATCTTAACCCTCTCTTCAGTATGGGTGCATGAATTATTAAACAAAACCTCTGTCTTATCTTTGACTGGAATCCTTTGAGATGATTATGATATAAAGGCAGTAGATTCACACTTGATATCTCCTCAGAAACCACTGGGTGCACATACTGTAAAATTACAAAACATGCTCCAAAACGCATTACCCAGTTTAAACAATTATATATTTTACCCTTAATAATTCTATCTCTCAAGGTTTATTAAGATTCAGGTGAAAATTAGGATTTATTATTAGATGGGCAGGCTGGAGATGTGCGCTAAAGGCAATCTCTCTCCTTTCTGGTGATGATAGGCAGACTGGTGGTACACCTGGCTCAGAACGGCATGCTGGGATCTTAATTATGGGCCTCGGCCTGAGGTACATTAGATGACCCACCTAGTGCTGCCATAAAATCTGTTACAAATACAGGCGGCCTCTGAATCCCTAAATAATTACACCCCTACTACCATACTTTAGTGTCACAATCACTTTAATGGGCAGCCATTGTTACATGAATTTTTTATCATATACATAAATTAGCTTAAAGAATAAAAACGAAATTTCCATGAAAATGTACAGTACATTTTCAGATTTGCTTGTACTTTGCATTTTCACCATAGGAGGGCAGCATAGTATTCAGGACGAAACGCTGCCAATGGTGCATTACATTTCCTTTAACTCTATTATTATAAATGTTGTTATCGTTAGAATATATTATTTATATATTTACACAAAATGTATTTCAGTCCTGTATCCTGCAGCTTTGGGGAGAGTACAGTCCGTGTAATATTAAACAGACCACTACAGATCTATTTAAAACTCTTTGACTGACATTTGTTTTACAAATCCTACTTCTCAAAGATAATTTGCAGTTGTAAACTTAGGAAGCGTTGTTAGCTCTTCTTGATAAACAACAACCTTGGAGTGGAGGATCCACCAGAGTGACTGCGTGATGACGTCGGCAGGAAAAAATATTTCCATGGTAACCAATATTCTTGCCTCCTAAAGCTGGCAGCAAATGTCTGTCACAAGATCTCACCCCAAACCACACGACCACCTATCATTTGGAGAGAAAAAAAAAAGTTGGACTCCCTAAAAAAATTATGGGTGGAAAATTTTAGGTTCTTACGGTGGTGAGTCATAAAAATACATTGTTCCTTTGCAAGAAAAACAGTAGGCTGATGAAACAATTCATGTTACTAAAATGATTATTCCCCAGCTCACACCGTAATTGTGGGTATTTGGAATCATCCTTTTGATTAATCTTTATTTTTATTATTTGTAGTATTATTTTTTTCACAATCTTTACTAAGATCCAAGTATCAGGTGAATGTTCTTTTGGTGTTAATAATGAATTATTTAATCATTCACTCAAATGATTCACTGACCTATATGATCACTCAAATTATTCACTAACATAAAATGTGCGGTTTTGGAACATTTTCATGTTTAAAGTTACATGATCACTTGTTTCCACATGAATATGTTCCAAAACCATTTTCCATGTGCAATGGTATGTGTTTCACAAGTGATTTTAAAATATGTCATTTTTATTTAAGAGATGAAAAAAAGCAATAGCCTATATGTGGGATAGAAAAATGACCATTTACTCGCTCTCCTGTAGTTCTATATCTTTATAAGTTTCTTTGAACATAAAAAAAGACATTCTAAGGATGATTAGAAACCAGTGATGACATCCATAGGAGAAACAACTATGAATTTTTCAAAATATCTTCTTTTGTGTTCAACAGAAGAAAGAAAGTCAAACAGGTCTGTGACAAGTAAAGGGTGAGAAAATGATGACAGAATAGTAAGTTTTGGGTGAACTATCCCTTAAAAATATAACAGGCTATATAACTGTTCCATGTACAGCACTTTCAGAAATCTAACAAAATCCTGCAAGACACTGCAGCACAGCACTAGTTCTGTCAACTACATCCGCGTTAAAAAAAAAATTCAGAAACGCCACCATTTCTCTGTTTACGCTGCATTTCATCTGGTAATAAATTCAACGAGCTCAGCAATCGGCATATTTAAAATTTGAACGCTCTGTCTTAAACAAACGCTATATTGCTCATCATAAATATGTTACATACCCCTCACAGATCTCTCTTTTAAATGAATATTTTCTATAGAATGCTATAGGAGGGAGCAAACGCTACCTCGAGTCTACCTTTCGCCTATCAACGCCTTGAAGTAATGATTGATGGATTGTGGGCGTGGTCAGCCCTGATTATATTTTCAAAACCTCATCGACTGATCATTCATCGCGATGTATTGATTAAAGTTGAGTTTTCAAACGTCTTAAGTGTGAGTGTCAATGCAATAAATGACATTTTATAAACCATATTTATTTATGACGAAAATGCACTTAAGGGCTACCGATAGTGACTTTAAATGTATTTAGGACAAATAACATTTATATGATCGTTTTGTTAACATTTCTGCTTCCACGTTACGCTTATTTTGTGATTAGAGATGGCAAATGTAAATTATATAGCTTAATTTTTCCTTTTTGCACCAAACTTTGCACATTGAAATGCTCATTTATGTACAGAAATGCATTGCCATTTTACATGCAGATGAATTTCGCTACTTGTGATGCATATAATGACTGATTATCAGTTATTCTGATAATTTCAACAGCAATTATTAAAATACCACAAGGTTACATTGTGAAGGTTGATAAAACGTAAGCTGATAATGTTTTTTCCCCCCCGTTTAGTGTTGAACGAATGAGCGATGGAGCCTGCATCTTAACTGTTCATTGACTCATACGATGCATCTGATGCTCCACGTGCACATTATGACTAACAATGATGTCTAGGTAGGCAGGTCGCGAGAAACAGCCAGAGTCACGACTCCAGACCGGTGGGGAGATTTGGACACAATGAATGCATCCGTGGGTAGGTTTTCGCCTTTATTAGTTGATCGGGATTATGCTGATATCATATTGTTGGTGCTAGATTTGATTCATGGTCAAAATGTTACCAACATATTCGTAGTCCTTTACCTCGCTGTTAAGTAGCCTAATTGGTTTTGATGGATCACTGTGAATTTGACTGTTGGTAGCTAATATTTTTATGCTGGAGCTTTATATAAATTGAGAAAACAATTTAAGATAATATGGAGAATAAAGATGTTCTTTCTGTCAGCATACTGTCTGCATGCATTTATAATCTTGGCATGAGTTGCAAACTCTCACCCTGTCAAAAGCTTTGTACGTACCAATACAAGCTAAAAAGCATCATTATTCTTAATGCGGTCGACTCATGTAGTAATGTCACCATTCAAAAAATGTCTATGATATTTTGTTTTATATTTACAATTGCTTTCTGTGTGTAAGAAAAGCATACATTAAAAACGAGAACACTTGTTTTTAAAGGTTTAATCATGTAGTACTTTTCCCAGGACTGTCTCCAGAATGAGGTGTTTACAGTGCTGGGCAAAGGGGGATCCTGGGAGGTTGCTATTTTTAGCTCTTATTTCATCATTCCTCTGCACAGTGCAGTTAAGCTGCTCTCTGAATTTCAATGACTGAGGAATGACACACAACCCCCTTCTCTTCAATACATCCACAGCTTCAAAAGAGACAAAAAAAACCAATTCAAAAGGACAAACAAATGTCTTTTTCCATCTGACATTTTTGTTGTTGATTTTATGTAGTGTAGTATTGTGCTGCATTAGGACATTCATGGCCATTTAGTAATGTTTGACAGAATGATGTCTCTTGATACTAAACACAATAAATACAGGCACAGATCCATTCACAGTGTTTCTTCTGGCGTTGTCATAACAGCATGAGCCAGATTGGTATCTATGCCATACACCTGACCTTAAACATGACCTATGTCTTTAAAGTTTCCATCCCATGTATAATCCATCAGACTTTTTTTTTTTTTATCATAACAGCAGAACCTTCCTCTGCCCTGAATGAATGCACACTTGCAGAATCAAGCTTAAGAGGATTCAAGGGTATGTTCTTCTCAACTTTTTAGTGTAATCAGTGCATGTGATCATTCAGGGAATGTTCAGTTGCACAGGGTGCAAGATGCACTGCTATTTAGAGGGTCAGTCTGTATGGAAATTAATTGATGAGCCTTTTACACCACTAAGGCAGTTCATGAGAAATTTTGTGCAATTTCTTTGCAAAACACATTTTTTAGGGCTGCAAAATATATATCGAAACACAACATAAGAGTATATGCAATATCCATATCCATAGTTTTTTTATTGATGTGAACTGAACTGGTATTTATATAACTAGCACATGTTTAGAAAAAATAATAATAACTTTATCAGAGCCCACAAGATGTAATAAAGTACCAGACAAAACAATTACAGATAACAAATAAGAAATATTAATATACAGTATAGTGGTGGCTCTGTGGCTCAGTGGTTAGCACTGTCGCCTCACAGCAAGATGGTCGCTGGTTCAAGTCACGGCTGGGCCAGTTGGCATTTCTGTGTGGAGTTTGCATGTTCTCCCCGTGTTCGCGTGGGTTTCCCCCACAGTCCAAAGACATGCGCTATAGGTGAATTGAATAAACAAAATTGTCCGTAGTGTATGAGTGTGTGTGTGCATGAGTGTATATGTGTTTCCCAATACGGGGTTGCGGCTGGAAGGGCATCCGCTGTGTAAAACATATGCTGGAATAGTTGCCGGTTCATTCCGCTGTGGCGACCTCTGAAATAGAGACGTAAGCCAAAGGAAAATGAATGAATAAATGTCCAGTATAATGTATTTAAATTAATGTTAATAATAAACTTTATTAACTCTATGCATGGTTTCTGTTTAGTGCAGTCAGCTGATCTAGGTAAACTAAAATGAAATATCTCCACAGCAGATTAGACAGAAATAAACAATTTATGCTACCATACATTGGGAATGTTCCAAAATACAAATACAGTATCTATCTGTCTGTCTAAATCTTTTGTGTGAGTATGTGTGTTATATTTGATTAATAGCGGCATAAATAGCTGCTGTCCCTTGAAGTTCTTGTGGGTGGATCAACTTTCTCTATCACGCAAATACTGACCAAGACTGTTTTTGACAGCAGCATGTCATAAGTGGTCCATGAGTGGACTTTAATTGTTCAGTCTCTACTATGGCTTAGGAGAACCATTGAGTGACCATGGCTGAAGAGATGCTGCGTTAGTGATGAGTTCACTTACTCACTATTCTTCGGGTTAGTCCCTGATTTATCATAGGTCACCACAGCGGAATGAACCGCCAATTACTCTGGCGTATGTTTTATGCGGATGCCCTTCCAGCCACAACTCAGCACTGGAAAAAACCCATACACTCTCTCATTCACACACACACTCATATGAGTCCCAGCCGGGACTCGAACCAGTGACCTTTTTGCTGTGAGGCAACAGTTCTACCCACTGAGCCACTAACTCCGCAAGTTAGTTTTCTTTAGCATTTTTATTTTCCCGATTAAGCACATCCTGCTGTTTTGTGTACATCAGTCCTGTGCTGCATGCATTTATTAACAGGATAAAAATAGATTAAAAATCTTTGTGAAGTACTAATAATAATTGACCACTAATCTGACAGACTCGCTATGGGGAGACACGTGTCATTGAGGTTGTGTTTACACTGCTTTTCATTTAAAAGTGCATAACTTTTGCTGTGGTTATATATGGCATCCTCATTAATATGGAGCTTTTGATGAAACTTGAACGCAAAAAGTTTTAGTTTGAAAAATCTAATGTTTTAAAACATACACTTTGGAAACTGAGGTAGAGGATGCCCTCATTTGCTCCCTGATCCAGTTATCTGGATCATTCTGTATCATCCATCAAGCCCAGTGTAGCAACATTTTGCTCTTAAGCCGCTATCTTAGTAAGGGCAAACAAAGACGTGTGAGTCCATTGTGAAAACTTTTGTCATTTATTTTCATTGCATTGTAATCCATCAACTCAGTGTAATAGCTTCATTGCTAATCAGTAGCACCAGTTCCCACATATCAACGCACAGTCTGAAAATTTTTTCCTCTTCCCTTAATGACCCCACCTACTACCTTAGCTGCCTTAAATCCCGATTTGCAGTGATAAAGTAAAAATCTTCATTCACAAATGCTATATTTTTACAAACAAAAGAAACCTAATTTGGTACTGTTCAGCACCATTTTTCCAAATAGTGTACTTTTCTGACAGTATGGTTTGCCATACTGTAGTTGTACTTTTGGTATAGGGTATGAAAGCTAGCAAAAGTGGCCATCACTGTTCATCTCTTGTGTTCATGGAACGCAGTGATCTGCACTAACTACTGTACATAGCCAATGATGTGATGTGAGGCAGAAAGGAGTATAATTGTCTGGGCTGTCAACAGGAACCCACAGTGCTTGCCATTTTTCTGAGAGCTGATAGCAAATGTTCCAAGGCTTCTGTATTTGTGTTGTAGGTCTCACAGCACTGTTGTAGAAGTGTCATTGTGTGAGGAAAAACAACAAAGAAACTCTGACCTTTCTCTGGCTAGAGATAATGAGAGAGGAAACCCTTTGTAAAATATAGAACATCGTCAGCATTGGGCCACAGTTAAGTGTGACAACCGAGGGAAAGCCATTGAGAGAAACAGAGAAATGAAATGTCAAGGGGAGGTGCTAATTGTGTTAAATGCAATGTGGTGGTGTACAATGGCCTCAAGAAAATGCTTCTCAGAATGAGAAATTGCTATTTTTTTAAGCTGAAGTGTGTGTGCGTGTGCGTATGCGCGTGTGTGTGTGTGTGTGTGTGTGTGTGTGTGTGTGTGTGTGTGTGTG
>CAIGQV010000001.1:8769262-8879199 GCA_903798115.1 Danio jaintianensis
GTGTGTGTGTGTGTGTGTGTGTGTGTGTGTGTGTGTGTGTGTGTGTGCGCGTGCGTGCGTGTGTGTGTGTTTGCTGGAGGGGGGGCGAGGTCGCAATAAATTAAGCGAAAACTTCAAAATGATCAGTTTCTCGGATTTTTTTATTTATTTATAATGTCTAATACTAATTCTGCAAACTTATTTTTTCTTGTATTCTCTAAATATATATTTATCAATTAAATGCTATATATGCAATTAAGTGGTTTGCACCACAAACATTTTTTTGTTTTTATTTAATTTTCCAATTGACAATGCAGAAATTAAATATAATATAAAATCGAGCAGTGTAATGTTCAAAATGCTAAAAATGTATCATTTCCACGATGGAGCTGACTTCAGGTAAAGCAGCTTCAAAGATTTCAATCACATCACTGTAAGTCGATTGTAATACTTTTATGTCTTTCCTCTACATGTTAAACAAAAGGCTGCAAAATGTGAAATCCTGGCCATCTGCCTAGAAATGAGGGCAGCAATTCATTCTCCTATAGTTTCTCAGCCAACCAGGATAGGAGGCACAAATGGAGCATTTTAATTAAAAACTGCTAAGACACTGGGGGAAGATGCCAGCACGGCAAGGTTTCCCTACACAACCTCACTGCCTGTGCTTCCTCATTCCAAAACAAATCAAGCAAACAAAATTGCTCTGACAATGAGGGGAATACAATGTTTTACATAAACTAATTGCATAAGTCTACAAGATATGTAGAAATTCATATAGAATTTCCTGGGTGCTTTCCACCAAAACAATGCTACAAAAATAAAACATAGTTTTTTGCTTTATTTTTGTACTGCCGCCACATTAGACTAAGCTATACGCCATTATTTTTTACAATGTTTTATTGATTAGCCATAACTGGAAATAAGCTTTACAGATTGCTTTGTTTGAGTGGTAAGTCAACATGTTCTCTATTTAGAGAGCATAGTGAACAAATCATTAAATGCTACCATCTACTCATCCATCAGAATTCACATTACATCATAATAGGCAAAGCACAAACACATGATGAAGTTGAGGTCATAAAGGGGTAGTTTTACATTTTACCAAAAATGTCAATTCTGTCATTATTTACTCAGCCTTACTTTGTTGAAAACCTGCTTGAGTTTCACAATAGAAGAAATTTTGAAAAATGCTGGTTGCTGGGACCCTTTGACTTCCACAGTACCGGTATTTTTTTTTTCTACTATGGAAGTCAATTATGTCCCAGCAACCAGAATTCTTCAAAATATCTTCCACTGTGTTAAACAGAAATAAGAAACTCATAAAGGTTTAAAACCACATGAAAGAGAATAAATTGGGTAATTTTTGGGTGAACAAAAAAAACAATAAAAATAACGAATTGGCATTAACATCACACACCTCTTTGAAGATGAATGCTCGTGGCCAAAATACAGTTCTTCTTGCTTACGCTTTTTTTTTGGTCAGTTCAGATGCTTACTAGCATTGCAAGTCTCTTTATTCCCGGTGAGGTTTCCATCGCTATAAGCTGCTAATGTTGTGTCATTGGGTTTGGTGGATTTCTGTCCTTTTCTCCCTCTCCATTGTGCTTACATTAAAGCCTGAGCACCATAATGGTATCAACATCACTTCATAAGCCTCCTCTATTGTTTTAATTCACTGCTGGTAAAACCTGTAAAAACGAGGCTGTGAAAACACATTGGATCATTTGGTTGGATGTTGCCTTTTATTTTTCCTCTGACTGCTAATTAAGTTCTCTGTAATTAGCCCTAGAGGCATGTTAATAACATTAGTACCGTTTTTACAGGGAGGAGAGGTGTCCAAGGTGGATATAAACACAGGGCAGCTGGAATATGTCTATAATAGGCAGAGGGAAATGAAGGAAATGTTTTTAGGAAATGTTCTAACGACATACGCGTGACATGCTCATTAGCTTACAGGATCTTTAGGTTTCTTATTATTGCATATTTCTTACATGATTACATGGTCTTTCCCAGCCTAGCCTTGGCTTCATATTAAGCCATATGGTGTAGTAATTATATCATTCACCGCAAGAGAAAATGCAGCGTGAGCAACATTAACTAATATGGTTGCTGAGCACCCTTGGTTATGATCAGTTGCTATATGAAATGTTTTGTTATTCTGATGTTGCTTGTTAAGAATCAAGTTAAAAAATTACTTGGTTCCCTTTGTCAGGGAATTTAGCTCTTGAATATTTTTTGTATCTCTCTGTCAGTGTGGTACATTTCTTAATGTAAGCCTCTGATAGATGATCACAACATCTCTAAAAAAGAATTGTATGGCAATTTTAAACTAATCTCGGATGCTTTTCTGTTTCAGCTGGTCTTCCTGAAATGGTGAGTTAAAAAGATTTTTGTCATGCACAATTATGTATACACTTGATGTGAGTCTACAAATATTTGAAAGTTTCAAAGCAACAATGACAGACTGAAGTATCTTATGTGCACAGGCATGTACTGTTTCTTTACAAAGTGGCATGGCAAACCAGCCTGGTGTGCAAATTGCAACATTTTTTGCAGTTGTCGTGCATCCATGACAACAGGGATTGTTTTGATCATACATTTGAGTTTTTCAAGCACACTAATACAAGCAAACAATCTTCTTAAGTAGATATAAGCAGTTTTTTATTGTTATTCTGTTCACTAACATCAGTTTAAAATGTACATTTTGTTCTAGACACTGTGCACGACTTTTAAAACGTGACATGACGAGGAGACCAAACTAAACTCAATAATTCATTTATGTCCTTTTAAGAACCTACAAAGAAAAACAACTGCACTTCCATGGAAGCAGACCGAGCAGCTTATTAAACAATGAAGTGGTTCATTAAAAATGCAGGATATAACAAGGAATTGAAATGCAGGTACACTCAGCTCAGCTTGTCATTTTGTAAGGGAACGGTAAGGCACAAGGTAAGCTGCACTTTGAAAAGCTATTCCCAAATTGCATTTCTTGACTTGCCAGCTCCACTTAATTATTTCCACCCTCAGTAACAGCATATCTGCCAGTGGTGGGTGTAATGATTAGGTGTCAGTGGGTTCGTCCCTTTGCACAGTGATGTCCTGCTGAAAACCCTGTTCTTTACACCCACCCTCACATCCAGACTGAGTCAGATCGTTCTGTGCCTCCTGCCGCCTTAAACCCCTGCTTCCCATCCATTGCTCATTTAGCCCAGATTATTCTTATGGCTGATGCTTAACATGGTTGATTTTCCCACTGCCGCAGTAGGATCTGTCTCAATAAACACAAGTTCTGCCAGACCTCTCGTAGGGGTTAAAACCCATCCGCACAGTGAGTGCTATTCTGAAAGTAAAACCAATTACCTGACGGGTCCACGTGATTGTGAGCAAACAGAGAGGTTGTTGCTTGAGGAAAGCAGTAAAATGATGCAACTGTGGAAAAGTAATAATGTGCTAGAGCTCATTGAGCCCAGTTTGTTTATTACAAAAGTAAACAGTGCTTATCAGTGAAGGATGAACTATCCAGTCATCTATTTATAGCAACTTGATAGATCCCAAGCGTGCAACCTGGAACCTTTTTAGAGCAAAACATTGATTTTTGAATTAAAATCGGGGCCACCTACCTTTGTGATGTTACAATGCATAAAGAAAGATTGAAAGAAAAAGCTGCATTGTTATGTTGTATTAAAATCCAAAGTCTGTTAAGTTGATGTGCAGTTTATTAGGTAATTAAAGTTTAATTGTGTGCGTGTGTGTGTGTGTGTGTCAGATGCTGCGTTCGACAACATTAATCAGACATTCAGAGCCCCAGCTGAATTCATTTCTCATGTCTTTACATTTTCAAATGCAATATCTACTTTTTAAATCCAAATTGAATTATTTAAACCTAATGCTGAATTATTAAAAGCTGACACATAGGGATGATAGCTCACCATGCTTAAATTGTGGTAGACATTACAATTTTTATTAAAAATTTTATTGCTTTTTATTTTTTTGGTCCTTTTCTCACTTTTTTTATGCCTTTAGCAAATGCTAATCTGCTACATCATCAGCTTTTACATTTAGTTGTTTACCTTAAGCATAATATTATTTTTTCTACAAATATTTGTGTGATTAATATCAGTCCCAGGGTTAAAGGGAAACCTCTCAAGATGGAAGCATATGGGTGAGAGTTATTCCCTTGTTTCTTGAAGGTAGGGTACTGTGTGCATTTGCATGCTAATAGAGGTGGTAGAAAATGTATTGTGTGCGTAGTAACGCTAATGTTGAACATTCATCAAGAAGCTGTCAGAGACATTGATTCTCAAGTCAGGGCATAGATTTGCAAATAGATTCCCTGTCAGTGCTGTGCTGGTGTTATTCCCGGAGCCTGTTTATAATGAAGTGCATAGAATCCATATAATGTCACAACTGCAAACTGAATAGGAGTGTTTTACACACTCAAGTCAAGCTAGTGCTGTTGCTTGCATCAAGGGAAATGGTAAGTGCAAGCAGGAGGTCCCTGTAAAGGAAACCAAAGCTCTTTGCAAATGTGTGCATGTGGTAAACAGAAGAGCCTCTTCCACGTCACCACATCCAAAAGGTTCTCTTTTCAGATGATTTAAGCTTTGTGACATGTTGTGTTATTCTGCTGGATATAGCCATCATGACATGGGTACCTTGTGGTCATAAATGGATGAACATAAACAACAATAATATTCAGGTAGTATGTGGCTTTTAAACTATAAATTGTTGCTACAAGGCATGATAAACCCAAGTTTTCATGTGGTTTATGCCTGATTCTGAATAGACCATCCAAATGTCACAACAAAATAAAGAATCATCATAAGACTCATGCAACCTTTTTCAAATCTTCTGTTGTTGTTTTTTTTTTTTGATGAGTCCATACAAATTATATCCTCAGTTTCTTGATCTTTGCTAACCAGAATGTCACCTTTGTGCTTTTCTGCTGCTGTAGATCATCTGCTTCAAGGTTTAGTGTGTTGTATGTTTAGAGATGCTCTTCCTCACATTTGGGTTGTAACAAGAGGCTTTTTTTAGTTACTCTTGTCTACAAAATGATGAATAAATATTGTTCACCAGTTAGAGCTGCACAATACAGTATATAGTTTCAGCATCGATATTGCAATGTGCAAACCCGCATTAGTCTCATTGCAGGATCTGAAGCGTCAAGTGGGGATTAGAATTGACCAGACACTACAGCTCATAACATTGTGGAGTCATTGCAAAGTGTAACATCAGGACATGAGGCAAGCCACTACTATCATTCACATATCCTCTCCAATGGCCTCACTTGATAGCGAATTGCCCTCTGTATGCGCTCATTACAGAATTTCACTTTTAAAATGTACATATCGTTTATTTTTGCCTATTTTATGAATAATAATTCACACATACTATTGGGCTTATATACTGGTTATATATACTGTTTGCCTACTATATGGTTTGAGACATGTTTCAGGTAGGATGTAATGGCTCATTACAAAGGTGTGTTTTATTCTCAATCTGCTTTTTAACTTCAAATGTATTGAAAACTCCCCTAAACAGAGGTGGCACACTGAAAACTAGTCTGTTTCTTAGGTTTGTCCTGTTAAGTGAAAAAGAATAAGATGCAGTGTGTGTGACCTTTAGACGTGTGCGTGGGTGGGTGTCAGTGACATGCCGTTTCAGGCTGTGAATGTGTGAAAGAGTTTTGCACTGCTCTGGTGTTCCCAGAAATTAGCCAATTTTCTAAGTACCTGTGATTGTGTTTGAATTAGAGTGCTTTATCAAGACATTTTCTTTATTCACTAAAAGCTATAATTGTTGTATTTAGTGGTGGTTGCAAATTCAAAATAGGATATTCTGCTGTCTTTTTTAGATCTTGGTTTATGTTGGCAAAGAATTGCAATTGTAATGTTCTTGGAAATGTTGTCAGCTTTGTTATATTTGTTTTATGCTGTGCTTCTCCATCTCCTCCCCCTCTTCCTGTCCTGGTGTCTCTGGGGAAGAGCCTGCCAGCCCAGTGATGCAGCTTTGGATCTCATTATGGGGTAGAGAAGTAATGGAGCCACATGGTTGTCTGTCACACTCTAGGATGTGCATTAATGCAGGACTGTTTGTCCACTGCAAACACTGGTGGTCGTGTAACTGGTGTTTTTTTTTGTTTTTGTTTTTTCAAACTAGAGAGAAAAATAGTTAGGCCAGGCCTGTTTCAAAATAGCCATAAGGACATTCCTTATCAGTCTTTTTGCTATTTTAGTTTCCACATCTGTAGCTACTTAATAGTGTGGAAATGTGTAATTACTACGCTGCAGTGTTTACACGATATATTTTGATGCAATATTGGCTCTATCACTGTCACTCCACTCTTCCTATAGCTGATGTGTGGTGAGCGCACTGGCGCCGTTGTCCTGTGGCTGCCGTCGCATCATCCAAGTGGATGCTGAACACTGGTGGTGGTGTGGTGGTGATCCCCCCCTCATTATCGTGAATCGCTTTGGGTGTATGGCCATACAAGATAAATGAGCTATATAAATGCACATTACATTACATTACAAATATATATATATTTTTAAATCAAGTAAAATATGTACTGTAATATTATGATTTTTATAATGTAATTAATAATTGCTTTAATGACAATGATTTAATGAAATCATTTTTTTCTGCAGTCAATGCTCCAGTCTCACGATCTTTCAGAGCTTTTTTCTTCCAGGACTTTTTAATGAATATAAAAGCTTAGAAGAACATCGTTTACTTGTCTTCACTTCAGTGAAAATTTGCGAAAGGTATCATTAATTTGACCCATGAAGTGAGAGTGAATGAATAGAGTTTGCATGAATAGAGGCTGCAAATCTAATGTATGTACAAAACAATATTGCACATAACATTTCTGTTTCCATCCCATTTGTTAAAGAGAACAGAAACATCATTTTGAGGCAAACTAGCACAATATGTGAGCATTAAAATGTAAAGTTCCTGCAAGCAGACCCCACATTCAATATCAACTGATGCAATGTTATCTTGAGTTCGGAGACAAGTGTCCGTATTCCTTAATGGTAATCATACCAAAATTGCTTTGACAATGGATGGACTTCATTCGCACATTTTTAGAATTATTTTAATAACTTTTGAGATTGTGTGCAATGAGATTGACCAGCTGCTCAGTACACATTAAAATGCACATTAAAATTGGTGAATGGACCCAGTGATTATGACGGTTTTCATTCAAGCTCTTGTTATCCAGCCAAATACAGTATGACATTGTTACTAACTTTCATCTACTGGTAAAAATATTATTTTTCATTTGGTTTGCTTAAAAGAAATTGTCAGCCTATGAGGGCTTTGCGTTTTGCTGTGTCTATTTTTATACTTCCTATAACATACGTGGTTGAGGGATTTGGAGAGGCATGTACTGTATTGTAATGTAATCAATTGTAATGTCTTACAATTCACACTCCACCTACACATTGACATCACACAAAATGCAAGTATAGCCCTCTGTGTTTCTCTGAAAGGCGTGCAACAAGGCAATTTTTACTAAGTGACATACAATGACATGGGAACATGAACAGTCTTGGTTTTACAGCAGGTATACTGCTCCAGACTGTCTGATTCATGCATCACTGCATGGTAAAAAGGAAAAAACGAGACACGCTTTACTTTTTTTTTTTTTTTTGCTCATGATAAGAACGAGGTGACCGGTCCCTGTGTACTCAGAGGTTAGGTGCGAAGGACAGTGTTTCCGCTCACTGGGGAGATGGGACAGCCGGAGGAATAAAAATAGCAAGTGAATCCCACCCCCTGGCTCTCTCTTGTCCCTCTGGATCTGTGTGTGAGGGTTTCTCTGCCTGTACCCTGCTGTCCTCCCCATAGACATTTACAACAGGGTCACTCACTCACAGATTCAGCCCAGTGCTGGATTCAGAAGACAACGCCTGTTTGCTCATTCTGCAAAGACAGACACACAGACCTAAATAAAATAAATCAACAAATGCTAAATGTAAATTTAGGCATCAAAGCATTGTACTGCACAATAAATAGAAATTTCATTTGAGATTTGCTAAAAATGGCTTGTAACAGTGCTATTCGGTGGCTCAGTGGTTAGCACTGTCGCCTCACAGCAAGATGGTTGCTGGTTCGAGTCACGGCTGGGCCAGTTGGCATTTCTGTGTGGAGTTCTCCCCGTGTTAGCGTGGGTTTCGTCCCGGTGCTCCGGTTTAACCCACAGTCCAAAGACATGCGCTATAGGTGAATTGAATAAACTAAATTGGCCATAGTGTATGAGTGTGTGTGAATGTGAGAGTGTATGGGTGTTTCCCAGTACTGGGTTGCGGCTGGATGGGTATCCGCTGCATAAAACATATGCTGGAATAGTTGTTGGTTCATTCCGCTGTGGCGACCCCTGATAAATAAAGGATTAAGCCAAAGGAAAATGAATAAATGAACAGTGCTATTAATTAAAATGTCACAATAGTTGTTCACTATACAATTATAGTGGCCAAAGGAATTTATCGCAACATTATTCTTTTATGTGTAGACTTTTTAAAATAAAAAATATATAATGCTCTCAGTAAACTTTATTTCGTTTTCTTTTGTTTGTTTGTTTTTCTTTTTTTGAAAGAATGAAATCAGAAAATATAAAAATGTGAATTAAACTTATGCGCAAAACTCGCATAAAACATTTGCCAATAAACCACCATTTCCATCCAATGAGTCAATGAGAACAACATAGGCACTTCCTGGTAAACTGGTACCAAATATCAAAAGGAAAAACGGAATTTGCTGTAGTAGGACAAGCACCTGTGGGCCTTTTTTCTTATATAATAAATTACTTGCTCATCAGAAGACAAAGACGAAACACAACGAATGAGTGCACTGTACAAAATGCTGTGTTCAGTCTGACTACAAGAAAGAATTCAGTTAACATATTAAGTTTTACAGAATTAAGTAGATTGAACATAAAACAATTGAGTTATCACAAAAAAAACTCAAGAATTATGTTGTTTTATCTTATTTTAAATAAGTAGTTTGAACAAACGGCAAATGTCATTTTTGGAGTGTGGTGGCTTTTAGAAACATGAGACCAAACTTGGAGTGCAGACAGTTCTGGGAGGTAATAATACTGAACCACTTTGATGATAGACTTTTGCTAACAGATTTTAGAATGATCAGAACAACATTTTAGAAATTATAAAATGTGGTCTGTCTGTTGGTTTGTACATTAATGCTGTCCCATCACACAAATTTTTGTCATCACATGATCTGTTAAAACTAAATCACATTACTTTATGATGCGCATTCTGGAATGTATTCTGTAAATGTGTTTCCATTTTAGTTCATGCACATTTTTTCTAATCTGACAAAAAGTTGATCTTACTCATTCCAAAATGCTCATAAAAATAGGTGGATGGAAACATAGCTAATTACTTAACAATGGTCTAGGCACGGTTACTGTCAGATAAATGTGTAACTTGAAACGCTGAATCAACCCTCAAATAGGTAGATATACTGGAAGACATACATGAACAATTGATTATGTATGTCCAGAAAAATAGTTTGAGAAAATGTCAAATCCATTGCAAAGTACAAATGCAGTCTTTTTCATTCATTATCTGATGCACATTGATTCATACCAGTGTTGTCTCGTACTGTTTCTTCAAACAAAGAGGACAATAAGATAGAGACAGGAAGTGAAAGCACATGCTCTGCTGGCACAAGGCAACACCTCTTTCTCTAACAGCGAAAGGGAAAGTCCCCTCACAAGTAGACACATCACTAGACAAAGAACAGACACATTTCGCAGCCCTGTAGACCTGTATAAATTTTCATCTCCCTGATGCATTTCCCATAACTTTTTAAACATATTGTGTGCAGTCTGTTTTCGCCATGTGAATTTGTCACATTTTGTTGGGTTTTTATGACTCTTCTGCGCTGTTGTGCAGTTGCAAGAAGCATGTGTGGTTCTGCTGTTAAGTTCAGGGCTCTGTTTGTGGAAACACAAACATTGACACTCCTGCACGTTTCCTAAACACTGACTACTGTATGCGCACTAATCTGACTTCATTGTAAGGACTCTTCTGAATACTGTCCTTTTTACTGGCCTTTTCAATGAAAAGAGTGTGATCTTTTTTGTCCTTCAGCCGGCTGCAGGCTTCAGGGTCGGATCATGCCCTCTGATTGAAACCACTTACCTAAAAAGGTCTTTTGGAGCAGATATTTTGTGATTGCTCTCTTTTTTCGAAATGAAAAGGGGATTGCATGCCTAGGTGAAAGTCAGGCCAGACAAAAACAGTCTGCTTCTGATCATAGAAGCAGAGGAGGAGCTCTCTCAGGCTATTTCTGTCCCTTTGTCTGCTTCTCAAATTAAGTGATGGAGCGATGGTGCTACAGCTTAATTCCCTATTCGGATGATAAGCACCGGTCTCATCCCATCGTCCTTTGAGGGACTATTATATCATCCCTATGCGACATCAGCAAAGATTTATTGAGTGTCTCACTACTGTACTCATAAAAATAAAGGTTTCAGAATGGGTTTTTCACACTGATGCCACAGAAGAACCATTTTGGGTTCCTACTGAAACTAAACTAACCATTTATGTTCTTGGTGTACAGAATATTTTAATAATCTAAAAATCATCTAATTTTATAAATAAGCCTTGTTAGGTATGAACCCGCATTAGACTTTCATTTCTGTTAGATAATTAAGGTTGCTAAAGTTTTGAATATGTATAAATGAGTTGCAAGTTGAAAACACTTTTCATTGTTTATTGTTTGTGTTATTTATGCTTTATATTTCTTCTTTAACTTCGCATGAAAGCCTGTGTTGAAGTTGTCAAAGGCCTGGTGTCTTTTGTTAATAGTTAGTTGTTTTTGTAGTTATGTTAGCTTTCTGAACCAGGATTGGATTAGAGATTTTGTTAATCTAGACCAGGGGTGTCAAAGCCCTGCACAGTTTAGTTTCAACCCTCTTCAACACACTTACCTATAGGTTTCAAAGAAGCCTGAAGGACTCAATTAGTTTGATCAGGTGTGTTTAATTAGGGTTGAACTAAACTGTGCAGAGCTGCGGCCCTCCAGGAACTGAGTTTGACACCTGTGATCTAGAGAGTCAGTTACTTTTGATTCCATTGCCCAGAAGAGAACAATTGTAAATTTAAAATGCAGAATTTCATATATGGGAAGTGTTTTTCAGCGTTCGTTTAATAGCAAGTAGACAACCCTAATGTTAACAGATGTGGATTAAAAGCCTAAGAGAACTCTTATTATGATTTCATGGGGCCTTTAATGATTTCTGGTTAAATAGTCTGCAGTCATCCTCTGATTTCAGGAAGCATCGTGGGTTGTTTAGTGCCATTAGCTCATTGTGATCTTGTGTTTGTGAACAATGGCTCTGATTGTAGTGGAACAGTATTGTGAGCTCCAGTCACATGATGCTTGCCCACCTAGAGGTTACAGTGGTACGTACAGTAATTATAGATTTGCAGTTAATCTCAAATAACTATGAACTTTAACTTGTACATATAATACTAGCTTGATGAAATTCTGGGGTTGTATTTGGCTCTACAAAATAAGAGGAGTTATATAGCATATTATTTATTATAAAAATAGAAGAGAGCAAAATAGCAGACTGCCCGATCATGCTTTGAATAGAACGGTTTTCATTGCCCAGGGACTGAATGAGAATATTAAATAAGATTCAAACAAATAGCAGCAGTACTATAAGAGTGGGAGAATAAGGTGCGCAGCAATACTATACATGATTCACCACATATTGTTTCATCTCAAACCCTCAGGCCTTGCAAGATGTAAGTTGTTGTTTTTCTTCAGTAGAACATTAAAGTTTTATTTATATATCCTGTTGCAAACGTGGCAGCAAACTCTGCAGACTGATGAACTGATACAGTTTGTTTACAACTTTTTTAATGTAGGTTGCTGAATTCAGAAAAGGCACAAGTAGTATTTTAACACAAATGCCACATGTGACCTCTCTCTCAAAATTGTAAAATGAAGTATAAACGATTAATATTCTTAACATTAATATTAAGTACATTTAATGAATAAACAACATACAAACCAAAATTTAAAAGCCAATTTAAAGCTGTTTCCAAAATCAGTCAAAAGTCTACTTTATTTAAAATATGTTATTGTGTTTTTTTTTCTTTCCAGAAAAACAGTATAGCATTTTTTGTCTAAATTATATTGCTTCCTGTAAAAAAAGAAAAAAACAGTAGATGTGCACTGTTTTGGTTAGGGTTGTTCACCAGGGGGAGGGCTGGCCCTATGAGAAGCACTTTGATATTGCACTGTTGATGAGAGCGAGTGTGTGCACTGCGAGAGAGCGAGAGAGAAGCAGAGCCACGGCAAAGAGCACTCTGTAAACAGCCTGTCAGAAAAGAAAGTGCAGGGACATTTTCATCCGCTACAGCCAGCGCTGTGTACAGCACTGAAGAATCATCACGAGAGGCAGAGCGAGGGAGAGCTTTAATTAATTCATGCAGGAGGGGAGGGATGTTTCTGCCGCTGACTGAGCTGCTTCCAGCTCTGCCTAAGCCCTGCTGCCTGTAGCATTTTGTTTGTGAGCCCGTCCATCCTCCGACAGCACTCAGATCAGCATTTGACGGACACCGTCACCTGAACTAGCAGAGGTAGGCTACCGTTTGCCATTTATTCCAATGCACATCTGTTTTCTGCTCTCTTTCTATGTGCACGTCTGCCGACCCTTGTTTTCCTTTCACCGTGTCTGTTCTCTTATGTCAACACTGACAGCTTGAACTCAAATGAATTGGTGTGCTTTATCTGTGCGTTGGTTTTTGTCTCAGTTGCACCACCAGTGTTTCCTGTGCTTTGTAGAGTTTACGTGCAGGATGTTGCCTGCTTGCTGCGCTTTTGTCACGGTCTTCATTGTCATAGTTTGCCTGGTATGTCAGAGTTGAGTGCGAATGGTGTTTATATTTCACACTCAGCTGAGAGATCAATGCCGTCGGATGATGGATAGATGGATTCTGTTGATACGGGTGGGAAATACAGCTCAACGGGGTTTGTTTGGCATCTTGTTTGATGCCCCGGGGCAGCCCGCAATCTCTGTTGTGAGGGAATGCAATCAATTTCGATGTGTGCGATGATTCATTCTCTTTGCAAACCTGTGCTGTGGTTGGGGGACGCTGGTGAATCTCCAGTCGGCTTGCTTAATTATGGCTTATCATGTAATCACCAAAGGCACAGGGTCTTCATGTCTCAACAGGATCTCTGAGTTGTGTGTATGTTTTACCGGCAGAAGCTTTTTTTTTTTCACTATATCTGCTGAAGATGTGATCCATGTTAGTGAATTCTTCAGAGAGGGCAGGCTGGATGTTTGTGTGCATGTTTGTGGTGTTTAACTTAGTAATTAAACATGCTCTCAGTCATTATAAAAAGACACATATGTAAGAGAAAGGATTACTCATGACACACTACTCAAGGTCAAAAACAGCAGTCAGCCACAGAGTATATTAATGGAGTCCGCAATAAAGGAGAGCCTGAATAAACACACACTGATCATACTGTTGTCTTTGGCTTGTCTCTCAACTTTACTATGCTGCTCTTAGGTAGATGAATATGTTTCTGTCTGGTCAAAAAGCACAGTGATTTATCCTAGTGTTGTCATTGGAAGCATTTTTGGCACTTAAAGCTTATAATCCCACCTTTGGCTTAAAGGGATAGTTCATGCAAATCAGAAAATTCTTTCATCATTTACTGAACACAAAATAAGATATTTGGAAAATTGTTGGAAACCAGTAACCATTGACTTGCATAGTGTTTGTTTTCCATAATATGGATTCAATTCAATTCATGTTTATTTATATAGAGCTTTTCACAATATAGATTGTGTCAATACAGCTTAACATAGTTCTAGTAAAGTCCAGATTTCAGAGTTGAAGTTCAATGGATGTCAATGGTTATTTGAATTAATAATTATTGGTTAAGGGTAAATAAGTGAGTCAATTTTCATTTTGGGGGAACTATCCCCTTAAGGTACAGTTGAATCACATCCTTCAACATTGACACTCGTACTGAACTGAAGTGATTCATCAGTAGCATAAAAAAACATTCTGCTGATCTGAATCAGCCTGATATATTGAACTTGCTTGGCACTGATGAAAGGTTGTACCTTATTTTCTGTTATTTCCTGTTTATTTCTGTAATGCTGGTTTGACACACTGTATAAAGTGCTATAGACATAAAGGTTATTTCTTAACCTGTGGCTTTCAGTATCTTAGTGCATTTCCTAGTGCATACTTATTTCCAAGTAGGTATTTGCACACGTTACTATCAGTTAATGTATTGTTGTTTCTGCAACCATGTACTAATATTAGCATTAGCTGTTAATAATGTAAAGTAATAAAGTGGTAATAATGAAGATGTTTGATGATGTACTGTTTTATTTTTTTTGATGTATAGTATTTGTTACTGTATTGGAGAGGGGGTGGGGTAAATATGTGTTTTGTGGTAAGATCAATGCTAAGATCATATACATAATGACGTTTATCGTTATGAGTAAACATTTTTTTTGGTAAACCTGGTTCACAAGCATTATTTGTTGCGCATCTGGCACCCAACAGGTTATTTTCCTTTTTAAATGTAGTTTTGAGCTTTGTGAACATTAAGACTATTGATGAAAGAAACATTTATCGTATTAAATGTAACACGGTTCATGTAATTGCACAGTCATTGTTTCGTCTCCATGTTTGTAGCTTATAAACTCATACATGTATGCATATTTAAAATGCTTATTTTCATGTGCGATATTATTTCATGTAATCCGAAAAGGATCATGTAGGTTGTATCCACATTGGTCATGCTGTGAGTGCTCTGTTTATGATGTGCACTTGCATTAAGAAACAGGCTGGATTTAAGGACAGTAGGTTTCCCTCAGCTGGGAATCAGGGCAGGTCTTGCCTGGCTTTTCCATGTCATTGCATTGCAATTTTGAACCAAACCCTCCTGTTGCCATGACATCCAACCCCTTTGTAAATACTTGCAGGATTTTTTTTGAGCATGTCGGCCCCAGGAGAAGAGAGAAGAGAGAGGGAAGGTGGAAAAGATTGCTCATGCTTTTTCAGCTCAGAGGGTCACTTAAGGAATGGGAAAGGCTCAATTTATTTGCTATTCTATGTTCTTCTTGCATATAAAGACTTATTTTCAAAAGTGATGGATACGTAATTGAATGTTGCATGATACCAATTTGAGAAACGGATTATTTTCCTTTATTATGTGTGAGGCTGTTGTGCAACATTAAAGTGGACTTACAGCAGGTAAAATAGGTATTGAACACGTCATGATTTTTCCTGGAAAATATATTACAAATATAAAATAAATAATAAAAGCCCAAACTTATAAATAACCAAAACAAACAAAAAAAAATCTGGAAAATTACTTTTTTCAAGGAGCGAGTACTGAACTACCAAAATGTATTCATTATTTTGTATAAAATGCTTTTTTGATAATGAAAAACCTCTTGAATGGAGTCGCATGCATTTCTCAGGTGTAATTTTTTTCCCCCAATACTTAGACAGAGGCAGAGTCTGAAAAATTAGTTTTAGTTCTTATTTTATATTGAATAAAACTAAGGTGATTGGTTAATAATTCTAGCAGCTTTATTTTTTATTTAGGTGTTGGGATTAAAGCAGCTATTATTCATTTACACTGACAAGGGGCAGGGTTGCTTTCTAACTGCAATAACTTCATTTGCTGTCTGGGCTTTCCATGCCTTTTTACATTTCCCTTTCTTTATGTGTTCATTGCTTTTCCCCTGTGTCTATTCATTTTATTGCACATAACCTATTTTCTAAACAAACTAGTTTTGTTTTATTTCTGTATATGGATTGCTTTGGAAAGCTACTGAGATCTGGTGAAAAATTCAAGTCAACTGCATCTTTAGAAATATGTTTTCTGAGAAAAATGGTGACGTAATATTACCCGCTGTATTATGCCCCTTTTCATAAGATGTAAAATAAATCTGTGTCCCCAGAACTTGTTTGTGAAGGTTCAGTTTATAATACCCCTGTCCCTTTAAATGCAAGTGAGCTGCTTTTTTCATAAAAGGGATGAGCTTTTACATGCTAATTTGACACTCCAGAAAAAAACAAAACAAATTTATCTCACAAAGGTAAAATGTCAGAAATGACAACTGCAGACTAAGCCTTACATGTTCAAACCAAAGTCAGACAATATTTGACAGGAGGAGGTTACAACTTTTACACTGCACCAGAACATTCTGTAGAGTTAGTGGATAGTAAAGTTGATTAAACTCATCGACTGCATGTTACTTCTTTCGATGTGCCTTTGCAAATAAACATTACAACTCTAGTACAATTCTATCTTTGCAGAAGACAATGCAGTTAGAGACATAAGTGACTTTAGCCACATCAGCTATAAAGCAGGTTAAAAGCACATTCAGAAAGGAAATGTGAAAACATTCTCAAAATATTAAATGGTGTCACCACTGATGGTGTAGTGGTTAGAGCGTCGACACATGCATCTCCGGTGCTCACGGCGACCCAAGTTCGATTCCCGCCTCGAGGTCCTATGCCAATCCTTCCCCTCTCTCGGCTCCTCACACTACAAAAATATATATATGGCAAGTAAATGGCATACTTGTTCTAAATATGATTATGAAGTTAAAGTGTGAAGCTCTGGTATTGACTCATTTTTTAGAAACAACATTTAACTGACACACATATGTGAAGCATTCTGGCATAAAATATATTTTTCCCAAATATATTACACTTTACAAACATTCCTCAGCACATTTCCTTCAAACAAATTTAGCCCCAATGTCATCAGTTGCTCAGATGTCTGGAATTTATGGAGACTCGTTTATTGGTACATCCAACAACAGAACATTCTCAGATATTAAACTGAAATGGTGACTGTTTCAACCGTACTGTGGGTGGAAGCATGCAGATTTAGGGGTGGTAATTTTACGATCCCCTTTTTTACATCACTAGGGGAACAAATTCTGACCAGCGTGGTTTTCCACACTTGCAGACAGGGGGGCTTCTGGCCGGCACGGGCCCTCTGACAACCTTTCGCGGGGTGGTGTCGCGGATGAAAGTGAAGAGCATGGGGTGGGGGGCTTTGGGTGTCACGGACGAAAGAGAAGAAGGGGGGGGTTGTCGTTTAGGCACCTGATAATATCTCTCGGGGCCCCAAAACTGTGTGGGCCCTTATAATTGTCCTAGCGTCCTAACTTTAAGCCTCCCACCCCCCTAGTGGCACCCCGCTTGCAGAAATAGGCTTACCAAAACAAGGTTACACTATATCAGGTTTTTTAGGGGATTTTCACCTTTTATTGGACAGAACAGTGAAAAGTATAGACAAGAAATTGTGGGTAACAGAGAGAGAGGAAGGATTGGCAAAGGACCTTGAACCAGGAATTGAACTCGGGTCACCATGAGCACCACAGTGCTATATGTTGGCGCACTTAACCACTTGGCTATTGGCATCAACATTTTTTCATGTTTTCTGGGTAGATGCACTGGGGACTTGATTATAGCACCTAATTAAGAAAAAAGTGTTTACATGTATATATTTAATTATATGGCCCCTTAGTCATACATAATTGAAACATTTTATAAAGGAAAAGGTTTTGCAAATAAGCTGTCTACTTTTTATGATCAACCACATACAGTAAAAAGCCTGCATGCATAAAACAGTTTGTTCAAAACATTTTGCATTGCCTAATTTCAGCAGTGCTACTCTATGTCAAACGCTGTTTTTGTACTGTTTCACCAGCCATTACATTGGACAATTAGGGATATTATGCTAACTCTCAGTTCAATCACACACTTTGCTAATGCATGGTAAATGCAGCTGTAAGTAATTATATCTGTGCGAACATCATGCTTTGTAGCACCTCATAGTTACAGAGCCATCGAGGAGTGCTTGATGAGAGAGAAGAAAACATGATGCATCAGACAAAAGGCATCTGGAGATACTGGTTAAATGCTCATGTCTTCTCTTTAGGCCTGGACGTGGGGCTATGATGATTCTGTTTCTGTGAAATCAATAGGAAAAAATGTATCTTTGTCCAGACAGCAATACCTACACAGACCCAGAAGAAAATCCATGCCTAAATGCCCCCAGTGCATCTATCAGTCAGACAAAATTTCTACTGAAGTTGTGTGTTCTGGCTTGATGTTTCTTTTTAGTTCCATTGTTTCTTCAGCAGCTTGTTTGCAGCTATAAATTATAAACAAGGTTGCATTGTAAGTTTGTGTGTTAGTGGTGTACATATATTCATGAAACAACTGCAAATATTATTTTATATTTTAGGAGAAACTTCTAAACATGTCAAAAATGTATGTATATTTTAGGCCCTGCAACCATAGGTCCTAGAAAATAAAACTTTTTTTATTGTTGGAATAAAGTTATAGTAGGAGTAGGTACATAGGAACATAAAAACAAAAAAAAACTAATTCAAAATATGAATAAAATGAATACTGCTAAATATTATTACATTTTTTAAATGTTATGTTTATTTTAAAATGCAATATATTCCTGTGGTGACAAAAGTACATTTTCAGCAGCTTGAAACTTTATGGAGGAAGCATAAAGTTTCACATGATCCTTCAGAAATCAAATTAATATGCTGATTTGGTGCATATAATTCTCAAAACAATTTTACATGTAGAAAATTGTTGTACTGCTTATTTATTTGGTAGAAACTTTTGTAGTTATATCCATAAATTTGTTTGTTCAGGTTATGTGTAAACCGTGCCACGCTTTTTAAAATAAGTAAAAATTCCATGACTACTAATTACAAGAATGCTAAAAATAACAATAACACATGAAGAAAAGCACTAGCATTTTCATGATCACAAGGCATGTAAATTTAAATTAAACAGTAAAATTAACAACATTAAAATGCACAACATTGATACACTTTCTGAAGACCTAAATACATACCATTTTATACCATATAACCTCCCCGCCCAAAAAAAGCATACAATGTCTAAATTCTTATTCGATTATTGTTTCACAGAGACCACAGAATACCTTGCTGCTAGAACTTAAAAACTGGAATCTAATGAAAACAATATTTAAAATAATTCAGCCTGAAGATTTCATAGTCCTTATCTGATTATGACCACTACACAAGTCTCCTGAGCTGTGTGTGGAAGAACACAGCCAAATTAGGACAGTTCTTCTAAAAGTAATAAAGACAAAGAGGGAGAGGTGCACTGCTGTAAAGCCACAGCAGAAACATCACCCTCCTCCTGCGGGACGGTGCACAAACTCACACAGACAGCAGCCATGATGAATGAACTATCTGATGAAATCGACTGGCCAAACAGCTGGGAATGGGAGGTTAGTGAGGGGCACAAAAATACTAAAATCCATAAACGCAGACTCTTAAGGAATTAAACGGCATGACTGGGTCGCATCTCTGGCGCTCATCAGCCAGTTTCACTAAGCTGCACACCGCTGCTTGTCACAGGCTGAAGCTTGATATGCTATAGTGTAATATTTTTTGTCTCAACCTCTCCACAGATAGTCTCTGTGGTTTGGCATGAAGCTGTCAGAAAGAGCTCTGACAAAAGTGTCAGCTAAATGAGAGTGTCAGCTAAAGATGTCACATTATCAAACTGTGAGGAAGTGGCTGGAGGAGACCCGATAATGTCATTTCACTGACACAAACTGGCCTCTCACTTAAAGCTCATAGAAGAAAAAACATGGTCTGTTTTAATCACTGTATATTTGTTTATAACAGTTGCATTATTAACAATCTGAGAAATGCAGGTATAAACGCAGAGTTAAAGGGATAGTTCACCTTAAAATGAATATTTTGTCATAATTTATTCACCCTTTACTTGTTTCAAACCATTATGAGTTTATTTCTTTTGTCAAACACAAAAGAAGACATTTTGAAAAATGTTGGAAACCTGTAACCATTGACGTCCATAATATTTGTTTTTCCTACTTGTAAGTCAATGGTTACAGATTTTCAGCTTTCTTCAAAATATCTTCTTTTTTGTTAGAGTTATAGGGGAAAAAAGTTATATAGGTAAATTGTGAGTAAATTGACATTTTTGGGTGAACTATTCCTTTAACACAAAATGGTTGCTTTTATATTTTTGTACATAAAAAGATCAATGTTAATGCTGTATACATTATTAGTGTGCATAATAGGGATGAATGAAGCAAAAACAAGGTTTATTTGGGTTAGTCCGTATGAACTTAATTTAAGCATAATTCTGTAGTTTAAGGTAGGTCTTCACACTCATATGAAAGTGATAGACACGAACAGAGATGCAGACGGTTACTCACTGACACACTGATCCTGAGTGACTCTTCTCTATATAGCAAAACACATTTGTCTGACTAGCCAGCTAGGGGTGCAGAACTATGGAGCTTGCACCGGATTTCATGTGTCTCCACTCTTTGAGAATTAATAAAACAGTTAGTCATTAATAGATGTCGTCCACGTTCTTAGACACAGAACTGTGAATGAAAACATCTCTAAGTGTAATGTTGTTTTGGAATGGTCTGGTGGAAAAGCTTGATGCTTGTAGGTCCAGATAATTTAACATAAGATTGCAACTTGAGTTCTTTACTGTTGAATGCATTGATGCATAAGCATCTCACTGACATTCCACTAATGTGAATATGTAAATGTGTCAATGGAATATGCCATTTCTTTATGGCTTTTCTGTATTCTATGTGTGGTTTGTGAATTACTGTATATTAGATTTCTGTTAATAATTTCATTGAAGTTATTCAAATGTTTAAAATATCTGAGCAGCGATGTTAGTACTGTTAGTAAATGCAGCCCACATTGCTGAGAGGGATATTTAGATGAGTATGTAAATGAGTGCTGTGGGTTTTTCTCTCAGTACCAAAATGGCAGCGTTGGAACAACAGTAGTTAAGAAAGCATCTGATCATAGCCATGTGAGATTGTTTGCACAAACTCTTCAATTCAGCAGTCAAGTCACGCAACTGAACGCACACTAGACAACATCATGTAATATTCACTAGAGGGAAATTGTTAAAGTACAGTTTGTAATTACAATACCAAACTTTCAAAAAATGAAGGTGCAGTAGGTTGTTGATGTTTGCCTGCCATTTGCTGTCTGAACCGCATTTCTAGATTTTATACATACCTGTAAATGATTCACATTCACAGAAGTATTTTCTTTTGAATTGTCCTGGCTATGTTTAACCTACTCAGTGAATGAGCACCACCGTGAACATGTGCACCAAGTAAATGGAGGCAGTAGAATGGAAGCACAAAAATTCTAGCTAAAATAATCTGCTAGCATATTGTGCTTCCATAAGTGCACAAACAAATATATTACCACAATTGCAACAGCTAACTGAGACTTTAAATCTGAGCTATATCTGTCATTTTTGTGTATTGCCCCAAATGTTTATTGTCATATTATCGGTTACGGTTATCCAGAGATTCAGGTAGTTTAGACTGCTAATGTGCAACAATTTGCTGAAATATCGGTTGTAATATCACTTTATTTTAGTGTGTATCTACATATGCTTTTATCTAAGAAAGTGCTTGTAAAAGTGAGGTAACCACATGGGGTTTTTTCAGGTTTGGGGTAGGTTCAGGGCTATAATTTTATTATAAGTACAATATGTACATATGGAACTGGACCATAAAAGTGCTACTACAATAACTGTTCAGAGCAGAACAGGCATATGGTTAGCCCATTCTTTAATTGTTGTCAAAACATTTCATGTTCAGTGGGAGGAAGGTCATGACAGGACTAGAAGAGGGCGGGTGCCAAGTGGATTTTCTATTGCTAATTACCATTAATAATAATTTCCTGTAGTGCTTTAGGGAATGACACAAATATGATTAATAAAGATATAGGAAACTCTGCTTCTGGCGCAGAGGGTGTGTTGTGAAGAGGACAGAAAATGAGAGAAGTTGCTCATACTGTAGCCCAGTGTCAACAGCTCAAAAGAAGACTGCTGAGTTTTCTGTTTTATCTGTACACTGATTCACATTCACAAAGTTATTTTCCGTCGTGGGCCGTGGAGAAGTCCATCACATCTCTGTCACACTGAAACTGTGCCTACATTACAAATGATCATTCTCACATTCCTCCTTTTTACAAGTCTGATGCAGACTCCTCTACTTATTACATCAGAAAGAGTTTAATAATGGATCTGAGAAAGAGTGAAATATAAGGCAGTTCATGTAAAAGGATGGTCACATCAATTTTACATGAAAAGGAGATGCATCATGGACAAAGCTGGTATGGTTTGGAGAAAAGTGGGGGAGGAAGAGAGAGAAATGTAGAGAAAGATCTAATATAGATGGCTACAGAGAAAAGGATGTGAGGGAATGGTATAAATACTCCAGGGCTGGAGGATAATGGAGTGTCAGTTGGAGACAGAGAGGCAAATGGAATAAGGTACATGCATTTCTTCACTGCTAGACAGGAGAGAGCGGATGGAGAGAGAGAGAGAGAATAATGAGGCTCATACTGTTTAATGGGACTGAGAGGCCATATAACTCTGGGTAAAATCTGCGTTCACTGAACAAGTCTCTTGCTGGACAGAGTGCTCTGTGTCCCAGTCTGATCTAGATGAAGCTGCTTGAGCCCCAACTACTTTGTGATTCAGGAGGGAAAAACACCTTCAGGGTGCAACAGTAAGGATTCTGTGTGTGCAAGAGATTTTTTTACAGCTTTTTACTTCATTTTGTGTTCACTGGTCATGTTCATGCCTCACAAGCATACATATTTTACTTTCTGTAATGTATTGCAATTACATACACTATGGTTCAAAATGTTGGGGTTAGTAAGATTTTTCTAAGGTATGTAGAATTTCATTTGCCACGCATACATTTCATTTATAGAAGGTGACGTTGATTGAATTATTTGTTTCAAGTAATTCGTTTTATTAAAGGTGCCATAGATTGAAGATCTGGATATACCTAGACATAGTTGAATAATAAGTGTTCAGTAATGCCATTTAGATGGCATACTGTGAGCCTATGAAATCCCAGTTAAAAACAGGTCAGTCTGAACAAAACACACATTGTGATGATCCACATAATTGTCCCCTTATTTTTAAGTTTATCTAAGCTTGTGTTATACTTACTATGTATGTGGGACTCTTATTATTTTAAAAAGCGTAATTTTTTCTGTTGGTATAAATATAGCTCACTCAATTCTTCTAGCTAAAATAAACTTCTTCACCAGTTCAGTTTATACAATTGTCTTTTAACAAGGAATCTACTCAGTTTGTTCAAATATTTTTACTGCGTATATATGCTTATGTGTGTTTGTGGGAGCATCAGACATTGGCATGAGTTGTGCAAGAGTCAGAGCAAAACTCATTAATATTCACAACCCTTCCAAATATGATCAAAACCAAACATATCATATTAGAGCTAAATCCTAGGGTTGGAAATGGACCTGTAAAACCATTTCTGGTAAACATTTACACATACCTTAGCTGCAAACCTTCTATTTTGATATCAGAGAAGAATTTAATGTATTGTATCAATGCATTTTATGACACCTTTCAACTTTTTATTCACGAAAAAATCCTGAAGAAAAAAATATCTTATCATTTCACTTAAAAATATTAAACTGCACAATATTTTTCTACATTTATATCAATCAGAAATGTTTTTTTAGCACCAAATCGGTATATTAGAATAATTTCTAAAGGATCTTTTCAAATCATCCCCAAATCTCCCTCGGAGATTTCAAATGTTAAATTGTAGTGTAGATATGTCACCATAGTAGGATCATCTAGCTGAAGTACATAAATAAAAAAAACTATGAAAATGATTTGCGATAAACTTGGAAGCTTCTGTTTATAACATTTTTTGTTGTTGTTGTAAAATCGCTGTTATAAAATATTGTTTAATTTTTCATAAAACGTCAATTATGTTGCTAAAATATTGAGTATAATTTTATAATTTAATATAGAATACAAGTATTTTTTGTACTTCGGCTATTAAGAAATGTTGACTGGGCACTTGATCACTAGTTACATAATTTATACTGTTGCATGCCTAATTTCAGGGCATTTTTGCATTTATTTATACTGGAATAGTGCGGTGTAGACAAGAATATGTAGCTGAGAGAAGCCCAAACCTGAGTTCCCATGAACCACCAGCTCCTATATATGTCCTGCACTGCACCACAGCTTTGACAAGCGTGGTAATTTATGACGTCTAACTGGAGTCCATTTAGAGATCACTTCATATATGGACAATGGAATCTTTTTTTCCAAACCAGTGATTTAAGACCCATTCACACCAACAATGACAACTATGTAAAGATAACTATAAAAATAGCTACAGTAGTACGTTAGCATCCACACCAAAACATGATAACTCTCCTGTTTATTATAAGCACGTGCTGGAGTTTCTTCTTTAAAGCCTGATGGATTCTGATTTGTTGTCATTGTTTTGATTGTTCGTCAGCTGAAATTTCTGAATGTGAAAAATAGGGTTACTTTTCAAAGTTGAGAATGGG
Source organism: Danio jaintianensis (assembly GCA_903798115.1). Lineage (NCBI taxonomy): Eukaryota > Metazoa > Chordata > Actinopteri > Cypriniformes > Danionidae > Danio > Danio jaintianensis. The sequence goes on from CAIGQV010000001.1 coordinate 8,793,720, forward strand.
TTGATTTGTGTAAAACTATGGTAATTTTGTGTTAGCTAACACCTTCATTGTGTTGTGTTGTCTTAGTTTTGCAAATCCAGCTGCGGAGGTCTCCTGTAAATAAGTTAACTTGTTTTAATAACTGTGGTATAGACTCTCCTGTTTTATATTTTTTAGATCTATTTCTTTGTTGTTATGGTTACATAACATGGACATAATTATCATCCTTAAGTTCCACATAAACCGGAAGTTGCTTAAACTTTTATTTCATTTATTTTATTTTTTTTCATGTTTATGTACTTCTGGCTGAAAATATTAAGTTTGGGGCGATGCTTTCTTTTTGCAAATAATTCCCTCATAGCAAACTTACGGTAAGAGAGGTGTGTTTAAGAATATTGTGGCTGAAGCTGTCAAACTGACATCAGCAGAGAAGGACCGCCACTCCAAATGCAGAAGCAAATGGTCAGACATATTTTTTTATAGTGCATTAACTTGAATGGATTAATTCATTAATAAATTTTCCTTCGGCTTAGTCCCTTTATTCATCAGGGGTGGCCACAGCAGAATGAACCGCCAGCATATGTTTTACACAGCGGGTGCTCTTCCAGCTGCCACCCAGCACTGAGAAGCACCCATACACACTCATTCACACACATACACTACAGCCAATTTAGTTTATTCAATTCACCTATATAGCATGTCTTTGGACTGTGGGAGAAACCGGAGCACCCGGAGGAAACCCACATGAGAACAGGCAAACTCCACACAGAAATGCCAACTGACCCAGCCGGGACTCAAACCAGTGACCTTCTTGCTGTAAGGCAACAGTGTTAACCACTGAGCCACCGTGCTGCCCATATTAATGTTTTATTTTATTGTTATTTGCTATTATTAATATGAAAACAAACATTGTACATTTTTGTTTTCACACAACACTTATCTTTCATGATAACATTGTGTTAAAGAGTAAGTTGTTTACCTTATTATATGAAGTATTCTGGAACTATATCACCAATAATTTAAAAATCACACAGGGTTTTGTTCAACTGTTGGGATTTTGAGAAGACATTTTAATAATTTTGGTGAAAAAAATGATATTTAGTTTTTCATCTTTACTAAATTTTCTTCATTGTTAAGCATTATCAGTAGACCCCTGCATAGATTAAAAACAGCCAGTTATGGCACAGTATATTTTGACAAAACAAAAATACCATCCAGTCACATTTCCATATTGTTTTACTTGCAATTATTGAAGTTATTGAAGATTTTGACAACCTGACATCAGTATCATAGAGAGGTCAAGAGATCAAGTCCAAAGAAAGAAAGAAAGAAAGAAAGAAAGAAAGAAAGAAAAATAAGAGAATTGGCATTTCATGAAAATACAGCAGAATAAAAAGAGGAATGAACATAAGGTAATGTTTTTAAATGAAGTGTATAACATCTATCAGACCTATATACTATTCTAGCAAATCTGGCCAACCTATTTATACCACTTTTTTTTTTCAAAGCAATGTATAAATGGATTGGCATTAGTAGTCCATTAAAATGTTTTATGAGCATACAGTAAATACTTCTGTAAATAGTTCAATGCAATCCTTGTATATTTTTATGGATCAGATTTAACAACATATGAGAATTCTGTGGTATTATGTTCTGACTTGTCTTCTTTGTGCACTGATGCATGCACAAAAACCCATAATGCACCGATACACACACATACACAAAGCCATAACAGATTTCAGTTCATCTCCTTGCTGCAAACTTATGACGTCAGGTTGCCAGGCAACTGTGTGAGCAAACAGAATCCCTCTCTGCACAGAGGGGAGGCCCCATCCTGTTGATCAGCACGTGGCCCATTAACACAGACACACACGCATGCACACACACACCACAGCCATTAACTTTGTCTACATTTGTTTGTCTAACTTTGAAATGTACACATTTCCTTAACTGGCCTATTAGTGAATTCTGCCCTTCACAGTAATAACATGGAGGTATATCAGCAGAACATACTATGAGCAATGAGGGAAACCCACACAGGAAGCAACATTTTTAGTGCAAGGCAGTTTGCATGGTGGGAGGATTAAAAATATTTTCCGATGTCTGGTGATGCTAGAATTAAATCCTTTACCACAAAACTTTCATTTCGGTGATGACGGTTATGACTTAAGAGTTTCTGTCCTCTGTCGTTTCTTTTTTTGTTCTTCACCTTTTTACCTTCGCCTACCTCCCATTTGCCACCTTTCAGCACTCAGTACAGCATGCCTCGTTTGATAAGAACTGAGATGGATTTGATTCTTACAGTGTTCTAGCAGCAGGAAATTATTATAGCACCTTGCTAAATAATTTTCAGCCTGTCTGTTTGAGGCACCACAATAACATGATCAAACCCCATTTTTAGATAAACTGCAACAGATGCAACTTTCTAAACTTTTAAAGATGATTTTTGAACCATGAAATCAACATCTGATTGTTTGAATTCATTGTTCATAGAAATTGGCCCATTCTTGTTTTTAGGAGTGGGAATTACCATATAGACTTTGCAATTGTATTTTACTGCAGTATTTTATTGCACTTTTTTTTAAGTAACTTTAAAAGCACACGCACAGATGGATGTGATTTTGCCAAGTAGGATGTGATCCCGGATTAGAATCATTCCTGTTGGAAAATATAATCCATACCTCATCCCTAACCCCAACTGTAAATTATTCCCAAAATCAGAGAGGATTAATAGTTGGATAACAATGATGTAAAAGCACATATCTCTAACTGTAAGCCTAAACTTAACATAAACTCTATAATTATCCCTTAAATCTGATTGGCTGACTGGAATGTTTAACTAAGGAACTTGTCCTAATTGGTGAAATCACACTAACCAAAATCATAATAACCCACACACACACACCCCGATCTACTTTCTTTCTTTTTTTTTATAATTCGTAACTCATTTGTTTGTCACAGCATTGAAGAAATGATCTGTTTATCCATTGTCTTTAAATGGTGATTGGAATTGGATTGCTAGTAATGGCATTATAGAAAGGAATATTTTTTGACATATTAGATGTTTATACAATCTATTTAAGATCCCTTCATAAAGAAGGAATTTTAAATATTGCATCATTCAAGGATTTAGAATAGTTTCTCAACAGACATTTTTTGAGAAAGGTCCATTGAAGTGCCTTGAATGCACAGCTTTGTTAGAACTATGATGAATTTCCTCTCCTTTTTAAAGTAAATATCTAATAGCATTTTGTTTGTATCACAAATCTGCAAGTCAGAGTCATTGAGCTAAAGCGTATCTGACTCATGACAGCTGCAGTCTATAATAGCAATGCAGAGTTGCCTTTAAAATACAGCATGAAGTGTAGAAAATGGTCTGACATGTTTTTTGGCCTGCACCAACTCTCATATGATCCACTCTGTACTGTTGTACTGTCACGAGACCACACAGTCATGTATGTACACACTGTGAACATGTGGTATTCACACATGATATGATAACCAGACTTCATTCACCCCAGTGGAAAGCATATTTACATTGTCTCAATTGTTTACCCTCTATGTGCCATTCACAATATAGATAATTGCAATTATGATGAATTCAAATATTAGAGATAGAGAGCATGTGATTGGTCAATAAATTTGATGAGAATACTGTAAAAAATTGTCATTTTTTTAAAAGGTAAAAAGGTTTGAAAAAAATTAAATCGTAACCCTGTTAACAATAATTTCCTTATTATATATACAGTGAATAACCAGAATTGACTTTCACAGATGCGTGACACTTTGCTTTTTATGCTTTTTTTCTTGACATTACTATGGTTATTTATTTATTATTTTACTTATCACTTATTACTTAAATTTCCTTTTGGTAAATAATGTTTATTACATTACAGTTTTATGTTAAATCACTTTTTAATAACAATGTTTATTGCATTACTTTACGTTTACGTTAAATAGCTGTGTTAATAACACTGAGTGCAGGTGCCCTCTATATAATAAAATATAATATAATATAATAACTAAAGTATGCTTCTATGCTTGTGGGAAAAGCTTTTAGTGATGAAAATTCATCATATGAATTTCTCATCCCCACATGCTTATGGTTGCTTTTGCCTGTGAAACAAAGAAAAATGTGTAGATGTTAGTTCTTCAAAATATTGGTGTAATACTATAAATGAGATACGGTAGTTTACTGTAAAAGTTTTGATCATGTTTTTTAACTGTAAAATTCTAGAAACCACTGATTTGACATGTAGTCATGAAAAATGTAGAGGAATGGAAAAGCATTCTGTTTGATTTTCTCCAGAGTATGAAGTGGGGACATTCTAAAAAGATTAAAATGAAAAACACTTAACCCAAAGTATACTTATGATGTGTTCCAGACAGCTGAGAATTTTTTTTTTCTCACCTCCTGCATAGAAATAATGTGTGGTCCGCACACTGTCTGCATAACATAATGTTTGTCATCAGGGGGATTCAAGAACCTTCCTAATGGAGAGAGTCAGGGCATACAGACCAATGCACCACAGTGCATGTACAAGGAACACTCCAGTCTTTTACAACAATTGGATAGTAATTATTGAACAAATGTTGAAGTTTTAGAAAATTATGTAATTTTATGATGTTTAAAGTCTTTTTACTCTTTCATAATATATTTTAAGTGTATCAAAGTTCATATTAAACTTACTCTGTATGTGGGACTCTTATTTTGAAAACGGGAGCCGCAGTAAAGTCAAAGCCAACTGCACCAGTTTGTTTTCTATACGTTACTAATCAACGACTCAATCAGTCATCACTTTAGAGCTCGTCAGACTGCAAAATGCAGGATATACAGATTATACATTTATTTAGTGCAACCCGAAGAGGAATAAGGTGTGTTTAATTGTACCTTTTGTTAATTTATCATGCTTATTGTGAAATTTGTCAGATATGTTTGTAATTTGAGGTAAAACATGTAGACTTATGAGTGTTGTTTAATGCATGTTAAAGCATCATTTCTTATCACTCAGCTCTTACTGCAATTTTTACTGAAGTTAAAGAACAGCAGTACACTTTATGAAACATCATCTATGCAGCGTTTGATATCAATTCTTGACTGTGTTTACATTTATATTATAGCTTCAAAATACAACACAATACGTATCAGTCCACAACACAAGCAAAATAGTTTACTCTGATGATTTATGTTAGATAGCTCATTCACTCAATCTAAGCCTAAACCTATCCACCACTTACGTCAAAAGATTTAACAAGGCATCTCAAGGCATCAGAAGTGTAGATGAGTAGATTCGCCCCTCCAAATTTCAGGGTTTGAGGGTCTGTCAGTATAAACTTCCCTCATCCACTTCACGAAGTGGAACACACTTCAGAATGGTAGGAGGGATTCTCTTGAGGCTACATCCTTGGGGAATTTCGTGATTTTGTATCTAAAAGTGAAGCGGAACGCAACCCATCTGCACTCATCCACGATTGAGTACACTTTGAAGCCTGTGTGGACACGACTATATACTAGACAGAGTGGAATGTAGAGTAGAGATGTAACAGGTAATACATGTAGTTTAATGAATTAAAACATGTTTTTGTTTTGGAATATTAAGCCATTTTTCTTACCTCACCCAGTGTCACACTAATCTGAATGTTTTAATCTCAGTGAAGCCTCTAAAGCTTTGTGAAATATAATAAATATAAGCTTGGTTATTTGATCCTAACTTGCAAATTGTGATCAACCTTGGCTTAATTGTGAATTTAAGTGTTAAATAGGAGGTTTTTTTAACAGTAGCCAGAATTCAAGCCTCTCACTATAGAGTACCAGGGCTCAATTCCAAACTATTTTTGTCAGCTACGGTGTTGTGCTAATGATTTGGCACATGTTTATCAAGTGGATTAGCACAGTTATGACAAGTTTTTATATTGTTTATCCTAGATCATGTGTATTGATGTCATGTTTGGCAGGCTGAAAGGAGAGTTTAATTTTGGGAATCAAAAATATTGTGTTTAATGCAGAGCTATTGCATTGGGCAGTGTCCCATAGGAACGGTTCAGGTCTATTTTTGGCTCTGTGTGTGAATTTTTCCACAAGAGAAAAGCAAATTTGCTCTGAAGTCACAAATGGTAACAGAAACTATGCCCTTGATACTGATATGGACCAATACATCATTCTGAAGTTAAAAAAAAAGAGTTATGGAGGCAAATCAATGACGTCTCAAAAGGGTCTCTTATTAATAGATATGTACGATTTTTATGCTTACAGAACACAATAATGTCACTGTTTTGATTGGTTATCACTCTCTTATTAGTCTTTCTATTATTTCCATATAATGGCAGACAGGCTTGCATGATTCCTTATTATTGGATTGATCATTTAATTATACAAAGATAATCATCGGTAATCAAACTTAATTTAAAGCAATATTTCAATTAGTATCTTGTTTCCTTAGTTTTGCTGATGTGTTTTATCCAGGAGTGGCATGCAATTTCATAAATTATTCTTTTTAAATTCATCAGACCTACAATGTACAGTATATATACTGTAAAAGAAAAAATAATTGGTAATAATAATGTATAAACCATATACTTATATTCATAGAGACATATTAATATATGGGAGATTCCCTTTCTGTGTCATGCTAATGTTCAGATAATTGAATTCTAGACTTTTACCTCTGAGCAGTATGCATATTTGTGAATGTATTGGCTGAAATATATAAATAATGTTTTAACACATTAAATATATACCAATATGTTGTGTTTAAAACTGTCAAGTAATTAGGCAATTACAGCACTTTTCCATCTCTCTGTCCATGGAATGTTCTCAAGAAAGTGCAATTGTAGACAAAACAGAGAGTTGAGTTGAGTTGAATTGGATGATTAATTTTGAGTATATATGAGTAATAACAGGCAAGATTCCACTCATTAATAATCTCTGCCTTTCTCTGTTTCAATACAGTTACTCCCTCACCTACACTAAGATCTTTATCTTTATTACCTACAACTGACTGCCATAATTTCCACTCTATTGGTTCTTTCATTCTGTCATCTATTTATCATTTATCAGTTTTTGCATCCTTTGCTTGTGCGGCTATAATTTGTTCCACAAAGTCAAACCCTAATAGTCAAATGTACTAAAACTAAATAACTCTGTAGAACATGCAGATGTGCTGGTGCAATTTTTAACTAGCAGCCAGTTAACCATAAAAGATATGACAATCTGATTTTACTGGTTAAATGCAATTTAATTGCGTTGTACTGTACATACAGAAACTATGTTTCAGAAACGTAATTTTATTAAGTTTCAGTTGTACACAAAGTATTTCAGTGGAATTGTAATTTAATTTGCTGTTGACTCAAATAGAATAATGTGACAGTCCTCGTAAATATTAGATTTTAAAAGCATGGTTTAGGGCAAATTTCTTGGAAGGGTTTTTAACATGCTGGGTTTTATAGTGCACAAGTTAATTTACTTAAATTATATATATATATAGAATTCCAAGCAGCATTTGAAATCAAGAAGGTGTTTTATTATTTTTAATAATTTCATTTACTACTTTACTTACTGCTTTTTATTAAAGCAAATCTATCTAAACTCTCATTTTTGCTGCTGATTGTGTATCCCTTTTCTGAATGACAAAGCTTTTGTCACCAGAAAAACAGAAAAAAAAAGAGTGCTAAATGAATTTTCTAGATTCCTTAGCATACTTAAACATAACAGTCACAACAACAGAGTTTCATTCATTCATTTTCTTTTCGGCTTAGTCCCTTTATTAATCAGGGGTCGCCACAGCGGAATGAACCGCCAACTTATCCAGCATATATTTATATTATCCAGCACTGGGAAACACCAGTACACTCTTGCATTCACACACTGACACTACGGACAATTTAGCTTATTCAATTCACCTATAGCGCATGTCTTTAAACTGTGGGGGAAACCGGAGCACCCGGAGGAAACCCACGCGAACACGGGAAGAACATGCAAACTCCACACAGAAATGCCAACTGATCCATCCGAGGCTCGAACCAGTGACCTTTTTGCTGTGAGGCGACAGTGCTACCCACTGAGCCACCGTGTTGCCAAGGAAAATATGTGTTCGCCAATCTAAAGCATTACCATATTTTGTTCACTTTGACATGACATTGTATAATTTGCTTAAACCACTTGTCTCAAGCCTCCCTCCGGCTCAGCGTTTTTTTTTCTTCTTCTGTACAACAAACATCACTGTGTGCTTTTTAAACCACTGGGCATGAACTTACTTCCTGGCATGCTGTAACTCATGGCAGCCCTATCAACTCTATTGATTTTTGTCTCTTCCTCTTCTCATCATGGCAGTTTCTCATGCGCAGAGGTTTTTTGTCCATTGCTTCCCTCCCCGTGGAAGTGCTGGCAAACTGCTGTTGATCTTTCACTCTGCTCGAACTCATTGGGAGTGACCGAACAGGGAGCGAGACAGAAGGAGAAAGTGAAAACGAGTCAGAACGAGAGTATTCAGCAGACAGAGAGAGAGAGGGACATTGATTGGTGTGGCGTGCTGAGCACAGAAGCAGGCCAGGCCCATGTGAGTCATTTGCTGAGTGGCCCTTTGAACTCTATGGAGAAGCGCTGCTATGCGGTTTTAACTGGGTGTACTGGAGCGAACCAAATGTTTAACTTAGGCTAAAACAGCATTACTTGTGCACCTTGTCAAAAATAAAAGCAAAAGAAACAAGATTGTTTTTATCATGGCTCCCTGGAGTAAAAATACATTGCTCAGAAAATGCTTTGTGTAGTGGTGTATTCTACTGTGTTTGGTTTATATACACATTTAAGTACATGTGTTTTTGTACAATCTCTTAAATGTAAACAAAATAGAGAATAGTAGCAGTTCATTATAAGTAAAAAGGGAAATTATAAAAATGAAAGATGTATGAGAGACAGCTAGATGACAGCACATAATATTTCACAAGTTATTTTGCAAGATACTAGTGTTTAGTAATCTTGAACTGTGAACTTTTCTTTTATCTAGAACATATGTATGTGTATATATATACATATATATATATATACATACATTCTGAATAAAAGAAAAATCATGTGGCCACATACAAGAGGTGAGTAGTGAAATATTAATGACTGCACATATTGTAGTCACTGCATACTTAATTTCCTTTGAGCTTTTAGTTTTTGCATGCATTTCATATGTTTGCATACTAAAATACAAACCTGTAGTCCATGAAAAGGTTTAGATTTCTTTTTTGCCAAATAATTTAGTCAGATGTTCTAATATCCTGCTATTACTCAAAAGCAAACATTGTGCAAATATCCCTAGATACACATACTTACATATGCATGTCATTGATGAGTGAATGCAATATTTAAAAAGGCTTGTTTAGACCAAACTTAAATGGTAATGTATCACAGCTACCAAAAAAAAAAGATGATAAGCCCTTCTATGAAATTTGTATTCTTTATCATTTCTTTATGACCATCAAGGATTAAGAGCTAGGATTAAGGGCCGATATTATTAGCATCCTTAGAAATATAAATTATTTTATTTGATTGACCACTGCCCAATGACTTGCCTAATTAACCTAGTTTGTCTAGTTAACCTAATTAACCTACTCTTTATTATTGAATTTATTCAAGATTACTGAATACTATTATTTTGCAAAATAACTAGTGAAATATTATGTGCTGTCATCTAGGCAAAGACTATTAGGTTTAAAGACAACAGGAGTGGGAGGACTGTCTAATATAAACATCTTGAAACCGCAGGATTCTCTTTATTCAGAACATTCGCAACCAAAGATATATTTCTATAAACCAAATACTCCCCAGGCCTAAAACAGAGATACATATGGAAAAGCAGGACTCAACCAATAGCCTTCATTTCATTCCCATTTAATCTCTCTAGGAGAAACAATAAAGATATATCAGACACACAGGCTCTGTTGTCACTTTGCTACATTCAGAGACCTTGTAACAAATATGCTTGACATGAGTCGATAACCTTATGTCAGCTTTGAGAGTGCTCTAAATCATTTTTTTCTTTCTCTTTCTCTCTACAGATCACTCCGGTTGACAGGTCATCATTTGCTCCAACCGGTGGCACGACGCACCTCTCCTTCACTCCGTCCTGCTCCTTACGTCCCTCCCTCCTTTCACAACTTCACGTCAGGGAAGCCAATTCGCCATCTGCTCACAAGAGAAGGAGATGTGACCATGCCAGATCATAATGTCTCCTTCTCATCCCTGACCTGAGGACAAACGGCTTGTTTTCTCCTGCCCTGACCGGCGAGATGGGAGACTGGGTGTGTTTGAGCCCAGCCGAATTCTCCCAGCTGCAGCAGTACAGTGAGTGTGAGTATCTGAGTGCGCACGAAACCTCTCTCCTGACCTCTGAATGAGGTGATTGCAATTGATTTTGGGAATAAGGATGGATGGGCGGTTTTATCAGGCCATTTAGTTGGTCCTTGGTCTTGCTTTTCAATAACTGTAGCGCTCATCTCCCCTGTTTGAGGAGATGCTTTGCTCAATATATTATTCAGGAGGAAGCGTTTTGCCATGACCCACTGGACTTTTAGGATGCACTGCTGGGAATGTAGGCTATATTGACATAGCGCGCGTCAATGTGTTGCTAGTTCTCTCTACATCAATATTGATTAACAACGTTTAATGCAGTTATTGATGCAGACCACTTTCTAAGCTAAACAGGCATATGAATTTTTCAATAACATATTAAAAAATGATGGTCTTACTTGTCATTTTACTTACGTTTGAAAGGAAACTATGGTATTACAGTTTTGAGGGGATATGGAGTGGTTTTATTGATTTTATGGAGGAAAGAAAGTGAAACTGGATGCTAAAGCAGGATCGGATATTAATTTAGCATGTCTGTTATTATAATGGCTTTCGGTAATTCTGGTTGAATTCTGTTGTTGAACTGGCAGGGCTTTATCAGGGGCCTGTAGCAGGTTTGCCAGTTAAGATTCAGTTTGGTTTGCACCAATTCTGGATTACGGTACCATAAAGGTAATCTCAGCTCAGCTGTTCCATAATACCATGGCAACAAAGAGGGATTAAAGTCGAGTTGCCTTCATGTTACCTAATACCCAAGATTGGTGCAAACTTATCTGAAACTTAACTGGCTAGCCAGCTAATCTGACTTCATGGTACAGATGAAGCCCTGTCAGTTCAACAACAAAAATCAGTATGTTTATAATAATAATCGAGCACGTTTGTTATAGTTATTTGTTTTTGTTACTCAACAGAAAGCATTACTTAAAGGGATAGCTCAACCAACACCGAAAATATTGTCATAATTTATTCAACCTTCACTTGTCAAAAAATTGTTTTAGTTTCTGTTTTTCTGTTGAGCATAATTTTGAAAAATTTTGGAAACCTGTAACCATTGACTTCCAAAGTATTTGTTTTTGCTACAGTACTATAAATAGTACTATAAATAGAAGTAAATGACCACAGGTTTCTAACATTTTCAAAATATCTTCTTTTGTTTTCAACAGAAAAAGGAAGCTCATAAAGGTTTGGAAACTTTTAATATCTGGGCAAACTATCGCTTTAAAGTATTTGTTACATGCATGATTAAGAAATAGCAAAGCATGTGGTTGACTTGAGGTTAGAATTCAGGTGACAAGAGGAACATTAATGAGCAAATGCGAACACTGCAATATTGATGTTAGCTAACAATGAGCTAACTAAAATTAGTTGGATCCACCATTCAGGACCGAGGATTGAGCAGTCAGGCTGCTTGCACATAGCAGGACAATGCATTGTGGGTAGCGGGAGGAATCAACCTTAACTGCACTGCTGGCAGAAACAGTGTGTTTGTTTGATGTTGCTGACCACTGGCACTGGCTCGATGTAGAGATCAGAGCCAACATTTGTTTCAGAAGGACTCCTTTTAAAAAGCTGTTCAGTATGTTTTATCCCTATGCATTCTGATTATTTCTACATTATGTCTACATTATATTCCCTAGTCATAAACTTTAATTCTGCTTTATAACGACATAAACGGAGAGTGATATGCTGTACATCTTAACACTAAATACTGTACATACTCCTTTTATTGACTTTATTCAAGATTACTTTAATATTATTATTATTATTATTATTATTTTATGCTCTTGTTGTTGCTGCTGCTGTTGTAAACTATGGATGACAAGATTTACAAAATTAGCCGTAGTGTGTGTAAATGCGAGATTGTATAGGTGTTTCCCGGTACTGAGTTGCAGCTGGAAGGGCATCCGCTGCGTAAAACATATGTCGGAATAGTTGGTGGTTTATTCCGCTGCGTCGACCCCTGATAAATCAGGGACTAAGCCTAAGGAAAATGAATGAATGATACTTTACAATAATATATTTGTGCATATGCATTATATGTCATATTAGTCAATACCAAAGCTAAATCTGGAACTAATCTAGCAAAAAACAAAACAAATTAAGATCATAGTTCAAAAATGAGTACACCCAAATCAATATGTTGGGGAATTTATTCATACAATTTTAATAAACAGGAAAAATTAAGAGAAGATAAAAAATATAAAATTTATTTAGCAATAACTCGTTTGATTTTAAGGGTATTATCTTTCTATTTCGAAAGGCGTTAGATGACCAACCTCTTATTTTAATGGATATAACTGTTTAATAAAACAGTTTTGTTTAAATGCAATGGCAACACGGTGGCTCCGTGGGTAGCACTGTCACCTCACAGCAAGAAGGTCGCTGGTTCGAGTCAGTTGGCATTTCTGTGTAAAGTTTGCATGTTCTCCCCGTGTTCGCATGGGTTTCCTCCGGGTACTCCGGTTTCCCCCACAGTCCAAAGACATGTGGTACAGGTGAATTGAATAAGCTAAATTGTCCGTAGTGTATGTGTGTGAATGCGAGAGTGTATGGGTGTTTCCTAATGCTGGGTTGCGGCTGGAAGGGCATCCGCTGCGTAAAACATATACTGGATAAGTTGGCATTTAATTCCGCTGTGGCGACCCCTGATGAGTAAAGGGACTAAGCCGAAGAAAAATGAATGTTTAAATGCACCAAAAACTATTGCCTCCCAACTTTTTTCATAATATTTTATTCTGTGTTCAGCAGACTTAAGAAACTCTTACAGGTTTAAAAGAACTTGAGAGTCATCAAATTATGACTGAATTTTTATTTTAGGATGAGTTCATGAGGGACGGCGACACAGTGACTAAGTTGTTAGCTTGGTTGCCTCACAGCAAGAAAGTCGCTTGTTCGAGTCCCAGCTGCACCAGGAGGCCTTTCTGTGAGGAGTTTGCATGTTCTCCACGTGTTCGTGTAGACTTCCCGTGGTGTTGATTTTGTATGGTGCCCCCACAGTCCAAAGAAATGGAATATAAGTGAATTTTATGAACTAAAATTAGTGTGTATGAATGGGAGAATGCATGAGTGTTTCCCAGCATTGTGGGTTGTACTCCCAATGCTTGGTTGTAGCAGAAAGGGCATCCTCTGGTAAAGCATATGCCAGAGTAATTGACTCATATATGTTTCACAGCGGAATTGGCTCATTCCGCTGTGGTGATAAAGCAGGTTATAAGCAAAGGAAAGTGAGAGAATGAGTTTATGAGGACTGTTCTCAAGCTGCTCAATTCAGTTTCTGTCTACTGTATGAGACTTGGCTGTGTATGTATGCACTTAGTCTGTGCTTAAAACACAGTGTACAACTACCAATTTGAGTGGTCTTTTTCATCATCATGTGCATGAACTGTATAAAATCACTTTTTTAAAAATCTTTTGTAAACTTTTGTGACAATGCAGAAGATGGTTAAACATTGCATTTAACCTACACTGAACCCTGGGGCATGATGCATACAGCTATGATCGATAATGATTACAGCGATGAGTCTTTAAAAGATTTCTATATTTGCAAGAAGTTTATTTCTTGAGAATGTGTTCCGCACAGTCGACTACCCCAGCTGAAATGTTTAGTAGTCTACTGGCTTTATTTAATAGTCAATGTAAAAATGTAAACTGTTCCTTTAAACTATTTATAAATTCATATTTAATTCTCTTTTGTATATATATAAAAAAAAAAAAAGATAGACATGCAGTCACATAAACGTTTCATACTACACCTGTACAATACAATAGCCTCTTTTGTTGTGTGATTATCGACACAGCCTAGCTAATATGAATTCCAAAGAGACCTTTGTGCCATTTTAAGAGGTTAACTGTAAAATTAGCATGAAATTTCCAAATGGAGCATTTATCTGTGCTTTGTGAGGTTAATTGGCTTGTATGATGCTGGTAATAAATCTAAATACTCATAAAGTCAGGATAATTACTTTTCTTTGGTTGGGGGCGACCCCTGGTAACAGATTTGATTAAAAATCCTTGAGGAACTGTGAAGACTGAATAATCAGTCAGAAGTGCTCTCAGTCTGAACTCTGCCAGCATGCCTGATTTAAGGTATAATGCCTGTAAAAATAGCACATGCATTATGTGGAGTATATTCTGGGACACATTTCCATTAAGAATTCAGTAGGTGTGAGATGAGGCATTAATCTTAAACTTAACTACATCTAACAAATGAATTACCAGGTTTATCTGACTATAGCACAGAATTATATGGAAGCTTGTTTCCTCCATGAAATAATAATAATTAAAAAAAGGATAGAAAATACAGGACTAGGTAAGGATTCAGATGCCCCAATTTGGGGCATTCTCAAGCTCTCAATTGAGTTCAGTTCTTGTCTCAATTCTTGACTCCACTATAAGTTAATGTACAACTTTCTTACTCACTATTGCAAGTCCATATCTTGAGTTTTTATTGCAAAATTAAGTTAGAATTGTGAGAAAGTCAGAGATAAAATAGTGCAAGTACCTTGTCATTTTTAAAAATGTGATTGATTCAAAATCAGTCCTCAATAGCCATGAATCAATGCTTTTTTCAGTATTCGTACTCTAAATACTCATGTATTTCAAATAGTTAGGCTCTGTTTTAACATACTGATCTCGATCTGAAATAAAAACACTTTAATTTAGAAATTGGTGACTCTTCATTTCTTTACTGATGTTTCTTACAGAATTTGTTTCGAATCTGCATTCACTTATAGAATCAGGAATTTAACTCAACTGGAAATAGAGAAAGAAATAAAGTTGCAGTACAAAAAACTAACATAAAAATAAGAGTTTAAAGGTTATAAGATTATATCCTAGCCTTATAGATAACAGTTCTGACTTGTTTCAGTGACAATTGTGAGGTAAATGGAACAATACACTGTATTGCCCTGTTTCTAAATGTAACCATCAAGAAAAACACAAGAAAGAAAACATCTCTCATACAATGTAGGCTGTCCTCAAGGGACGTTTTGGTGGTTTTTGCCACTGGGCAATGTATAGGCTTAGCTAGTTGCTAAGGACTTTGTTGTTTTGATCCCGTTGCGTTAATAATCAGTGGATTCTACTATCATCTCTTTATAATGAGTTGCTAATTGAAACGCCAGTCACAATTGCGACAATAAGATCTACCACTTTTATAACACAGGTCTGTTAGCAAAGAGATGTGTTCGCAGTCTGGTGCCTTTTTAAATCATTAATGAATCTTGTTCGTTTAATGAGTTTCCCAGTGCAAAAAAAATTCGATTTTCTTTTTGACCTCTGAACTTTAACCGCTTGTATCTCTAGTGATAATAAAAGTGTAATGTCAGAAATCACCATAGTGTTTTATTCAGGGTTTTACCTTTTTATGGTAGACTCATTTTGTTCAGATTAAATAGTGGGTGCAGTTTGGTATTCAATCGCAAGTGTCTGTCAGACTGTGCCCATACAGTAGCTGTTTATAATATGAGTCTTTATATAGTGACTCACCTAACACTTAACACTGCTGTGTGTGTGTATGATTTGAAAATGTTTTTGGATGTTCGAATTAACAGTTATGTTGTCATATAGTCATCTGTATGTTGTTACAAACCTTCAATGGTGGTTCATAAAGTGACACATTTTTAACACCAATAAAAAATTGTCATACAAGTTATCTCTATGACTTGTAAACTATATTTTTATATGTGTGAGAAACAGAATTAAATTTGAACCATTATTTGTAGGTGTCTTCAAAAATGCTTCTTTTGTGTATTATTGAAATAAAAAAACATTGCAGATTTGTAGTGAATATATAATGATTGAATTTTAATTAAAAAAATTTGTTAAAGCTACATTCATCAGTGTTATTTTAGTGTAATGCAGCATTTATTTAATAATATTTTGAAGTAATTTAAATTTGTCAATAAATAATAAAGTGAGGGCGTCACGGTGGCGCAGTGGGTAGCACGATCGCCTCACAGCAAGAAGGTCGCTGGTTCAAGCCCCAGCTAAATCAGTTGGCATTTCTGTGTGGAGTTTGGATGTTCTCCCGGTGTTCGCATGGGTTTCCTCCAGGTGCTCCGGTTTCCCCCACAGTCCAAAGACATGCGCTTTAGGTGAATTGAATAAGCTAAATTGTCCTTAGTGTATGTGTGTGAATGCAAGAGTGTATGGCTGTTTCCCAGTGTTGGGTTGTGGCTGGAAGGGCATCCGCTGCGTGAAACATATGCTGGATAAATTGGCGGTTCATTCCGCTGTGGCGACCCCTGATTAATAAAGGGACTAAGCCGAAAAGAAAATAAATTAATGAATTATGTGATGTTCTTATATCAGTTTTAAAATTATGTTAAAAATTTTATTTTAATAATTGTACATTAAATTAATTGTTTCATTAAATGTTTTTATAGCAGTCCCCAATAAATATTTGAATATTCTTTTCCTTTTTCTTTAACAATAAAAACAATGTGGTCGGTATTTTAGATCTGTTAAATGCAGATTTTCTTAAAAGTCCTACAAACATTAAAACTGACTGAGCATATGTGATTCATAAATGTTAATAAAGATAGACAGTCAATGACACCGAAATAAGTTCCATATTGGGGGAGATTATTATCTTCTATGAGGAAAGCACCTTGTTCTGCCCCTCAGACAGCAGTCAGAAGAGAAGTCTTTAACAATCAATTTAAGGCTTAGAGAAAATAAAAAGCCTGCGGCAGCAGGCTCATTTCTCCTGTCGTAATGCTAATAAGCTTTGGTGACATTTTGCTCAGCTATTATCCCTGCTTAATTAGCCTGTTTTGTCAGATTGCACCATACATGTAATGTTTCCAATATTAGATAGCAAATGCAAGGGCCTTTTTCTAAATGTTATGGAGAATGATGCATGTAGCTTCAACTACATTTCTGTTGGGTTAGCATTTACACTGTTTCAACCCATGAAACACACCTATTGTCTGTTTCAAGTGAATTTGCTAATGAAAGGGCCTCATAAAAATGACATACGGTAAGAAATCAGACAATATGACAGTAAAGCACCATTTAGAAAGCCAAGAGCAAACATATGGCGTTTGGTGTGTCTGGGGAAAATCCTGAATGCATTGTTAATTTGTTTTACAGATGATATATGCTAGAAATGTAATTTATTTGCAATCAGGCTCACCAAAAAAAAAATGATAAAGTAATCATTTATAAATAAATGGATTGATAAATCTTTTCTAAGTGGAAAACACAAAAATGTGCAGTAAATGTTGGTTGTTAAGTGACATTCAATATGTTGCTGTCTACATTTCTAGCTTTGAGATAAATCTAGCTTATTTGTCTTCGCTGCAAATGCAGTGTATACCCTCAACTCGCAGAATCTATCTCCACTCAGTTGTAGAGTCAGATAATTTGGATCATTTTCAGATTGCTTGTTAGTAGGGCTGGTTGCTCAGTTTGTTGCTTTCAAAGTTATGCTGACGCTTTGTCTCATGCTTTGTGCCTTATGACTCCCATCGCCATTTACAAATAACCACAACACCTTACATCAAACCGATCATACCAAAATCTGGCAGAAGATGCAAATATTTGAGAAAATACAGCGAAACTAGTAATATTGTGAAATATTATTGAAATTGATATTATATAATTATAATATATACTGGATAATGTGCAGAAGAGAGTAAAACGAATCATCCACAAATTTACAAACATATCAATACATTTATGAAAAAAGCATTAAATTAATACAAGAAATGGCACAGAGTGATCATCCTCTTTGTGATGTACTTCCTCCAACAAGAGGTGAAAGAACTGGTTGGTTCCTCAGGAAGCAAAGAAGTCAAACACTATATAAAACAAAACGCACAAAACGATATGCTTGTTCCACCATACCTTTGGCCATTAGACTGTATATATTCTGTATATATGTACAGAATATATTCTAATTAGATGATTAGCTGACTAAGAAACAGTATTATTGGCAATATTGGCAAAAGTTGATTTTGCTTAATATTTTTTGTATTTTTAGATGAAAAGAACGTTCAGAAGTCAAAGGAACTAGTCCTTTGTAAAGGAATTGTTTGGACTGTAAATTTTAATCAAACACTTTAAATCATTCATTTATTCATTTTCTTTTCGGCTTTATTAATCCAGGGTCGCCACAGCGGAATGAACTTATCCAGCATACGTTCCAAGCAGAGGATGCCCTTCCAGCTGCAACTCATCACTGGGAAACACCCATACACTCCCATTCACAAAAATACACACTACGGGCAATTTATCTTACCCAATTCACCTATAGTGCATGTCTTTGGACTTGTGGGGGAAACCGGAGCACCCGGAGGAAACCCACGCGAACACGGGGAGAACATGCAAATTCCACACAGAAATGCCAACTGACCCAATTTTTAATATCATCTCAATAATGAATATTTAGCTTCGTAAATTCAGAGATCCAAGAATAAATGATCTCTTCATTTTTTTTCCAGAGCTGTATTATAGGCTGATCTACACTTACACAATATAATGTATACAGTTGTACTGCACATCCAGTGATTTTCCCTGTAATGTGTTTCTCTCTTGCACAGATTCCTCCAAGAAGCTTAAAGATGTCCTGGAAGAATTTCACGGAAATGGTGTCCTCTCCAAGTACAACCCTGAGCAGGTATGTAATGACAGGACGGCCCGTGCGTGATCTCACCTGATTAAATGATCTGTTTAGAGGCAGCGGTGCCTCTGGCTGTGACTTGACAGAACACCAATACAACCTGACTCAGGCCTCAAGTCATTACAGGAAATGCTTAGTCATCCGCTCCCCGAAACCAAGTGGCCAGATATCGTCTGCTATTAGAGAAGGTCCTCGCTGACATCATAAAGCCCATGCATCACGTTGCCGTGACAACAAAGCCAGCAGGCAGCCGCATCTATAATTTGCTTTATGGAGTGTCACCATTATATTTCTCTCCTCTCCTCCGCACTGACATAAATAAGAGGCTGCTCGGGGTCTGGCGCCACAGGTTGTGACCCAGAGCCTCGGCTGAATCGATAGAGAATCAGCACCGATGGCACTTAATGGGTCTGAAGCTGACGCCAGGTTGGCTGTGGTGTGACAATGCGTGCTTCACATTGTTCATTAGTTCACCACCTTTAAATCATAAACTTGGAAGTATCACAAAATGGAGGTGACATGCCATCAGTGCTAACAGCGACAGAGCGCTGTATTTCACTCATCTATACAGCCCAGATTGAATTTCTGACTGCGTCTGGGCTGTAAATATTCTTCACTGCAACCTCTTTTAAGTGACTTTCTATAGTAAATGTGGTGCACATTTTTTATTGCTTTTTTCCCTTTCTTCTTTTTTTTAGAAATCATAAATTTTGCATCGTTCAAAAGTTTTAAAGTAAATCAAAATGATATTATACTTATATTATGAGTATGTGAGTCAATGTTAATGTTAGCTGATGTGCTGCAAATCAAAATTTAGAATATGTATACATTCAGAGCATACAGTTTTCTCAAATCCAAAAATATGGATCAATGTTTTTGATGACGTCACTCTGCACATTTGCTTCTCATTAGATATTCTGTCTAATCAAATTCTCTCTAGAATCTGAAGGATTCCTTCCTTGTACTGTAAGTATGTGTGTAAAAAACAGGAAATTTAAAGTTAATTTACTTACTCAGGCCACTTCAGAATATTATAGAAGATATTTAGCTGAACCTACGGTCCTTGGCGATTGGTAAAATGCAAGTCAATGGTCACCCGTTTTAAAAATAACAATACAAATAACTCCAAATCAATCCATGTGGCTCTTGATGATACACTGAGGCCTCGTGAAGGGAAACAGTTGGTCTGTGCAAGAAATTGAACATTATTTACAATATTACAAGCTTTAATCCACAGCCTGGGCAAACAGTTCTGCACAAATGTAGAGAGCACAAGCCTCTGGTGGCTTGATGACATATGCATGAGCTGTGGCTGAAATTCTTGTTCTTGTTCACATAGTTACTGTCTTCTGTAAAGTGAATGGCAATTTTCTACATGGTGAATGACACATAGTCCACTATACAGAGCACAAATGATTTAGTGCTAAAATCCTTTCCACTGGGTTGAATGAAGTCTGGTTTTATGAACGATATGAACTGCTGCAGCACAAGCACACTTGCACATACGCACTCTGCTCTGGTCCAGAGACACAGCAACAGAGTGTTTTAGGTAAGGTGGAACAGTCGTCATTCATTACAAATAGTAGCTTTTTTAGAAGAATTGTAATTAGTGTTTTAAATGCTTTTTTCTTGTTGGAATCCTGTCATTATAACATGGCGTGAACTTCTAAAATCGCTTCTTATTATTCTCTGATCTCATTTAATAGCTATTATAGATTCCGAAATATTTTGTACAATATTTATTTTCTGTAAAAAAAAAAGTGTTTAGTATAATACATTTGCCTTACTATAAAAGTTTAAGTTCTACTTAAAAAGAGTTCTTTCACTTTTCACTGAATGTTCCTGCATTCATTTTTTATTATTACAAAGCATCCCTGTATAACAACCAATTAAGTTAAAATAGGGTGTTGTTAAAAAAGGGGAAGACAGATTAATTACAGTGACTCTGTAACCTTTGTCAAAGGAAGAGTGTCTGTAGCGGCAGGCAAAGGTTAAGTAAACTGCTCAT
Source organism: Danio jaintianensis (assembly GCA_903798115.1). Taxonomy (NCBI): domain Eukaryota; kingdom Metazoa; phylum Chordata; class Actinopteri; order Cypriniformes; family Danionidae; genus Danio; species Danio jaintianensis. The sequence continues at coordinate 8,814,669 of CAIGQV010000001.1, forward strand.
TGTTCCTTGCATTATTTGATACTGCCTCAGTCTCTGTGTTTTGCACGTTTGAAAGTCAAGCAGGAAGTTCCCCTTACAGATAGGGCTGTTGCGCTGCTTCTCACTCCACCAAAACATAATACTGCTAATACTGAGACAAAGTGAATCATTTGGGTTCAGTTACTTTCACCTTCCTGTTTTTGCTGTGCGTCTGCCCAGCGTTTGCAGACCCTCAAGTGTCGTCCAACTTTGCAAGCAAACACCCCTTACACTTTACTGTAATATTTAACTAAAACATCACAGACATGTAAACAAATGACAGGCATGCTTAGTGATTTCTCCTCTAATGTTTGTATGTATGTATGTATGTGTGTGTTTATTTATTTATTTATCTGTCTATTTTAATTCATATGTTATTTTCAGTTTGTCTTTTTCAGTTTTTGTTTTTGATAGTTTTAGCTAAATGTAACATTTTTAGAGTATTCTATTTTCAGTTAGTTTTTTATTTCATATAGTTTTATTTTCAACACAGCCTAGTGTTGCGGGCATTGATTGATAGTGGGTTCTCAAGTTTTCTTGTTTTATAATATTGCATGTCAAAAACTATGGCTAATTTTTGCATTTTTAAAATTATATACAATTATATACATTTACATTTATTTTACTCTATTATTTATAAGTATGTTATCATTTAAAAAAGTGTGTGTGTGTGCATGTGTGTGTGTGTGCATGCGTGTGTGTGTGTGTGAGTGCGTGTGCGTTTGTGTGTATGTGTTTAACTTTACTATTAAGATATGTTAAATTACAAACAAAATACAACAGCAAATTTTAGAAATGAATTTCTATTCCAAATAAATCTTTGAATATTTTGAACTTTCTATTAATTAAAAATACTACATAGCGCTATTATTTCGTAATGGAGTAATGAATAAAAATTCAACTTTACTATAACAGGAATAAATTTATTTGTATTAAAATGTATTATATTATTATATGAGTTATTATGTAAAGGAGTTATTTGTAATAATAGTACTCATAGTAGTTGTAATAGTTGTAATAAAAGATAAAAATAAGTGCATCCTTGCTGGTGAGCAAACTTTTAAAAAAATGTCTTACCAACCCCAAACCTTTGATCAGTAGTTTAATGTAGTTTCATATTTTCCCCAGCTATTCTAACCTTTGAGTTAGCAAAATTGCTTTCATTAACGGCTAAAAAGCTGTCCCCATTTTTTCTTCCATATTGTTACCAAAAGCAAATTACTACCTTAAATAAGTAATCCCATATTAAGCAAATAGACCAGGTGATTCTCTAGCAACCATACCTGTGAAACAGCATTAAGCTAAAGCAGAGGACTAATGCATTACAGCATTGAAGATGGAATAATGTGAATTTATTGAATGTCAGAGGAGCAGAGGATCTGAAAGCTAACACCGTTCACTGATCCCTCTGCACAAAACCAGCGCTTCAGTGTATGTATAACCCGTCTCTCCTCTACCCTCTCCATATATCTCTGACTGCCACACAGAAGCAAGATGTGCTCAACCAAGTAAGCTGTCAACTTCTGGGTTTGCATGTTCTGTGGTTCAGTGTGTCTACAGACTGCATGCCTAACCAGAAAGTGGGCAATAATGTCTCCTGAGGGTCAAAGGTCGTGCCCGGGGCTTTTCAGTGTGAGCTGTGTCTGTGCTACTTTAAAATGTATTAACAGCCTCTTCATCATAGTGTTTTTGCACACTCCAAAAAAAAAAAATACTGGGTTGTTTCAACCAAGTTTTAGGTTAAATCACAAACCCAACAGTTTGGTTACATTTTTAAACCAGCTGTTGGTTTTGGGTCACTGTTAAATATCCCTTTAACACAAAAACAAAGAAGAATAATGTTTTGTTTATTTTTATAACAATTTATAAGGTAGCAAACAAAAATATGCAGAGCAAACAAAACCAGATCAGAGGAAGTTAATTTCACAAGGGAACAACTGCAGATTACTCAGATCATTAAATGGAAGGTACAGGACAGACATGTGACACTTTGGCGCTGTTTATATTTGGTCACTTCATGCATTTTTTTCTGATCGGATAGCTATCCGATTGTGAAAAGAGCAGGTGTCAATGCCCTCCAAAAACACATTCGAGACACATTTAAATCCGATCCCTCAAACCACTTCAGGGACGTAGTCCAGACAAAATTGGACAGGTCTAATTGCGTCCGGTTGTTGAAACCACATACATAAATTTTTCTCCTTTTAAAATGTAAAAATATATAAATATGAGAGTGTGTTATAGGCTATATTACATAATTCGATATAACATTTAATTTTTTTTGTTTCATCTGTTTTTGACCAGTCATTAACCATTTGATAATAAAATTATGAATGTTAAATTATAATCAAACGGAAGCATTAGCAACAGAGACACATCGTGTATTTTTCTGTAGAAAAATAGTGTTTCTTTTGTTTACAAAGGCACAACATTTCGTATTTGCAAAAGTAGGTTATAAACAAATTAATGTAACCCCTTTACAATTTTGAATGTCTTGCAAGTGTATGTGCAGCAAAAATAGATGTTTAATTTAGCCTATAATGACAGCCTATAATTACATGAGTTTGCATGTTCTCCCCGTGTTCGCGTGGGTTTCCTCCGGGTGCTCCGGTTTCCCCCACAAGTCCAAAGACATGTGGTATAGGTGAATTGGGTAGGCTAAATTGTCCGTAGTTTATGTGTGTGAATGAGTGTGTATGGATGTTTCCCAGTGATGGGTTGCAGCTGGAAGGGCATCCGCTGTGTAAAACATATGCTGGATAACTTGGCGGTTCATTCTGCTGTGGCGACCCCAGATTAATAAAGGGACTAAGCTGAAAAGAAAATGAATGAATGAATGACTTGTGTGGTTGTGCTGATGTTTTACAAGAACACGATTGAAGCACAAATCCTCCTTTAAACTATATATCGAATCATTTGTATGCCAAATAAGATTTATAGCTTAATTTTTTTTCTGTAACGTAATAATTCCATAAAATGATGTGTGTTTGACACTTTAGTTGACGTAACCTAGTTAAATTGGCAGATTTAAAGATCGGATTTATGTCCATTTAGCCAAATGTAAATGGTACTGGTATAAACAGGCCCTTTGTTTACATTTGACTCAAAACTGGGTTGAAACAATTCAGCATTTTTAGAGTGTAACCTCTGATGATTTTGCTTCTATAAGCAGAATATAAATGTGTTTTACTGTATTTCAATGTGTGTCAGTGGGCTCCCTCTGTATTTTTGTTGCTGTGTGTCCTAATGAAATGCTTGAACGTGTCATTCATGCCCTGAGACAGGATCATTCTTTCTGCTGAACACGTAAAGGAGCAGGAGCTGCATATTCACAGCTTTATTTGGTCTTGCGTGCTTCACATTTCTGATCATTTGTCCCCTTGTCTCCTGCAGCCCATCGATTATGAGGGCTTCCAGCTCTTCATGACCACCTACCTGGAGAATGACATCCCTGAGGAACTGTGCAAACACCTCTTCACCTCCTTCAAGAGCAAGAATGGTGGAGAAGGCTCCCCTGACGCCTCTCGCGCTGGAGCAGGAATGTTGGGTAAATAATCTATTAAAATGACTTTATACTCTCATTACATGTTGTGGAAGTCTGGAAGAAATATTCATTTTGATCGTTTCATTGGGTTATGAAAAAAGGTGTGAATTAATAACTGCTGAAACACCTTTAGCCACGGATGCTATTGGGTCAAAGTTGAGAGTGAGTTTATATACTTAGAAAGTATATTAAAACAAATAAAGTGTCTAAATAAAATGTCAAAATATGGGTAAAATAATATTCCATCATCATACAATGTAATCAATATACTGTATTTAAGATTCAAACAACATACTGATGTTGTTCAGTACTGTATGTATTAAAAGATATAAAAGAATAGAAAAGAAAATAATTATTTTTCTGATAAATGGATAAAAAACAATAGTTTGAAAGCATAAACAAAAATACAGTTAAAATCATAAGACCAAGGCACTCGAAAGTGAAAAGTAAAAAAAAACCTTTATTAACATGGCTATAATTAAAAAAGCAAAATAACAAACAAAAAAAACACTCTTTTGTACCGCACCTACACGTTTTGGCAAAACTTGCCCTCATCAGGATGACAATCTTAAGGTGCATCTGAAGTTTATCCATTCATTCATTCATTTTCTGTTCGGCTTAGTCCCTTTATTAATCTGGGGTCGCCACAGCGGAATGAACCGCCAACTTATCCAGCATATGTTTTACGCAGCGGATGCCCTTCCAGCTGCAACCCATCACTGGGAAACATCCATACACACTCATTCACACCACGGACAATTTAGCCAACCCAATTCACCTATACCACATGTTTTTGGACTTGTGGGGGAAACCGGAGCACCCGGAGGAAACCCACGCGAACACGGGGAGAACATGCAAACTCCACACAGAAATGCCAACTGACCCAGCTGAGGCTCGAACCAGCGACCTTCTTGCTGTGAGGCGAACGTGCTACCCACTGTGCCACCGTGACGCCCTTCTGAAGTTTATTTGAACACTAAATATCACTTTTGAGTGACAGTGTATTCAATAAAAAAATATAGCACTTTCACCTTTGTTGTCAGACTGTTGGATAACGTCTTATCTTATCATTTGAATTAGATTAGACTATGCCTGTCTAAAATAAACTTGTATGCATCTGGAGATCCACACACATTTGTGTTACACAGAGAAACCTGCTGTCTGCTTTTCAGCCTCTCTGTGGCTCTGAGCCATTTGGTATCAAGACTAGATAAAATAACAGATTTGATGAAAGAGTCCATTTTCAAGGAAAGATGCTGCTGGCCTTTTGTCCGAATCATGCTCCTATGAGGTGATTAAGACGAATACTTTGATTCCCAACAGTGCCATCTAGTGCCAAGATTTCTGTGCACTGGCAAACACAGTACAGACAGGGATTTCTGTAACTCTTTTGCCCTTGATGCAACTTAGTCAATCAATGTTAAAAATATAGTTCACTCAAAGTGAAAATGTACTTATTTACTCACTGGGTGAACTAAGTGGTTCCCAACACTGAGTACCTTTCTTCTTTTGAGCACAAAAGAATGTATTTTGAAGAATGTTTGAAAACTAGTCACCATTGGCATCCGTAAGGGATCAAAGTACTATGGAAGTCAGATGTTTCCATCCACCTATATTTTTGCACATTGATTTTAATATTGCATAAAACATGCTTTATGGACATCCAAGATGCTCATAAATTTTGAATATGAACTAAGTAGTATAAACTTTTTATCTGATAAGAAAAAAATGAACATAAACTACGATGGAAACACATTTACCAAATACATTCTAATATGCACATGAAAAAAATGTTGTTTTTTTTAACAGATCATGTGATAAAATAGGCACAATGGGACAGCATTTATGGACAAACCAGTAGACCAAACACATTGTAAAACATCTGAAATGGTTTTGGTCATTCTAAAATCCCTTAGCCAAAGTCTGTCATCAAAGTGGTTTAGTATTATTACCCGGCTGTGCTCCCAAAGAGTGGTCTCACGCCTCTATAAAAGCCACTGTGTGATCATTGCATTTGGTATTCATCTTCGTAAGTGCAAGTTATTAATTGTATAAGGAAAAAAGGTCTACATTGGCTTCTTCTACAACAGCAAATTCCATTTTCTCTTTTTGATAGAGTCATTTATTCACAAATGTTTTATTCATTATTCCAGTTTTGCGCATAAATCTCATTCAAATCTTTGGATGGAAACAGTTAATGGGTACTGGTTTCCAACATTCTTCAAAAATAATATGTACCCCATTATGCTTTTATCAGATATTACATTTCACGTAGAGTGTTTAAAAGCTGTTTGTGAATGTAAAAGGTCTGCAAAGTTTCAAAGATTTAAGTGCTCAACAAATGGAATTACTGTCTCCCAAATGACAGAATCGATTCTGAACTGAGTCGTCATTTAACTAATGGTTTATTGGATGCTTGTGAAACAACGTTCTGAGGCTTGGAAGGGTTTGGTTTTGTGAGTACTTTTTTATTGTGTGCTGAGAAAGCTTCCAGAGCTGACAGTCGGAAATGCTGTTTCAGACACACTGCAAGCAGTAGACCAATCACAACAAACTGGGCCATCTGACCAATCAAACCAGAGTAGTCTTTCAGAAAGAAGGTGTTTAGAGAAACCGAATGCTTGAACACATAGTTTAAGACACGAGCTGATTCTGTAGTGTATGTTATGCAAACGTTAAACTGTTTTTTGGCCTTGGATGGATCTAAGGTCCAGGACACACCAAGCCAACACAAAACAACTAGCACTGTCGAAAACCAAGCGTGTTGAACACCAAACAGACAGCAGCCGACTTAAACAAGTGTTCTGCATCTGTGTGAGAGGATGTGTCTTTTCGCACTCATGGGGGGCAGTAGTCTGTTTTCTCATTCTATAAAGGGAAACCGGAGGATGAAATACACACAGACAAGGCATTTAGTATTATTATCACAGTAATTTCCACTCACCACAGAGGGATTCACTCATGAAAATATGTCTGATAATCAAAAAATATATATCGTTTGCAAATATTTGAGAAATGTAGCAAAATTACATAAATAACCAATCAGAGCGCTCTCTTCAGCCGAAGCTGCATGCTGAATCAGGTTAACGTCGGAGCTTGTTGGCCCGATTCAGCATGTACAATCTGCATCAGCTGAAGAGAACGCTCTGATGGTTATACAACAACAAATCAGAGCAACTAGCCAGACCGACGCTAACCAATAACACGACGAAGCCCAACAGCCGACTGTTGACTTGGTGTGTCCCGGCCTTGTGTAAGAGATCTCCAATATAGACTTAGGAATCTTTAGAGTAGCATAATAGAAGCATTTTAGTGGAAAACACTCATTGTACTAGTCATCAATCTGTCCTCACTGACTGTTCTCATGAATATGCCAGGAATCTTTTCCTTTGTTCGTCTTGCTTTACTCCTGTTCCACTTCACTTTACTTTGACCCCTGTGTCTGCAGAGCCCAAGTCCATTGATGCAGGCATCTCTATACAGACAGAAGTGGCCTGTGCACCCATAACAGGTACCACAGCAAGCGTGGTGTGATTTGACTGGCCAGAGACTTGCATCGCGGCTGTGACTCCCTTCCAAACATGTTCAAACTTCACCCAGTGTTGTTTTGTGTCGTCTTGATGTGTCTTGGCAGCCCTTTTGGTTTATTGTGTTGATGTCAGTCAAAGCAGTCAGTGATAAATGTGATTTTCATCAATGGTATCATCAGGTCAACCACTGTGTGACTGCGGTGTTGATCACAATGTTTGTCAGTACATGCGAAACACCATCAGCTTCCTCCTCAGTACCTTGTGTGATAATACACATTTCTGACATGTGTCACTCTACCTGTTCTGGTTTCCACTAATTAAACTGCCCAAGAAAAGTGTACATGGACAAACTGACCAGTAATAAGCAATATAAGTTCTTAACAGTGGGTCTCATTTACTAATATGTGTGTACAGGAATACTTATTAATGTACACAGAAGAGTCCCTCATGCAAAATGCTCACTGGGTTGATAAAATGCATGCATACATTGGTATAATTAATTCTAATCCTGATGAATCCCATTTAAAGCAGCTCAAACTCAATAAATGTCTTAGGCCTGCAGATCGTCAGGGAGCCACTAGTATGTCAGAGAAAACCAGAGAAAAAATTACAAATATTAAATAAAATAATATTACATTATATTGTTCTACCCGTGTTCACGTGGGTTTCCTCCGGGTGCTCCGGTTTCCCCCACAAGTCCAAAGACATGTGGTATAGGTGAATTGAATAAGCTAAATTGTCCGTAGTGTATGTGTGTGAATGAGTGTGTATGGATCTTCCCCAGTGATGGGATGGCATCCGCTGCGTAAAACATATGCTGGATAAGTTGGCGGTTCATTCCGCTGTGGCGACCCCAGATTAACAAAGGGACTAAGCCGAAAAGAAAATGAATGAATGAATTACATTATATTTAAGAAGTTTTTTAATATTTAAGAAGTTGACAATTTGAATAAATACAATTTATATTGTGTTAAAATGTAGCTTTAACTTTAATTTGTAATATATGAATGTATGTATTTATTAAAAGAAATCCATTCTTTAATTCAGCAAGGATTAAATTAATTAGACATATAAAGACATTTACATTGATACATAACAAGTAAAATAAATCTTGTTCTTTCAAGTTTTGTGTTCTAAGAATCCTCATAAGAAAAAATAAAGCAACGACACTGCAGACTGGAGTGATGGCTGTATAAAGTATATTTACATTTTTTCTTTGTTGTAAACACCTAGTTTTAAATTAAAATTCAGTTAATTTTACATTGATCTGTGTTGTAGAGTTTAAGCAAAGATTTTTTTAAATGCAGTTAGTGAATGAGACCCCATTTCATTATGTTTTAGCATTTGTATGATGCTCTGTTGCTTTCTGTCTCATTTCAGATTATCACCTTCACTCTCCTCTTTTTTGCACTTGTTTTTTTTTTTTTTTCTAGGTATGAATGGGAAGAGCATTCTAAGCGCGATGAGCCGTCATACAGCCGAGAGCTCAGCGGGCATCACTCCAGGCTCAGGGGCCACCACATCACCATGTTCATCCCACTCCTCCTCACAGCGCTCAGGCACAGGGGGCCACACACCCAGAGGCCCCCACCGCTCACCCTGCACACAGCCTAAACCCCTGGCGGGCAGCAGCAGCAGCAGCAATGCTCTGGCTCTCTCCAAGACCTCCAACTCCCCGCGCCTCTCCCCAGGTCTCACTCATGATCTTCACCACACACCTAATACACATGTAATCCGTGCCAAGTGTGTCTGATCAGAGGCAAGGTTTTGTTCACAGGTTGTCAAATCCTGCACATGTGTGTGCGTAGTCAGAGGGTCTTATTATTATAATAGAAAAAAAAGTATTTTCTATAAACTTGATTTCTCAGTTTATGACCTTTTCAAAACCGAGAAGTAAATATGCATATAATATAGTCATTTGAATACATTTTACATAAGTAAATGAATAATTCAAATCAAACTCATGTCTTACTTAATCTAATTTGCAAAAAAGAGGCTGCTGTGTGATTAATCTAGATTTTGGCACTTACCCATGTGGTTTAAAGGGATAGTTCACCCAGAAATGAAAAGGTTCTCATGTACTCATCCTCTACTTGTTCCAAACAAACATTTTTAGGACGATATATTAAAACAGGGGTGTCCAAACTCGGTCCTGGAGGGCCAGAGTTTAGCTCCAACCCTACTCAAACACTCCTGAACCAGCTAATCAAGCTCTTACTAGATATACTAGAAACTTCCTGGCAGGTGTGTTGAAGCAAGTTGAAGCTTAACTCAGCAGGACACCAGCCCTCCAGGATAGAATTTGGACACCCCTGTATTAAAGAATGTTGGAAAGCAGTAGCCATTAGCTTCCATAGTATTTTTGTTCCCCAATGGCTGCTACTGTAGTTCACAATGTTCTTTAGAATATTTATCTATATCTTGTTTGTGTTCAATAGAAGAAAGAAATTAATTAAAGTGTAGAACCACTTGAGTGTGAGTAAATGGTGAGGAAATTTTCATTTTTGTGTGAACTATCCCTTTAAATCTGTATTCAGCATTTTTACCGTGTCCACAAGCTGCACAGATATCTAGACCTAACCAAAAGATCTTGCGCTTACTGTAAAATTCATAATTATCTTGATGTGATATATGTTGTCATTACTAATAGGAATAATATAATTGTTATTCTTTCAGAGCGTAATCAATCGGAGAATAGTACATCCCTCCGGAGAAGTCCGTCTCCACAAAAAGGCTCTCCATCGCCCCAAGTGGTCTTCCTTAAAGACATTGTATGCTACTTGTCCCTGCTGGAAAGAGGGACGCCAGAGGACAAGCTAGAGTGTAAGTTGTTGTATAAAAATGTTGTTTAAAAATTAATATTTTCGCTGATTTCTTCATAAGTTAAGTATGATGTTTATACATTTCTCAACAATTCATACATTACCATAGTTTCAATATAAAACAATCAAAAAACTAAACATTTTTTTACAATTTATGTTACCCAACCTAATTGTGTCAAACCACAGAAAGCATATTATTAGTCACCTCATTCTTGGTGGCTGTCACTTCTTTTAATACATTTCATTTCCTTGCTTCCAAAGTGCATTTAGACACAGTGGTTGAAATGCGTATTAAACAGATTAGTATTTTTGAAATATATGAACAGTTCATTGCATTTCTGTTACTTTGTGTCTAAATCATTTCTCTTGATTCCCACACATCAAACAAGTTAATGAAATGAAATGAAATTCTGTGTTACATTACACTTTCAAAATTATGGTAACGTTTTTTCAATCAAGCTCACCAACAGTGTTTATTTGATTAAAATACAGTAATATTATTATCATTAAAATGATTTTAAGCTAAGCTTTCTATTTTATTATGTTTTGAAATGTAATTTACTCATGATGGCAACTCTGAATTTGTAACAGTCATAGCAGTATACTAATGTTGGTGCTCATATTTTTAGTTCTTTGATGGACAGAATTTTCAAAAGAATAGCATTTCTTTGAATTAGAAATATTTTGTAGCATTATAGCTGTCTGTCATTTTAGATCACATGAATGTGTCGTTGACGAATAATGTATCATTTGAAAAGTACACGTCTTTATCAGTTCTGCATTTTACCTAACTTCTGATTTAAACACATAGAGAGTGAAAGTGACAGGGACTTCTAGAATCATTCTCGCTCATTCTGTAAAGGCTTATCTCCAATTCTGTCCTTAAGTGTCATGGAGTTAGTGTTGACAAGCTTTCTTTAGCATAGATAGTTATTCCTGTTTAAAGCTAATCCTCGCTAGCTGCTTCATTGTGTTCATAGATAACCTGGGCTTCAGGTGCTAGCATGGGTTCTGCCCTTCACAAATGTTTTTTAACACGTCAAAAAGATACACTGCCTTATCTTTTGTTTCTGTCAATCTGAAGTCATGTTCAGGCTGTACGACACCGATGGCAACGGTCTGCTGGACAGTTCGGTAAGTCCCACATGACTATAATATCTCTTGTTGAAGTCATTTGAATAGTAATATCAATAGTAATATTACTATTACTGCTGACAACGAGTTAATGCACGGTGCGCATTTAATGTGAGGTTTTGCAGAGCTCTATTACAGTGTTTGTAGTTTCTGTGATGTCAGTGCATTTAACTTTTAACCCAAATATTTTTTAATGATTTATTTATTTATTTTTATTTAAAAAAAAAATCATAAATCAAACAAATACACAATGTAGCATTTATATAATATTAGCATTATGTAATACATTATTACAACTTTCATTCAGGCGACACAGTGGCTCAGTGGTCACCTCACAGCAAGAAGGTTGCTGGTTCAAGTCCTGGCTGGGCCAGTTGCCATTTCTGTGTGGAGTTTGCATGTTCTCCCAGTGTTTGCATGGGTTTCCTCCGGGTGCTTCGGTGTCCCCCACAGTCCAAAGACATGTGGTATAGGTGAATTGAATGAACTAAATTGGCCGTAGTGTATGAGAGTGTGTGTAAATGAGTTTGGATGTTTCCCAGTACTGGGTTGCAGCTGAAAGGGCATCCGCTGTGTAAAACATAAGCTGGATAAGTTGGCGGTTCATTCCGCTGTGGCGACCCCTGATGAGCAAAGGGACTAAGCCGAAGGAAAATGAATGAATAAATGAACTTTCATTCACTTTTGTGAAACACATTTATTTCCCTCTCGGATATGATTTGATTTATGTTCAAATTAAAACAGCAGCAAATTGTGTGACTCTTTTTAGTTTTAATCATTTTAATCAGAAGTGCATTTGACTAAAATAGTAATAGTAATCCTTCTGTCGCAATGTCTTCAAGTACATTTTTATGTTTATGTTTAATGATGTGACAGTAGTTATTTCATTCACACATGCAGAAAGTACAGACTTCGTTTTCGAGTAGTCTTTTTGCAGTTTGATATTTACAGACACTAGTCCATATCACAGTTCGATTAGGTATACAGTGCTTCTTTTGATTTATTCATCCAAAATAGGCAAAATTTTGACACATTACACAGTAAATTCCAGTTTTACGACTAGACTTGTGATTGCATCCACTTTGCCACATTGTGTTGGGTTTTAAGTGTTGTAATATCTTCTAGATGTAATATTACTATTTTACTATATTACAGGCTTTGGTGATTCAGAGATTTTCTTGCAATATTATTGATTTTTTTCTTACCTGCTGTTTAGATAGAGCTATAAATATAAGGCTGAATGAAAAATTAGAGTCTATGAAAAGTCTATGATGTCTAAAGAATTGATGCCTGTCAATTTAGGAGCTGGACCGCATAATAAACCAGATGGTCCATGTAGCAGAATACTTGGAATGGGACTCTACAGAACTGCGACCGGTATGAATCACTTTAACAGTTACAACCTGGCCATCCCGTGCCACCTATATGTTAGTGTCCCTGTATTAATTGTGTCTGATACTGTAGATTCTGAAGGAGATGATGGAGGAGATTGACTATGACCGAGATGGGACGGTCACACTAGAAGAGTGGATTCGAGGAGGAATGACCACCATACCACTCCTGGTACTACTGGGAATGGAAACGGTGAGAAAACAATAAGGTGTTACTATTCATTTAACTACTGAATAGCATGAATTACATGTGCTTAGTATATAGTTAGGGTTAAAGGTGCAAAAATTTTCACCTAGTGGTTAATCTAGGTATTAAAGTCCAAAATCTAAATATTGGAGAAGGTTTTTTAGCTAGACATACACAGGTTGCCACTGCCAGATTGACGACACCAACATGAGTAAATGTGCCTATCTGCTCAGCTAATTTGCTAATTTCAAAAAACACCTTATGTGGATTTTTAAAACTCTGAATCTCAGTATAACTCTGAGTCTCATTTCGGAGGGTTTCACTTTCCTCCAGACGTGGCTGAAATGAAATATGCTGCATTTAATTGTAATTACTATAGTAAGTACATGGGACATGTGCAACAAGGATTGTTGTGTATTATAGTTCATTCATTCATTATTATGGGTTAGTCCCTTTATTCATCAGGGGTCGTCACAGCGAAATGAACCGCCAACTTATCCAGCATATGTTTTACACAGCGGATGCCCTTCCAGCTGCAACCCATCACTGGGAAACATCCATACACACTCATTCACACACATACACTACGACCGATTTAGTTTATTCAATTCACCTATACCACATGTCTTTGGACTGTGGGGAAAACCAGAGCACCCGGAGGAAACCCACGCGAACACGGCGAGAACATGCAAACTCCACACAGAAATGCCAACTGACCCAGCCGGGACTCGAACCAGCGACCTTCTTGCTGTGAGGCGACAGTGCTAACGACTGAGCCACTGTGTCGCCCGTGTATTATAGTTGTGAATTTTAAAGAGGAAACAACACATGAAGATGTTGGGTTTTAATGCTGTTTCTCTTTCATATACATTCAGAATGTACAGGAAGATGGGCAGCATGTATGGAAACTGAAGCATTTCAACAAGCCAGCCTACTGTAATTACTGCCACACCATGTTGTTAGGAGTACGAAAACAGGGCCTTTGCTGCGCACGTGAGTATCTGTCTGTCTGTCTTTCTATAGTTCTATTTTTCTATGTATGTGTCTACTTATATTTCTATCTATGTATTTGCCTGTATTTTATTTCTGTCTACATTATTTCAGGTAGTCTGTTGTTCTGTCTACCAATTTTCTTCATTTATCTGTTTTTCTGTGTATTGTTTTACAGTATTTATAATTCGCTCTATCTGTCACTAACCTTTTGTTCTGTCTATCCAGTTGTTCAGTATTGTCTTTTCTGAAATTTGATGTCTGATGTGTCAATCCAGGGTGTGTGTAGTTTTTAGTTTGCCTCGAGCCTTGCTTCATTTCTCACAGTCCCGTCTTTTGTTTGGCAGTATGCAAGTACACAGTCCATGAGCGCTGTGTGTCCAAAGACATTGCTCCTTGCATTAGCACCTACGCCAAGTCCCGCAGACACACCAATGTGAGTGCATAAACACAACCATATGCTTACAAATTAACACTTCCTCACTGTTGAATGTTTTCTGTGAAGCTACTAGAAGCAACACTTTCTGAAACAAATGACAGTTTTTTTTTTATTGTTTAGTTTTTTTTTATTTGTGAAACTGTGAATCCCAAATGGGTCTGTTCAGTACAGAGCTGATAGTTCTAACAACTCACAGTTTGCTATTATTGGTAGAAGACTTGCTTTATGATTATTTTATCTGCTGACCGCAGCCCAGCTCCGTTTTCACCCAAGGCAACTTCCCAGACCCATAACTCTTGGTTTAACCTCAAAGTAATGTTCTGTGGACATGTCAAGAAGGTTATGAGAACATCCTGTGTGACGTTTCTTTCTTGTACTGAGAATGAGAGGGGAAAGATAATATTATTGCTATTATTAAAGAGTGAGATCATGCAACACCTCTGTAGAAGCTACTATAAATACAACAGAGATGGAAAGCACCACACTCAAAATGCTTTCATGCTGGAAAAAAAAAACTGAGCATAACTAATCATGGTTATGTGTGATCGACTAACAAAACTGGGGTAAAATGGGTTAAAACTAGTTTGCTTTAAATCAGGGGCGACCACCACTATCCTTGGAAGTGGTTATAAACATACACACGTTGTACACAACAGTGCACACACACCAATAGGCCTATATAAACACAAGCATATTGACATTTTAAAAAAGTAACAGTCTAAAAATCATATACATTTTTTTTGTCATTTATTCATTTGATAATTTAAAATAACCTAATCTAATGAGACTTGTGGACACAATGTTTGCTGCACAAGTCTATTCTTTAATTTTGGAGATCGCCACTTCGATATCATCTTCCATGTTCAGTCGGAAATGATTTTTAAAAAATCTTTTAAAAAACTCCATATGAGAGCCATAAAGGTGTCAAAGTGTCAAAGGTGTCAAAGTAACATGGTGGCTAAAAAAATCAATCTGCTGCAACTGACGCTATTGCTGTGTCATTTACATAACGTGAACACCCCAGGGGTCACAATCCAATGGAAAAAAATTGACAGGCTGATGGCTTTTTCTTTTATTTGCATGTTGTTGTTTATAATGTAACTATTAAATACTGTTTTTATCTTCTTTATGTTATGGATAAAATAAGGTCATTCTAATAAATTTATAAAATGTATTAGATTTTTGGAAATCACCCAGCGACTCCCCCACAAATTTTACTGTGACCCCCACTTTGGGATCCCCTGGTTTAAATCATGGTGCAAATATCTTAAACCAATATTTGTAAAGATTTCTTTCATTTTGTTTTAGTACATTCCTGCACTGACTGTTATTAGCAATATCTTTAGCAATATCTTGTGTGGAGCTTAGGTACATTTTGTGTCAATTCTGATGCTATTCTTACATGTAAATCACAAATAATGACAGTTATAATAATTTGAAGGCATAGCAACTGCAAATAATTCTTAGCTAATAATACATTTCTTAATCTCTCTCTAGGCTATGCAGCATGTTTGGATGGAGGGCAACTCCTCAACAAAATGTGACAAATGTCACCGCAGTATCAAGTGCTATCAAGGTCTAACAGGCCTTCACTGTGTTTGGTGTCAAATCACTGTGAGTATTTGCTTACATTAGTTTTAGTAATATTCCTTGCAACCGCAGAAGTAAAAATTCCTAACAGACTTTCAATTATTGATTTTATTCAATAATGTATTAACTTTAGTATGACACTTAAGGATTCTATGTAAGATGCCTCAAGCAAAGACTCAAAAAAATAGGTATTAAAAAGAACATTTCTAATTTTCAGGAACAAAAATAAACATCCTTGAATTCATTATTTTGTATGTTTTTCTAAAAGTCAATTTTTATGTAATACTGTTTCACACCACTTGGTGGTGTCCTTCAATAAGCTTTCACATCATTCAGTGGACATGACTGAATTGTTTTACGATAGCCCTGGTAATAAAGATAAGTGCCAGCACTTAACACTCTTTCAAAGGCTTTCTCCTGCATAATGATTTTTATTATCACATT
The DNA here is from genome assembly GCA_903798115.1 of Danio jaintianensis. Classification (NCBI taxonomy): domain Eukaryota; kingdom Metazoa; phylum Chordata; class Actinopteri; order Cypriniformes; family Danionidae; genus Danio; species Danio jaintianensis. The sequence continues at coordinate 8,830,758 of CAIGQV010000001.1, forward strand.
ATATGCTCCTGCACACACCCTAAACCATCTTTCTTCAGCAGCTTTCTTGACAGTTTCATCTCTAGAAATGCAGCTAATTTAATATCAAGTACAGATCCCGCTGTCCCCTTTGATCCTAACATTTAATGTTTTCTTAATGTTCGATTAGCAAGGATGAAACAGAAAATCACAAAAGATGCAGTCCATTCCAATCTGTTGATGTGTGTTTCACAACCACTTCTCGTCTATATTTGTATGTTTTTCAGCTCCATAACAAGTGTGCGTCCAATGTGAAGCCTGAGTGTGATGGTGGTCCATTAAGAGATCACACACTCCTGCCGTCGTATATATGCCCTGTTGTGCTGGTGAGTTCAGTCCCAACCAGTGCACTCTTATGATATGATAAAATTCAGTTACCCCGAAAGAACAAATCATGTTCTATAGATAGAAGTCCAGCATGTTTTAAATCATGAAAACATTTATTTAGAAAGTGTGTAGGTATCGGTGAGCTATCACAATTCAGAGATTCTGAGTTTTGACTTTTATACTTGAGTTACATCTACAAAATGCACATGAAATATTGCATACGGTACGGTAACAAGGTTAGGAAAACACATATTCACTAATATAGTTTTTCATCAATAAACTCTTAATTCTTGCTTATTGAAAGGATGTTATGTAGTTGTTGCAGTAGGTTTGTGGTATAGATTAAGGAATCTGGAATATGTCATGTAGGACAAGGTATTTTTATATTTGTATTTTGGATATTGTGATAGTTTTAGTGCACTTTCTGTTAAAAAAAATGCATTTTTTGTTAGAATTAATGTCATGTCTCTTGTCATCTTAAAAATAAACTTTTAATTTTTAAGGTAAAATGATATGCAAGATAAAATTATTCCATTTAAATGATTTTTGTGAAATTAAAAGAACAGTTCACACAAGACAGAAAATCCTCTCATCATTTACTCAACCTTAACTTGTCACAAACCTGTTTGAGTTTCTTATTTGAGAAAGAGCAGAGTTTCTTATCTGTTGAACTTAAAAGAAGAAGTTTTTGAAAAATGTTGGAAATCTGTAACCATTGACTTCTATAGTATTTGTTTTTCCTACTATGGAGTTCAATGGTTACAGGTTTCTAACATTTTTCAAAAAATTCTTCTTTTATGTTCAACAGAAACAGGAAACTCAAAAAGTTATGTAACCACTTAAGGGTGCAGTAAATGGTAAGTAAAATTTCATTTTTGGATCAACTATCCGTGTTAGATAGTTATAATATTTTTTAAATAATTTATCACTGTGATGGCAGTCATTTCTACAGTCTTCATTGTTTCATGATCCTTTGGAAATGATGCTGATTTGCTGCTCATGAATCATTTCTTATTAGAAATTTTGGGAAAAAGGTGCGGAGAAAGCTGCTTAATGTTATTATGGAAACCGTGATACATTTCTAAAAGATTCTTTGAATAGATAGTTCAGAAGAAGCTTTTATATGTTTTACTCTCACTTTTGCACATCTTAGTGATACAAAATATTAAATTGTAGCATAAACTTGACATGAATCCCCTTTATATTTTTTTTTGAAAATGTCTAATCCAATGACTTTGTAGAATGACCTATAATATATCATAAAGATAAAGCTTTCTAAAATTAAAGAGAAAAAAGCCAGGCTTATCCTGAAATTACATTTGTTTTGTCATTTTATCTTGGATGTACTCGAGTGGTGTCCATGTCTGTTTGTTGATGTATACTGTGATGTGTCTATATTTGTAGGACCGTCATTCTGCTGTCAAAAGAGGTGAAGGTGAATCATCACCGAGTACCAGTCCTGAGGACACTGGCCAGTGTTTCAAGTTCACCGGTGACGGACAGGCACTGCAGGTGAGCCCCTAGAAGACATATTTGTAACACTTTATGTTAGTGGTCCCTTTTTGACAAATTGTTGATTATATGTTGATTATATAACTTTGAAACTACAGGTCAACTAAATATCATTTTGGAGTATTTGCAAAGAATGAATAAACTGCTAATAAATTGTTAACTGATTTAAAAGGAACAGTTCACCCCAAAAAATGAAAATTTGATGAAATGAAAACATCCAATATTAAAGATTTTTGGTGATACTTTTAAAGGCAATATTTTTGTAAATAATGTTCAGTTTTAGCACAGACTAATTGTTTCACTTCATCTAAAGGTGCCATATTTATTTTGTTTTGCCTGTGTATGTTTTTATAACCTTAAAGTGCTAATAGATAGTAGTTCACCCAAAAATGAAAATTCTGTCATGATTTACTCAATCTTCATTTGTTCTAAACCTGTTTGAGATCTTTATTCTGTCGAACACAAAATAAGATATTTTGATGAAAGCTGAAAACCTGTAACCATTTATTTCCATAGTAGGAAAAGCAAATGCTATGGAAGGCAATGGTTACAGGTTTTCAGCTTTCTTCAGAATATCTTGTTTTGTGTTCAACAGAAAAAAAGAAACTCATAACCTCACAAGGATGAGTAAATGGTGAGTTAAATGTCATCTTTGGGTGAACTATGCCTTTAACTAGAATTTTAGGAGTCACCAAGAGCCACGGTTTCAGCGAAAATCTGTCAAGTGTATTTATGTGTTTGTGTATGTACAAGTGAACATGGAATCACAGCTGACACTTTTTACTTTGTTAGCTCATACTGTTATTGTCAGGAAAGAGTTCGGATTCAATTGCAAGCAACAGTTAAACTTTATTTATACTAGACAAGAGCGGCTTAGCTTAACAAGGACGCGAGCTGGGTCGGAGTGATCAAGCAACAAACACAATGATCTGGCACAAAACAGAAGACACGAGGAAAATATAAAGGGATACTGATTATTGGGTGAATGAAAACAGGTGTGGAATTAGCGGTAATAGATAAACAAGAGGGTGGGGAAGACAAATGACAACAGAGCACATGGTGAGCTGTCAAAAAAAATCTCACGAGCTCTGACACACAACACAAAGACAAGAGTGGGACAGACCAGACCATAGTTATGACAGTTATTTTTGAAGTGAACAATGAATTAATCTTAATACACAGAAAGAAATCTCTTAGTAATTGTAATGGGGTTCAAACTTCATACTCAAAGGGAGCAAGGCTGGAACTGGCGGATGCTTAAAAAACATTAATAATAAAAAATAAAAAGTAATGCTGCAGCCCTTCACAGTTGACTGCTGCACGAACAAACAAAACTCACTTATAAAATATCCCAGTCATCTCTTTTCCACTGTCTTCACATTCTTCAATTTCCAGTGGTCCTCCAAGGCAGTGTTTCTCAACCACGTTCCTGAAGGACCACCAACACTGCTTGTTTTGGATGTCTCCTTTGTCTGTCACACCCATTACAGGTCTTTACAGGCTAATGAGCTGATGATCTGAATCTGGTGTGTTTACAGTAGTTAAAGAGACATGGATAATGTACAGAGCTGGTGGTCTCCAGGAATGTGGTTGAAATTTTCACTCCACTCTCACAGCTCTTGGCCCTGCCCCACTCATCAAGGTCATATTTAATCAAAATCCAATATTCATTTTCAGTTTGAAATGTGTTAGAATACTAAAGTCAGAAGGAACTTTCAGTTCACGCAGATTGTAATGAAGAAAAAAGTAATCTTGGATTGCCCTATGGTGAATAATGTACCTAATATTTTCATCTTCATTTTGAGAATGAAAAATCTGTCATTATTTACTCACCCTTTACTTGTTCCAAGTCTGTTTGAACTGCACTGTAAAAAGGTTCCTGGGTTCCACACAATTCCGTCATGTTGTCCTAACACAAATCGAAGTTAACTTAATTGTTTTTACAAATTTAAGTTGATTGAACATAAACAATTAAGTTGTCCCAAAAATACTTAATAATTATGTTGTTTTAACTCAGTTTAAATACGTAGATTGAACAAGCAGCAAGTAGTTTTTTGAGTGTGTACTAAAGAATGTTGGAGCAGACATTAAGTTCCTTTTTTTTTTTTGTTCCTAATATTGATCAATGCAGTCAATGACTGCTGGTTTACAAAATTCTTCAGAAGATCTTGTTTTGTGTTCAACAGAAGAAAGAAATTCATAAAAGTTTAGAATCACTTGAGTGTGAGTAAATGATGAGGAAAATGCTCATTTTTATGTGAACTTTCCCTTTAAGTAGTCAGTCTGCTAATACTTTAAGTACTATCATTGGCATGTAGTTGCAAAGTTACTTTTAATTTACAGTCTACTAAAGTCTAACCCAAGTCTGTGTGTTTGTAACTTTTTCTTTTTCTCTGTCTTCAAGATCACTCCTCTGCCCGGAACACACCCCCTACTTGTGCTGGTTAATCCTAAAAGTGGTGGTCGGCAGGGTGAGAGGTAAGCATCTATTAAACTCAAACTGTTACATCATCATTTTTCATATTCTGCAATCTTATACTGCCAAAATGTAGGATTTGTCTTACCATCTAAAGTCAGTTGAATCGACATTGACATGTATAACAAAAGTCCCACTCTTTTTCTCGCTTGCTGGCAGTGTCCTAAATACCATCAAAGCAAGCAGGAGACAGTAATGCTGTTTAAGGAGGAAGAATGTGGGTGTTGTTTCAGCTCTCACCACCCACCCATCGTCCTTCGGGAGACCAGTTTTGGGATTTTGTGCTGGCATCACCATAGCAACGCCGTTTTAAATACCATTAATTGGCCGATTATCCTCCATTATTAGACATGTGCTCAAACAAAGATGTGATCACTGCCCTGGCCCCAAAAAAGAAAGGCCATTTTGGTGGTTCTTTGATGCAAACAAAGGAACAGAGTGATCACCGTTGAATCATACTGTACCGTGTGTATTTTTCCACCATGTTCACCCTGAACAGCATATTGAATGCTCATTGGTAGAACTTGACACTTGACTGTGCTCTTTTGTTCTTTGCATAGGGATTGAATGAAGCCTTCAGTGTTGATAAGTGCTCAAATTATCACCCCCACATAAAAGCATAGCTTGTGACGCACCTCAAACTAACAGCCTGTCTTATTTTCCTCTCTCTCTCTCTCTCTCTCTCTCTCTCTCTCTCTCTCTCTCTCTCTTTCTCTCTGTGCGTCTTTGCATACTAACGGGCAGAGTAGCTAATGCAGTTAGAAGTGAAGGACATTGCAGAGTCCTCAATAATCATTTTATTGCGTCAAGGTTATTGAGGAGCACTGCTGCAACAGCATGCAATCTGTGTATGTGTGCTTCTTCCTTTTTTGACTCCATTGATTCTCAGGTTCATTTGGACTTTTATCATAATGGAGAGGAACGATGACAAATATCTTTCTACCATATGTGTGTCTTTTCATGGAACAGTTCAACCAAAATAGAACATTCTGTCATCATTTACTCATCCTCATGTTGTTCCAACATAAGAGCTGCATGATTATTTCTGGTGATTATTTCTTTGATTAACTGATGGAGAAAAGACAAATGTTATTTTTTGATTTTTAGTGGAAAATTTGTCCTGCAGAGTTTAGCTCCAACTTGCTTTAACACACCTGCCAGGAAGTTTCTAGTATATCTAGTAAGAGCTTGGCTGTTTCTCAATTCCAAGAACGCAGAGAACGGACTTGCGTTCTTGTGGAAACCAGTCTTGCCAAGTTACCTCGGAAGAACGAACTCGGGAGACCGCAAGAACACAGAACGCGTCCTGTGAGAAGTGAGATGCTGCGTTCTTCCTGATGGTCACATGACCTTCACGCGTTTTTAACGGAAAGTTATATAAACATTATAGCATTCATACAGTGATTTCAAGAGTTCGCCCTTAGCTGATGATTGATTATAAAGCGTGTTTGGCATGCTGTCCCGGGAGAGAGCCCTGAGCTCATAAGATCCTGGAGCCCGGGGCTCCCTCCCGTTGCAGGGCGAGAGGGGAGTTTGAGCTCAGGTAGGTCTCGAGAACTCCCCTGCTTGATAAAGGTGAATTCGAATTATGAATAATTATGGAGAGAAATTGCTGAATTAATCGCTCGTCTATGGTGTCGATTTGGTTGGTCAATTTACTTATGTTACATGTTTTTGGTCTGTGGGAGGAAACCGGAGAGCCCGGGGAAAACCCACGCAAACACGGGGAGAACATGCAAACTCCACACAGAAATGTCAACTTGGCAAGGTAAAGGCTTGAGCAAGTGACATTCTTGCTGTAAGGCAACAGTGCTAACCACTGGGCCTCCGTGCTGCCCTGTCGAGGAAAGGGCAGGAGTAGGGGTGGAAGGGGGGATTCTTCAAGACGAAGATGGCTAAGGTAAGATACTCTGGTTATTTATAGTGATTTAGGAATCATCTGATTGGTGGATCATGCATTAGCTAGTGCGGGACCAGCTGCTATCAATCATAAGCACGTGCTCCTCTCGAAATTAGTTTATGAATAAGCTTCACTTATTGTTTTTCCCCTTTTCACAATATATATAATGCATAAAGACTTTACAGATATACTTTGCACAATACAAATAAACACCCTTAATGTGTTTATGCCTTTATTAAGATTTTCATAGTAATGTTTACTTTCACCGTCTTATTTAGGGAAACTTCTGAGATAATTAAGTTCTATCTCTGAACTTTAATAATAAAACTATATAAAATGCTGCACTTCCCACCTCCAGTTGCCTTCTGGGACTTCTCGAGCGAGTTTGGTGCTCAAGTCTACATTGGTGCGTCCTCCATATCAAGAACACATCCGGGAACTTTCACGCGTCCTCCGTTCTTGCGCTCTTGAGTTTTGGAACTGAACTTTGGCGTTACACGAGAACACAAGGACCCAAGATCACTGAAGAGCGCACATTGAGAAACAGCCCTTGATTAGCTGGTTCAGGTGTGTTTGATTAGGGCTGGAGCTAAACTCTCCAGGACACCGGCACTCCAGGACCGAGTTTGGACACCCCTGGTCTACACCTAAGTATGTGTTAATTACTTTTTTATTGGCAGTGTGTGAACAGCAAATAACGAGATAAAAAAAAAAAGAGAAAATCAAATCAAATTCTAACTATAGTCTCACATAGATAGATCTAGTTTGTAGTCTTAAATTTAGTATACCTCATCTGTCAACATGCTGTAAATGGGCCTTGCCCTCATAAAACACTTCAAACAACCTCATAAACAAAACACTCTCATACTTTGGACAGCTTCCTTGGGGCTGCTTGCATCAGCTTTTTGCCACAGAAATTTCTTAAAATGCAGCCTGGTTAGAAATTAGTTTATAAAGTTGATCAAGCCTTATTACAGTGTACAAGCCTGGTTTATGAATATACAATTGAATAACATTTATTGTTGATTATTTTCTTTATCAAATTAGTTCATCCAGCATGGTAAGGCACCATAAAAATGCCAGGTTGACATTCAAAACATGTTCCAAACAAAGCATGTTTTGCAGCCATGCAAATGCTTTGAATGTCTAAATTGTATTCTATTTGTCGCACAATCCAATAATGATAATCCTTACATCCAGTGAACTGATAAACTGCTGCGACCAGAGTTACAGACCATTTTGATTTGCATTTATATGTTTTCATGCTATGACTTAAAGTCTGAATTAATTTAGTCTGATTACAGATTCTGAAAATTATTTTTATATTGGAATAACCTAAATGTACAGACCCAGAGAAAAACACTGTGAGAATGTCACAGTGAGGATAATTTGTAAATCAAAGGGCTTTATTAGCAAACGTTTACTAAATATATGGCCTCCTCTACCAATTGATTCATAAGATGTGAAATGTAAATATAATATTTTTTCCAGACATAGAATAAAGCATTTAGCCCCAAGAAAAGAATTTATAACAGCTAAGAAGCATAGTTAGGCACAACATGGACTGGAAAAACCTTAGCTGTAATAAATTTACTGTAAACCCTGACTTCAAATGGCTTATTGCTTTTTATAAAATAGTTATTTCATATGCGTTGCAAGGTTTCAGAAAATAAAACAGTTCCTCTGCTCAGTACTGATAGCAGAATGATTGCCAAGCAACAATCATCGGTGTTAGTTTGAAGACTTAGAACATTAGAATCAAGGGCCGAAGTGATCCATTTTATAAACACATATGTTTGAATCAGTCTGAAGCTAATACAAGTGTTTACATTCATTTTATCAGGTGGTCATCACCCTTTCAATTTGATTGACTTATTTCAGATTAAAATGTTTTTAATAGTTATCTGATTTAATTTCATGTCAGAATTTTCTATCCTTAATTACACCGATGATTTATAGTGGCTTTCTTGTCCTTTTTAAAACCTATGTTACCTCTGTTTGCTTCTTCAAGATGTTGTGTAAAGTGGCCAAGACATTCAGAAATACATAATTTGGGTTTTTTTTTACAGAAGAAAGTGTTCAGGTTTGGAATGGCTTGAGGGTTGGTAGATGACAGAATTTCTATTTTTAGGTGAACAATTCCTTTACGCCCTTTACCATAATGGAAAGTTCACAGTGATTACACATTTAAAAATGTCATTCCTCTCTGTGAGTCTTTTAATGCTTTTCTGTCCTCATCTGTCTCCATCAGGGTTTTACGGAAATTCCAGTACCTTCTTAACCCTAGACAGGTGTACAGTCTGGAGCGAGGAGGACCTATGGCTGGGTAAGACTATAACTAAAAGCCACCGCCAAATTTAGATGTGCAATGACAAAAACAGTTTTTGAGTAATGACGGAATTGCTCAAAAACAGTTTGACATTCTCACTGTTGTTTTGTTCTGGCACGGCTCCCTCTCTGTCTTATCATTTTGCTGCTACAAACCTGCAATAAAGTGAGCCAACCTGCAATCAACTAGTCTTAAAGAGGAACCACTCGCAAAGTGGAGCTGACTCTGAGAGACCTGCAAGACATTTACTATGACTCAAGCAGCCCCCTGGTGTGTAGATATATTCATTCAAGCGTTCAGTGTTCTTGTGAGGCTGTCAATCAGGATGAGGCTTCCTCTTTAAGTGAATACACTGTGCTAAAGCCTCATCGCCCATACATGTCTCTAACAATGGACCAACTCAGGGTTGTTTCAGCTGCAGCACAGTAGAGGAATCTGACAGTGCCACTGCTGTGCCATCGTAAGTCACTGGAAAAATGTTGTGCAAGCACCGGTTTGGCACGTACTCCACTGATCTGATCAAAGCCGACTGCTGAGATCCCTCCTGAAGAACCGTTTTATTGCTCAGACGTTGCTATTTCAGAGCTCAGGAGACATTCATTTGAAAATTTGTGGATTTGTTTCTTCATACACTGTAAAAAATACTGGGTTCCACACAATTGATTTTTGTGTTGGGACAACAAAAAGGAATTAAGTTAGCTTATTAGTTTTAAAAAAGTTTAATGGATTGAACATAAAACAATTAAGTTGTCGCCAAAAAAAATCAAGAATTGTGTTGTTTCAGCTCATTTTAAATACGTAGTTTGAACAAACACAAACTTGAAAATGCAATTTTTAACACAGCATTTAGTGGCATGAATTTAAACACGGACTTAATATCACTTATCTTGGCCTCTGAGATGAACCTGATTGGTCCTCTTGTCCTCACAGACCATCTGCAACGTGAGGATAAAGAATGAACCTTCTCCATTCGGCCTCTTTACTTTCTCATTCTCTTCACTTTTACTCTTTACTCCTTCACTTTCGTGGATAAGAAAACGGTGTTGTATGCACTCCACTGCAGACATCCATTAGCCTACATATTTAATTTAGTTTGTTAAGCTCAAATATTTGTTTCAAAACTATTTCTAAATTCAGTTCTAATTTCCAGCAAAACGAAAAGCCCCCGAGATGAAGAAGGCATGGAGGCAGTGGTTTTTATATTTATGTAGAAAATTATAATTTTTGTAATAATTTAATCCCTTTAATTCTTTTTCATTTGTAAAGATATATGCGTATTGCTGTACATCCTGCGTGTTTTAAACAATGTATACGCGTTTAAGGCGCACAACTAATGCGCTCTGCGCTGGACTTTAGACCTGCTTTCAGCTGGTCAAGTGTGCAGTCTATTTTAGTTCCTCAAAATAGCAACGCGCCAACAATGTGCCTTAACACACCTCCATTCTAGACCGGCACACCCATGAGTCCACAAAGCAGTGCAAATGGATTTGCTATTTAAACAATGTGGTGCAAAACAGGAAAATTAGGGTTGCATTGGTCTGAAAATAGCAACACATTGCGCCAAACACGTCTTGCGCCTTATTGCGCCGGGTGTATAATAGGGCCCATGGTGTCACTTTAAAATAATGGTCCATTAGTATTTACCAACATGAACTTAGAATGAACAATATTTGTACAACATTTACTATAGTTCAACATTTACTAATGCGTTAATAAAGCAATGTGAGTTAATATGAATTAACAATGAACAGCTTTATTTTCATTAACTAATGTTAACAAAGAAATAAATAATAAATGTATTTTGTTCATGTTAGTAAATATATTAACTACACTTTGAATTAAAGGTTCAAAAGCTGTCAGTAAGGCAGTACCCTTTCAAAAGGTACATTTTTGTACTTTTTAGGTATTATGTGTACCTTTAAGTTGCAATATAGATCTTTTAGGTCAGGGGTCTGAATAACGTTGAGGTTATTTATCAAATATTTATATATGTTGGTCTTTGTTGGTCTTCTGTTAGCTCTGCTGAGCTGAAAGACAAAACAGAATAAACAGCAAGCAAGACCTGCAAGCCAGCTTAATTTATTTTTATTTTTTTAACATTTCTTGTACACTTACATACATACTATAAACCCACTCAAAATGCAAGAGTACATTCTGTTCAGCATCCTGCGGTTCAGTAAGGGAGAGAAAGAAAGAGTAATACAGTAGAAAAGCTAAGCAGTGGTCGTTTGTAACCTTTCGTCCCAGATCTCCCTCCCACCACACACTCTTCTGTAGTCACGACGGCTCATTCAGCAGAGAACACTCAGAGAGAGAGAGAGAGAGAGAGAGAGAGAGAGAGGATTGTGTGACTGCTGATTTCACTCAAGCACAGCATTATGACCACATATCACATAGTCTTAAGCACTTAAGCTAATCGGAAGCATATAGATCAAGGATCAACAGCCTGTTCATTTATCTGTTTATTCGTTTATTTATTTATGTGTCTTTTTAATGACTGAGCCATTGCTCGTGGGAACAGATCTTCATTCATACAACTAATGATTGTGAGAAAAAATTAACAAAATGATTTCCGAATATTATATTAAAAAATAACAAAATATGCACACTACTTTTTAAAAGTTTGGGGTTACTCTTTTTTTTGTGATAATGGATACTTTTTGAGGAGGCATTAAACTGATTAAAGTGGCCGTAATAACACTAGTGGCATTTATAAGATTACAATGATTTTTGTTACAAATAAATGCTGTTCTTTTTTGCTGTGGAATGGCTTCTTTAAATTCAAAGTTGGCATCACAAGAGTTGAATGTAATTAAATGTAAAATGATATATAATTATAAAATGTCATAAGATTACTGTTTCACTGTAAATTTAAAAAACAAGTAATAATGCAATACAAACATTTTTTTAGTTTTTTACCATATCCAAACTTTTGAATGGTAGTATACATTCATATACCATTTTGCTATTTACGTAAACAAATACACTTTATTTAAAAATAAAAAAAATCTTGTTTACTTACTCACTTGGAATTGTGGCCCTGTTAAAGGGATGTTGAACATTTTGCCCTGCCATAATTTATTCATCATTATGTAATTTCAAATCTAGGAATTATATGTCTTTTGTGAAGCATAAAAATATATATTTTGAACAATTTTGTCAATAAAACAGCTTGGCAGGTTGCTAATTTACATTAAATAAATAGACCGCATTTTCTCTCATATCTAGTTTTTCGACAGCAGTTAGAAAGTCATGCAGGTTTGCAAAAACAGTAGTGTGAGTAAATAGTGACAGAATTTTCCTTTTTGGATCTCTAATGTAAATTTACGGTCAGTTCAGTTCATTTAAAATCTGTTAAATGAATAAATGAAGAGTTCAGATGCTAAAAGCTCTAAGTGCCATCTGAAATGTTCTCATAAAATTAGCATTTTTCTCAGACTTTAATCGTTATGTTCAGTTTTTTTCATTTGCCATAAACGTGAAATTACTAAACCTACACAGGATTTTGAGAAAAATGCTTATTTTAGAGGAAATTTTCAAATGGCACAGTTTTGAGCATCTGAACTCTTCAAATATAAACAATGTGGTTTAGCATTAGCAGTTTCACTATTTAGAAAGAATTTAGTTTTCTTATTTTAAAACAATTGATTATTTCATTTTGAAATTGCTGATCTGGGATCTGAATGATGGTTAAAAGAGCACAGAAGAAGCCACGGTTGCGGATATATGTGGAAAAACTCACAGAGATTGCTCAAGTGTCTGTTCTTTGTTGCCCGTGTCATTGGAGAGGGAATTGTTTACGCAAAGCCCATCTCCACAACAGCAGCATACGTTGCCATTTTTAACAGATGGCACTGGAACATTACAAATTTATCTGGAGCAGAGCTCATTTAGACAGGCTGAAACACTATTCTAGTCCTAGTCTGTCCAGATCCACATGGCCATAATTCCTGTTTCTCTGCTATTAAACTTCACTGGACATCCATGTTGTGGATGCTGTTGTTTATATACCTTTCACATTTATATGCCACTACAGTAAGGAATATGAGCTACGTTTCTTGAATCCAGTTGACTGCATTTTCATTGTAAATGATGTGGCACATTTACTCTTCTGTTTTGCTCTTGTCCTGCATGCATAAAAGATGCTGCATTGTCAGAGCCCATTAAAATAGATTATACAGTATTAATATTTCAGACTGTTGTGTGAATGCTCTGCTGGTTTATTGCGTTCAGTGTTATAGTAGATCCCACATGTGCGTAAATTTGCAGGATCTGTCCTAGACTCAACCATGTACTGTAATTCTGCTCATGACCAGCAGAGGGTGACGTCTTCTTCAGCCTCTGTTCTCTTCAGCTCTACTTATAGCGCAGTGGAGAGATGCAGATCAACTGGGTAAAGTCTAGAGGGTATACAGCTGTGGATACTTGGGGATGCGCATATCAATATAACATAATTTTTGTGACACTATACAACAGTAATTACTATTTATACTTTAGAGTAAAGGGTAGTTTATGGTTTGGTTTGACGTTAATAAAACACAATGTATTTGGTAATGTAGTAAATAATATAAATATTTATTGTTAACTTCCAAGTTAGGAGTTTCTAGCAACAACCAATCAACTGCTTGTACATTTGTACAAGCTTGTACTGTGCTATTACTGTATAAAAAAAATGGTATATAAAAAATGGTATATAAAAAATGGTATATAAAAAATGTCAATTTAAAATTGCCAGTAAATTGCAAAACTGCAAAGAAATCCGGTAATAATAACTAAAATGTTATTTTTTACAGCTTTAAGAATACAGTGTAGCTTTTGTCTTTACAGTGTAAACACTAATTTTCCAAAATAAAAAATAAAAATCTTTCTATAAAGGAGAGAAACCCTAACATTTCTTCCGAATTTGACAGAAAAATATTGTCAACTATAGAGCATTTTTATCCCCCCAAAAAATGACGATTGGTAATAATGACAAATGTTTTCATTTGTTGTGATTGTTGTGGTTTTTTGTGACATTGTATATTTTATGATATACTTTTTTATTTGATATTAAGTATGTCAAAAATTCTGTAAAAGGCACCATTTTTGTATTATTTTAAATTTTTAAGAAATGTCATCAGTAGTTTACGGAATTAAGTGCAAGTAAAGTATTACTAAAACTCATAACAATAAATCATAAATTTAAAGATACTAATAATTATTAAGCAGTCCATAAGTCTGAACTGAACTCATTTATTTATTTTCTTTTCGGCTCAGTCCCTTTATTAATCTGGGGTGGCCACAGCAGAATGAACCGCCAACTTATCTAGCATATGTTTTACGCAGCGGATGCCCTTCCAGCCGCAAATTTAGCTTACCCAATTCACCTATAGCGCATGTCTTTGGACTGTGGGGGAAACCGGAGCACCCAGAGGAAACCCACGAGATTACATGGAGAACATGCAAACTCCACACAGAAATGCCAGCTCAAGCCGAGGCTCAAACCAGTGACCTTCTTGCTTTGAGGTGATCGTGCTACCCACTGCGCCACCGTGACACCCCCTGAACTGAACTCAGTAAAAATAATTGTTTTAAATAAGTTTTATTAAGTGGGTATTTTTCTGAAAACCAATAAATAAACAAAAGTAGGGACACATAAACTGTAACAGTCAAAAATGGGTGAAAAATACAGTAGCAAATACACAAAAACTTCTTGTTTGTTGAGCCTTTGGGAGCCTTATCAGTTCCAGCGATTTGTTCCTATGACAGTGAATGAAAAAAACAAATGTTATGTGACGTCTCTCAGAACAAACTGTACGCTGCCACTGGAGAATACTGTCAGTTCTGTAGATTATTGGGTAGTGCTTTACTGCAATGTTTTTCACACCACAGGATCACTTTAATTATAGGACCAAGAAGATCATTCATCCACAAACATAAAAAGTAAATTCACCATCCCATTGTTCTCATATCTCCCAGGCTCAACTTTTTTCGAGATGTGCCTGATTTCCGTGTGCTGGCCTGTGGAGGCGATGGATCAGTAGGGTGGATTTTGGACTGTATTGGTGAGTACCTGTAAGCATCAGTGCTTTCCTGAGCTGTAATAATTAACAGTGGTACATGGACTTAATAAACCATCAGAATAATGTAGCAGTTACACGGTACATGCATAAACTGCACAAACAGCAACAGCAGGCTCACATGGGGATTACAAATAAGTTATTAGACTCCATGTAAATGCAGCTACATTTCAGCTGCTCTGTACGGATGTAAAGTAATTTCTGGTTTACTATTTCTCCCTTTTATCTTTCATAATTAATATTTGATGAAGTTCTTGTAAGGACAGATATTATTTTAAAGATATCTAGGTACTAACCAGACAAAACCCTGCTTAGCATCAGTGTTTGACCATGTGAGAGCTGCAGAGAGCTAGCTGGCTAATGTTTAAATCTTTCTTTATCTTCATCTATCTAATCTTTCCTTCCACATGGTCCTTGACATGAGGTTGGCTCTTATTTAAAGCACATGTAATCATGACGTTTAACCGTCAGATAAATTGTTCACAAATCATTGTTTCTAGGAAGCGCATTGACTCATATGAGTGAATGCGGGCTAACAGTGGAGATATAATGGCCTGTCTTTCCCCTTCCTGACAGCCATATTGATGTTAATAGACGAGCGCTGGAGAGGAACCTGTGTGGGTGGTGGCAGATATCACTGTTAAAAGCTGATTTAGAATCAGCTTGCTTTCCAAACCTTTGGCTCAAAATTGCAATTGGCTAATCGTACTGAAACCTGAACTCAGAACAGAAGGGATGTGCTCTTTGTCCCTTCAGAGACTCTTTAGCCTAGCAAATTGATGACAACAGGGACACACGTGGGAGTTTGTCCTCCTGACAGCCCTAAATTGATGATTTAGGAGCAGCTTTTGAATGAGAGCGGCTCTGTGATCAGTACTTTCTTGTTGTTCACCCACACAAGTTTGACCGGTATAAAAAAAGTCTGCTGCTGCCGATTACTCAGAGAGCCCCTGCGGTTAGGCAGTACATCACGCCATACGGACCAGTACTGAAAACAACGTCCCCGCAGTCCCTGTGCACACAGCAATGAGCCACACAGGGACTGTCAGCGTGAGGACAGAGAGATACAGTTCATCATGTTGGCTCTGCTCGGCCGATACTGTAGCACACACTGCTGTTTGCCTCAGAGAGAGAGAAACAAACTAATTTATTGTGAATTAATGTGAGGATGTTACATAGAAATGATTCACATTGATGCATGAAGATCACACAAGATAATGCTGTTGCAGTATACTTAAAGTCAAATGGAAGAACAGACTGTGTCACATCATTTTGAACAAAATAATGCCAAATCGAGACATTTGAAACTCCTTGCCAAAATGAAATATTTTGCTAAAGCCCTTCAAACTATCATTGGTCCATCATTGTTTGTTGATCGTTAATTTATCTGCTGTCAGTTATTTGGATGATTATTTTGATCTGTCAATGTTACATAATATAATACACATATTTTCATACTCATCTAAATGCCACTCTCACTTACAGTACACTGCTCACTGGTTATTTTAACTTTTTTATCGCTCAACAAAGAATAAAAAATAAAACAAAAGTTCTAAATTGTTGCACGTACATTGGGGTGTTATCTCATTGTTTTTTCTGTTTCAACCTGGCCATTGAATGATCTTACTGTATACGAAAAGGAGTGTTGTGTTTTAAACATGGCATACATATAATTCCATGGTAAGAATGTACAGTCGTTGTATTGCAGTGGATAAAGATAAAAAGTTTGGGATCAGTCATTTTTGTTGTTTTTAATATTTTTATTAGGCAGGAATGCATTGAATTGATTATCATGACAGCAAATGTATTTAAATTGTTACAGAATTTATATTTTGAATTTTCATTTTCAAATGTATATTAAACATATTTTTTCCAAGATATGCATATTAAAAAATGCTGTTCATTTAAATTTTATTTTCACCATAAACTTTGTCTTTTCATCCTGAAATGAAATGTCATTGCAACTCAACATGGATATTAATAATAATAAATGTTTCATGACCACCAAATCAGCATATTAGAATAATTTCTAAATGCTCATGGGATGCTGAAATTCAGCAGAGCTGTTACACTAAATGTATTAAAATACAAAACACAAGTTGTTAAAAAATTGTTACAATATTACGGTTTTAGTGTACTTTGAGCAAGTAAATGTAGCCTTGATGAGAGTAAGAGAGTCAAAAACATGAACTATTCTTACCAAACTTAAACTTTTGAACAGCGGTGTACATTCTTCCAAATGCACTGAACATAATCATAATAGTGTACACCTTAAATATCTACTTTAATTGACAGTAATAACAGGGATGCCCCTGTTGACCCCTAAACTGCAACCAAATTCAAACCAGATGTTTTCAAAGAGGTTTTGTCCCTCATCTTTCATTATTAGACCAAACAAATATCCCTACCCCAAACTTACGGCAGAAACAAAGGTTGCTCTGATATTGCCACTGTACGTCAATGTTTTGAGCATCACAGAGTCCAAGTGTTTACACTTTTCAAGGAACTCTGCAAAAAAAAAAAACATGAAAATGACACAGCAGTTTTAATAGCTCTCTTTGTTTCTCCACAGATAAGGCCAGTTTTGCTTGTCATCCACCGGTTGCGATCCTGCCACTGGGGACAGGGAATGATCTGGCCCGCTGTCTGCGCTGGGGTGGAGGTGAGGATAAAATAAAACTGTCCATCGGCAGCTGGAGGGAATTACTAAAGGCCTTTGAAATCAAACTTAAAGGGCTTTCCTTTGCAGGACCACTCATGTTCAGATTAGCCTTTCATTTCTTTGAATCTGAATACAATACTGAGTAAACCCTTCAAAAGGACTGCTTTCTTTTAAACTTTTATACACACAGCCCTGTACAGAAGGTCAGACTGTAATAATCAAACTTCATCACAGTTAGTCGAATGCTCCAGTCACATGCATGAGCCAGCAGCATTTGCTGAGACCACGCTTGAAACCATGATTGTGATTCTGAGTTCTTCATCACACTAAATGAAAATGAACAATACTTGCCAAGTCAAGCCAGTCTTCAAGGTAGCTCACAAAAAATGTAAATCCTGGCTTCATTTGTCATCAGCACTAAAGGAGAACATCTGAATAATGTAAAAGCATCATAAAAGCAGTCTGTGTGCTATATTTCCAAGTCTAATCAAATCTGAACCAGTGTATTTGTGAGATGAACAGATGAAGATGAAGAGTCATAAATGAATCATTCAGGCCAGTTTTGTTAACACTATTAAATATAAAGGTTCTCAGTGGTTCCATTAAGAACATTTAACGTGGAAACTTCCTGTTCTAAAGAAGGTTCTTTATAGTTAAAAAATGGTTTGACACTTAAAAAAGAAAACAGTTTTTTAAAGCGATAGTTCACCCAAAGATGAAAAATCTTCTGTCATCATTTACTCACCCTTTAGTTGATTCAATTCTTTATGAGCTTCTTTCTTCTGTTGAAGACAAAATTAGATGTTATGAAGAAATCTGGAAACCTGTAACCATTGACTTTCACAGTAGTTGTTTTTCCTACTATGGATGTCAATTGTTACAGGTTTTCAACTTTCTTCAAAATATCTTCTTTTGTGTTCAGCAGAAGAAAGAAGCTCATGACAGCTTGGAACCACTTGAGGATGAGTAAATAGTAAGTATATTTTATTTTTTGGGGTGAACTATTACTTTAAATTAAAGAACAATTTATTGAAAGCCAATTTTGTGGGAAGGTCAAATGTTTTTTGGCATTGCTTCAAAAATTTTAGGTACCTTTATTTTCAAAAGTGAACCTAATAAAGCGATCCATCTCAAAAGAGTGATTTGTTTACAAACTGGACATTGTTGCTTCTCTCATGAGGTTTCATGAATATGTCAATGAGAGCTTGGAGAATGTAGACGTCAACTATATCATTAAATAAAGATTTCTGTTCTCTGTTCAACCCCTCAAAAAACATTTTTGAAGCTTGAAATTTCTTATCCAGTACTTTGTTTTTATTTTATTGAATCCAAAAGTTTTAAATAATTTTTGAAAAAGGTTTGGAACACGAGGTTGACTAAATTATATTTCATAATTAAAGGATTATTATTTATGGATAAACTATATTTTAGTGGTAGTGCTGTTTCATAAAATAAATTAGCTTTCATATTTTTATATTTTTGTCATTTTTTTTAAAGATTTCTATTCCATTACTATTTAGTTTTAGATTTTATTTTAATCATTTTGCATTCATTCATTCATTCATTCATTCATTTTCTTTTAGGCTTAGTCCCTTTATTAATCTGGGGTTGCCACAGTGGAATGAACCGCCAACTTATCCAGCATATGTTTACGCAGCGGATGCCCTTCCAGCTGCAACCCATCATTGGGAAACATCCATACACACTCATTCACACACATACACTACGGACAATTTAGCCTACCCAATTCACCTATAGCGCATGTCATTGGACTTGTGGGGGAAACCAGAGCAACATTTCCGGAGGAAATCCACGCGAACACGGGGAGAACATGCAAACTCCACACAGAAACGCCAACTGACCCAGCCGAGGCTCGAACCAGCGAACTTCTTGCTGTGAGGCGAACGTGCTACCCACTGCACCACCGTGCAGCCTATCATTTTTGCAACTTTAGTTATTTATTTCTACATTTTTAATAATCATTTAAGTTTGTAATATTTGCATTCCATTTTATTTCAGCTTTAATTCAGTTACCGAAACGTATTTAATTAATATTAATTTTGGTAAATGATAACAACACTGGGCGGCAGTGGGTAGGGCTGTGGGTAGCGCTGTCGCCTCAAAGCAAGAAGGTCTCTGGTTCGAGCCTCGGCTGCATCAGTTGGCATTTCTGTGTGGAGTTTGCATGTTCTCCCCGTGTTTGCGTGGGTTTCCTCCACAAGTCCAAAGGCATGCGCTATAGGTGAATTGGGTAAGCTAAATTGTCTGTAGTGTATGTGTGTGAATGAGATGTATGGGTGTTTCCCAGTGATGGATTGCAGCTGGAAGGGCATCTGCTGCGTAAAACATATGCTGGATAAGTTGGCGGTTCATTCCGCTGTGTTGACCCCTGATTAATAAAGGAACTAAGCCGAAAAGAAAATGAATGAATGAATGATAACAACACTGTTAACAGCTGGTTTAAAAAAAAAATTATTCAGTTACATCCATTCCTTACAAGATATAAAAGAGCTATATATTTAGTGTATATATAGTCTTGCCAATAACTTGAGCAGCAAGAGGCCTGCACGGTTTCATTCCTGTGTGATCACATATGTGCGTTCTTGATTATATATGTGGGTTTTTTCAGTAAGTTATGATGGACTGATATGCATCAGTGCTTGTAAGACAGGTGTGGATGGTCTTGTAGAGGCTGCCGAATTAATTGGTGTTTCCTGTGTGAGCATGTGTGTGGTTTGTTTGAGCGGGTAAGGTTTTGCCTGAATGCTTTCTTAATTTGATTTGAATGGTAGGCTTTTTTCTCTCTCTTCATGTAAGTTGATTGACTTTAAAACACGTTTCACCTGTAGACAAAGAAGAGGCAACATGTGAGTGTATGTTCATGTAACGTACGGCTGGGACTGTCTGCATGTCTGGTCCAGAAAAGCACAGCGAGCAACTGGTTGTCATCACATGTCATATTTTGCTCCTTGGGTTGCCAGGCAAGAGTCAATATCTCTACCTGATGCACAGCATGATGGCCCTTGTTAAGAGATGGTGATGTATGAAGTAGCTTGATGGGGAAAAAATCTTGTAATAACCCACAAAACTGTATTATTAAACTGTTTTAATCATTAAAGTGGATGACTCTAAGTATATAGAGTCTAAACCTTTTGAGCTTGTCCAATTCTGACCACTTCCAGACTTTGGATCGAGAAACAATCAGATTTCTGTTGTAATGTAGATGCTTGTGGTCAAATGTGTTCAAACAGCCACAAAATACCAGCTATTTTAATGCCTAATAAAGTGTGCTAACCAGACAGGATTTAAACTTTGCCATCAATAATTGTGATTCTCTTGAAGGCAAAAGAAAAAAATCTAATAATCTCTGTCAAACAACTTGCCCTAATTCTAACACAAACAATCATGTTGGAACAGCAAGGGCCATTCCTAACCTATTCACAGAAAGTTGGGAGCATCAAATTGTCCAAAATTGTCTTGGTATGCTGAAGCATCAAGAGTTCCTTTCACTGGAACTAAGGGGCAAAACCCAACACCTGAAAAGCCACTAAGTGTCTAAATGTGAATAAATAATTGTCTAAATCATCAGATATCAATAGTCTAAATTCCTCATTCAAAAATGTAAAGCAAAACTAGAACTGTGTATACAAACCATCAACTAAGCAGTCACCAATATCAGTCATTGTCATTGTAGGCGGTTTGTGCTTATAATAAAAATATTTGCATATTGAAGTGCTCAAGCAAAAGATACATTTGTATTTTTGAGCATGGACACTTGCACACTCTTGTTCATAGACACTAACCAACTTTTGTGCATTTCTTCATGTGTGTGGCTGAATCAGTAGAAAATATATTTGTCTTATAGTCTTTATGCTGTGCATGTTCACACCATGTCTGTGTTGTGATTGACAGGTTATGAAGGAGGAAGTCTGGTCAAGTTCCTCAGGGATATCGAGCACAGCACTGAGGTTCTCCTTGACCGATGGAACATCGACATTGTCCCTGATGATAAGGAAGAGAAGGGCGACCCTGTGCCCTACAGCATAGTCAACAACTATTTCTCCATCGGAGTGGTAAGAACTTCATACACTTTTTTCACTAATGCTTACAGCTCAAAGAGACTGCACATTTCTTTCTGCACATGTTTATCAATCAAAATCTGTAACTCCCTATTGGGTGTAAAAATAAATAAGTATGTATTTTTACAAAAGCATGCAGCTGAATGTGATGTAAACTTATGAAAGTTAGTTTGTGCTATATAAATAAAATAGCTTAAAAGGATTATTGCAACTTTTTTATCTCACAATTCTGACTTTATTTGCATTGCTGATTTATCCCCTAAATTAACTGTATTTCTCACAATTGCAAGTTCAAAGTCTTTCTCAAAATGTTCACTTATTTCTTATAATTTAAATTTTTTCTCAGAATTTTTGCATGATAATTTTGAGGTTTTTCCTCAGAATTACAACTGGATTTCTCAATGTCACAATTGTGGGTTTTTAGGATTTTGAGATACACTAGATAATTACTGGCATCTCTGAGAGAAAAATAAATACAAAATGTTCCTTGGCTGAAAGAAGCTTCTATTGTTTTCTCATGTTGCACTGAAATTAATCAGCATCGTCTGAGAAACAGCAACATGTTTAAACTTTGCTGATGTGATTTACTGCGTCTGAAACAGTTTCATGCCTGTGACTCGTCTATTATTGCACTGAATTCTCCTTCTCACTCGCAGTTGCTTAGCAACCCTCTTCTTTTCAAATGTTACATCCCAAGTTGTTGCTGTAATCAAGCATTTATTGTAAGAACAGTTAAATGTCGATTCAGTGTTTCTTTTTTTATGTCTTTCACAAAGTGCTTACACAATCTTTTTTACTTTATATAAACCAACATGTGGGGATTATATAACAAATGTTTGTGCCAAATTTCTATTATTATATTAAGTTATTTACTTACAAATAGATCAAGAACTTTCCACAATTGTACAGTTAGAGGAATGTAAAATTCGTAGAGGCAGGAATGAATGGCGATAAGGTTATGAAAGGATGAATCTCTGCTCTTTCTCTGGCACGATCTCCATGAGCCTGTCTTCCTCATCTTGTTTAGCTAATGATTCATTTCTGTTCTGTTTTTAGAAACTGCTGCTATAAATAGTAAGTCTGCTTTCATTTCTGAAAAATGTCCAATGTTCTATTATGATCCGCCAAATCCCAGGTGTGTTGGATGAGTTCTGTTATATCTCACTGAAATGTGCCAAGTAGTCAGGCCACATTTAGAATGGCCAGAAATAGTGACGCGACCTGAAACAGACCACCTGACCTGGTTGAAATGGGTGTGAAGAGTGGCAGGAGGCACAAGCTTTATGCAAGGTGGCATGAAAACAAGTACACTTCGTGGCTGTTATGTAACCAGGCTTAAGAGCCCCACTGTCTCTCATACGGTATGTGTGCTAATCAGCCAATGATATGCACTGCTTAATAGTTATTGTTGTAGAAGCCTCGAAAAATTGTTATTGAAGGGTGCTAATGATAATTCTAGAAGAAATTAAAGAATATATACTCTATATATATGCCATTTTAAAGCATGTTTATTTTATATTACAATTTTTACAATTAAATACTATGCTTTAAAATGACATGCACATACAAAGCTTGTGCCAATTAAATACAGATGCACTGCAATGACATGCAGCAGATTGTTCTGGTCAGGCTGTCTGATGATACAGTGTGCTAGTTTGAAGAGGCTGGGTAACATAAAGGAGTGCTGACTATGAATGGACAATGGCCTATACTGTGAACCCTGAGTCTTGTGATGTGGGTGGACGAACTGTGCCATGTGGGTCCTTGCATGGCTTGGCACCGAGGTTAGTTCTCACAAGACAGTAATAAAAAAAAGAAAAAGAAAAAAACAGGCTCATGAATTAGATGTTTTCTTTTTAGTAGTGCTGTGCATTTTAGGATTTTGTAGGTCAAGGTAATAGTTTACTCTAAAATGGTCATTCTTTTATTGATTATTATTTGATTATTATATATTTATTATTATTATTATTATTATTATTGTTTTGACATCCTAAAGCTTTTAGACTTGTACATCTGTGGGACATGAAAAATATTTAGAGGATGTTGCTTGGACCTCAACTTTTTCAAAATATCTTCTTTTTTGTTCTGCAGATGAAAGACAGTCTATCAAGTTTGACTGTATCATCAACTGAAACTGCAAGCAGTGTTTACAGTAAACACGGTTAGGGTTACTAAATTGATAGTTAACAAAATTCTGTCATTATATACAGCATTATTTTATCTGCAGAACACTTTTTTTTTTTTCAAAAATAAATCCTGGTCCAAGAAACATTGGACCCCATTGACCTTAATTTTATAAATACAAACTAGAAATATCTGTTCCACAGAAGAAAGTCACCTGTAGAGCCTACCTGTTGTTCAATTTGTAGAGCGAAGGACTAACAACACTGATGTTGTGGGTTTAAATCCCCGGGAATGCAACTAACTAGATATATACTTTTAATGCAATGTAAATCACTTTTGATAAATGCATCTGCAAAACGCATGAATTAAAATGTACCCTTACAGAAAACCTCCATGAGCTTAACATATTAAAATTACATGTAGAAGATGAATTTCACATGAGTTTCACATGTTACAAACACATTTGAAACACATGGAACACTACAAAGATAAACAGAGTAATGTTTGGATATTTGGACACAAATGGAACATGTGGAACATGAACAAAACAAGTGTTATTGGAACAAAAAAACATAATGTGATTTTAACATTTTTTTCCACATGAATATGTTACAAAACAACTCATTTTGCGTGTATTCCACATGTGTTATATATGTTCACATGTTTCAAATGTACTTTGCTCATGTGATGAGAGTCGATTTCTTTTTTTTGCCTACGCTCTCAATATCCAAACATTACTCTGTTTATGTCTGTAGTTCCAGTTGGTGATGCTAGGTGCTTCTGCTTTAAACTATTTCACATATGAAATCTGTATATAAAGTTGGTCATTTCATAACAGATTTTTCCTAAATGCCATGCAGAGCCTAATACGTGTTGACTAATGCTGAGTTGTAGTTAAGTTTGATGGAGTGTTCAGATGACGTGGCATGGCACTGGAGTAAAGGGACAGGGTGCTGGGAGTCCAGGAGGACAGGACAGATGGCTCCGCATCGGGCGCCACTGACACCTGAGTAAAGCAGTGCAGTGACTCATGCACTGATGTAATCATTAGTAATGCTGTTTCAGCCTTCAACATTTTCCAGTCACTATCAACAGAGGTTGCCATGGCATTTGTAGTTTTCGGTCCGTTACCAGCAGGGTTACGTATTTAATCAGTTGTGACACCCAGAGAGCTCATTTTCTCTCTAGCTGAACTAATAGCTAAGTGAACAGGAGAAGGAATGTTAAAGGGATTCTCCGCTCACAATAGTGAAAATTCTTTCATAATGTTCTCACCCTCATGTCGACCCAGATGTATTTGATTTTTTTGCTTTCTTCTCTTTCAATTTATAAGTGTTTGGGTCTCTCAAGTTTGAAGCAAAATGAACATTGATGAATCTTTGCCTTCTGAAGAAAAACAAATAGCAGCATATTGTGCAACTTCTTTGCTTCTCGTTACTTTTCAGGAGTTTCACCCATCCTTGCTTCAGAATACATTGAACCATAAGCAGTAGTTGAATACAATAACTCGAAGTAGAATACAATAACTCGAAGTAGAATAGATACAGCATTATGTATATGGATCCATTTTTTTGCCAGCAACCCAAATATATACATTTTTGTCTGTTAGTGCAAGATGTGGTTGTGTGTTTGTTCTTGTGATGCCATACATTTACAGTTCAGACAATTTACCTAACAAAAATAGCTTAATAAACTACTAATTAGCTGTTTATTAATAGTTAGTAAGGTAGAAGTTGGGTTTAGTTTTTGGGTAGGATTATGGATGTAGAATAAGATCACACTTTATGAACAGTTAATATCTTAATAATAGGCCGGTAATAAGCCAGTAGGTAATAATAACATGAATTGTAACCTAAACTAAAGTGTTACCAAAAAAATGTTTCCTTTGAACAAAAATACTTCTGGAGGGCCTTGTACAAGACAGGCAGCTACGACTGAGAAGATCGGAAAAGCTTTCTCCAAGCATGATAAACGTCTTTGTATGACCTTTCATCTTAGTATGAAATTGCAATCCTGTTATGGGATCTAACCCACCCTGGAAAGAATCCTCGGGAGGAATTAAGGACACCAAACACACCTCGTCAGCAGCCGTTAAAGACATATTTCCATGTGCATCTCTATGCCTGGGAGTTGAAATCGAAGCACCTCTCTTGACATCAACAACAGTCTGTCACCCTCCCTGTGGTGCTGGTGTTTGGAGATCTGCCCCGCTTCCATCATGTTCTCACTGGTGTGGTTTCATACACACCTTCATATCCAATGACACACTCATACTGCCCTAGGACAGCAGCACTGCTCATGCTTATTTTAAGGACGCGCTGTCTTTTTAAATAGTCACTTCTTTTTTTTCAATAGACCCTATTCATAACATGATGACAAAATTCTGCGATGTAAATCTAGAAGCATTTTTTTTCTTTTTCTTGTACTTTCATTTACTATGTACATTTTAATCAATATACTCTGATTCATTACCTTGGCATTACATTATGGAAGGAATAAAACTAACTATGTTAGCAGTCAAAATTTGCAAATGTAACAAACAAAAAAAATTTGAATAATCCATAAATGATTTGTGAATAAACCTACATTTCCATACCATGTGTGCAAGAGGTCAAAATTACCATTTCCTTGGGAAACTGCTGCAAATGAGCAACAATTCAAAGGAAAGTTGCTGCATAATAAATTCTTTGCATTTTTTGCTTTTGCAACTCTTTCTTTCTACTGACCAACGTAAAGAATCTCCAAATATTTTCATAGAAAAACTATTATGGATTTTTTTTTTTTCTATTGCTATGTAGACAAATAAGAATGTAACATCTTAGATGTTTACCCAACTATTACTTTTTACTATTGCTTACTACTGAAACCCCTGAAAATGTAAAAAGTGACCATTTTATGGTATTGTAATATGGCTGTGAAGAGCTCACGCCGGTTCACCAGGTAGCTGTTTAAGAGATTTATTTGATCGTTCAACCTTATCTATATGATAAGAGTGTTTATTTTAGAGCCTGCATATGTTTGTGCATGTGTGTGTATTTGTGTGTTTGGAGTGCTATAGTACTGGCACAGACTGAAGGTCAGGGGAAGTATCCGTGACAGGAAGTGTTGGGCTGCCAGAATCGGACCAGGTTACCACCATAATGAATGGCCGTGCTGAGTGACACCTGGCCAGTCTTAAAGATAGAAGGAAAACAGGGCCCACCTCTCCATTCAGCACACATATGCGCTTCAGAGATGTGTTCATAAACTTTATTCTCCTGCACTTTTTTGTGTACTTTTACAAGAACGTGCTCACGATACGTCCCATATGTACCTGCCTCGGCCGTGCTGACAGGAGCACAGATGGACACTGACTCACTGCTGCAATAACCTGCAGTGGATGCACTAGTCACGGTGACCTGAATATCACCTCGCTTAATACCCTTCACCTCATCCTCTCATCGACAGATACATCATCCCAGGAGCACAGTATCTGTTATTGGACAGAATTTAGGCTTGAAGTTTGTGTGGTCATATGCAGAAGCCTTCTAACTGTATATGATACAATCTCTTGAGATGATATACAACCTTTAGCATGTTGAGATAGTGAAGCCAAGAACAGTTAAGCCTGCAGTTTCATTCCATAGGGACTGGATGCGTCTTAGTAGAGGACATGATGTCCCTTTCCTCCCAAAGCGCGCCGTTTAGGATGAATCATAGCATAGTGTCCATGAGGATTTTTGTATCTGGGCAGCTAAACCTTTGAAAAATATATAATATACATAGTTTACTCTGAAACTGATCAAGTAGTTTAGCTAGGAAACTGTGTTGACTTTCATTGATATGCGTGAATTAGGCTCCTGCTGATATTAAATATTCTTGTTGCTATTATTGCTGAAGCTTTTATTGCGATATACGGTACTATCACGATATTGACCCAAGCTGCAAAAAAGATTTCTTCCTGTTAAAGTAATCAGTTACACTTTAATTTAAGGTGACATAGTTACACTTGTTCCATTCACTTACTATAGTAATTACAATGAATTATGCATAATTACATGTACCTAACACACATACCTAACCCCAAACATATAGTAAATACATGTAATTAATTAATATTACTCAGTAGTTAAATGAAAAGTTACACTGTAACAACGTCACCTAAAATAAAGTGTAACCGATTACTTTAACAGGTTTAATAACCACAAATAACCTAGTGTATTTATAAATGTATACATATAATTAAATACATTTTAATTAAATTAAAACTGCAAAAGGCCTCAGACCACGGTAAATAGACAAGAGCAGAGCTTTTCTGTCATTATTAGTGCTTTTCTTTAAAGTGTGGCGTCCTGCAGTGCTGGTGTTGGTCATGGTATTCAGAACAGTGATTGAGGTACAGTGCATCCTGTTCTCCTCCAGTTTCACACGTGCCAGTCTGTGGAACATCTGCATGGGCTTTCTCAGCATCGACGAATGTCACGTAGACATTATCAATTCTGTCATATTTTGACTGGCTGCATTAATAGCAGGTGTGGATAGACTTCAGCAGGGGTGGAAGAATAATAAATTACTCCATTATGCAGAACTCAATGAATGCAGTGCGGGCAAAACATTTTGCCACACCTGCCAAAGGCTATTGACTTCAGATAAATTACCGGCTATGTTAATGTATGTGCACTGAAAAAAGTCCGTTCAAACTGGGGAAACACGTCAAACTGCTGTACGGTGTACAGTGGATATTTTTATTTACAAAAATAATAAAGAACTACCTCTGACTACCGTAGTGCAGCAATACAATTGAGACCATGGTCCCATGACAGTAAATTAATGGCAAATTTAGTACGTGTGCATGTTGTACTACTCACATTTATATTTTACAGAGCATTTTTAATAGTCACACAATAAGTTTCAAACCACATGTGGTACCTACGGTAACACTTTACAATAAGGTTGTATTAGTTAACGTTAGTAATGCATTAGTTAACAGGAATTAACAATGAACAACTGTTAAGCATTACTTAATATTTGTTAATATTAACTAAACATATATTAACGTGTTAGTTAATGCATTAGTTACCTGTAACATGAACTAATGGTGAACAATGACTGTTCAGAATTACATACATTTCCATTTATTCATTCATTTTCTTTTCGGCTTAGTCCCTTTATTATTCAGGGGTCGCCACAGCAGAATAAACCGGAGACACCCATACACTTCCATACACACACATTCACTACGGACAATTTAGCTTACCCAATTCACCTATAGCGCATGTCTTTGGACTTGTGGGGGAAAACGGAGCACCTGGAAGAAACCCACGTGAACACTGGGAGAACATGCAAACTCCACACAGAAATGCCAACTGACCCAGCCGAGGTTCGAATCGGTGACCTTCTTGCTGTGAGGCGACAAAATGCCCAATCAGCTATTCTATAAAGCCAGACTGTGTTTATAGAATGCACTGTTGATGCCTTGTTTTTAAACAATATTATTTACCACATATTTTATCTATATTCTACACCAATGTTTATGTTCTCCTAAAATGGTCTATTGACATCCTGGTCTATTGATATCCCTCAGAAATACACAATGGACTCTGATTGTTCAGCTGGTCCAGTATGTTCTGAATTGCTAACCGCCTAGTGCATGGTGAAGGAAACATCACACCGGAGGATGGAGTTTATGTGAATTGTAGGGTTAATGATGTCACAAACCCAGGAAGCTTGTTGCAATCCCATTTGCCAATTGTTTTAGGCCTCAAAAAGCAAATTCTGGAAAAGAAAGTTATCCCTTTGCATTGAACTTTGGGCATTATAACTTTGCAGGTGTTGTTTATGCTCAAACAGCAACATTACACACTGTTTAAACTTTAAAACGAGAAATCATAATCAAGGACCCTTTTTAAAGCTCTGGGCATCATTGGTCTGGATGTGTGTGAGCTGTGAGTCCATGTCACCTCCTCTACCCTCACTCTTCCTGTACTCTCTCCCATGTGACACACAGCACCTGCAGGCTCAGGCAGGAAGCCAGCACAGGTGTTAACGTAGAGCCGTCCGCTCGCGGCTTCATCAACGTGCCAGCAGCTATCAAACCCTGAGAATCTCACCCTCGCACACTTCCTCCCTGTCTGAGTCTGCGACACGGTGAGATCCATCGTTATATTACACAGCGAAACCCTGCGACAGGTGTTACGTGTGTGTCAGTGCACTCAGAGTCTAGCTGAAGGATGTGGTGGCTTTGAGCTCTTCTGTCTTTTATGTGCGCCTGTGTAAATATAGAAATAATCAGTTACGGTTGCAGACCTGATTCATCAATTAGCTGCTGCGTTTGCACAGTGTTGCTTTGATTTTAATCAAGGCTGCTTCCCTCATGCTGGATTCTGCTCTGGGTTAAACCACTCAGTATTTGATCACTTGTTCTCTCAGCTGCCTTCAGGTGCTTAGAAACTGAAGTTTATATCGCTCGAATTGACAGAATAATTGCCTCGATGTAGCCGATGTGGTTATTTTGGTCTAAAGCAGGGGTATGCAATTTGAACAAATCACTAGTAATGAACTTTGATGCATATTGTCCTGTGTCTTATTTTCTGCGGCATAATTCCTGTAACTGTCTGGCTATCTATGTTTATTTTTGTCTGTCTGTTTGCATGTCTGTCTTTCTTGTAACAAAATTTAAAACTGGCCATTTTGGCAGCTTGGTTATAAACAAAATTAGCTGATTAGCTTAAATTAGCTCTAATGTATTTCTCATCTGAAACCTGCGATGACATGTAACTGGAGCAACATATTTTTTTTACGTTTTGAAAAATGTAGCCTGAGACCCATAAACTAGGCTGTGGCTGCTTTATTCTCGCCCAACAGCATCTCTAATGCAGTGCATGTGAACAGGTGTGTTTGATTTATGTGATTCACAGTTTTGTGAATATTTTATGTCTTATTTTAAGTCATTAATGTGCTTTTAATAATTTTATTGTATTCTAAGCAACATATGGACACTGTTTCAGCCTCCAAAAGTTTGAATGATGTTGCATGTTTTGGATGATCAGTCTTTTGGTGTGATCAATTCCTGATCCTCCTCATAATGATTTTATTCAAAAATACAGTCAACATAATAACATTTGATGTTCTAAAATATATGTTAAAGAGCCCCTATTTTGCATTCTAAAAGGTCATATTTCGGTTTTGGGGGTCTCCAACAACAGGCTGATATGCATGCAAGGTCAATAAACACTTTCATTGTCTTATAATATGCATTTATTTTTACCTAATTATCTAAACGACTCCCATATGATTCGCTCAGCGATTCATTTGTTCCCAAACCTCTCCTTAGCGCAAAGCTAATCTGCGCTGATTGGACCTGACCAGTCTGTTATGATTGGTCGACTGCGTTCAGCACGAGACAGAGAGAAATGCCCACCATGGCTATGAAGTAGCAGCTGGAATGCTGGAATGCAATAAAGCAATGCAGTTAAACACCAGCATATTACTTTACTCTTAACACTAACCCCAAGCAATAACAACGACACACATTCAGTATTAATCCACACAGTGGCAAAAGTTGAACTATTTTGAAAATTGACTGCGCCACTTGTGAGGAACAGCTGATGGTGGCCATAGCAGGGAGAAACATTCGTCAGGTTTTCAGCGTGGTTTTGGACACAATATGTGAATAGCCCATAAAGGTTTAACCTGAGAGATACAATACAAGCACTGATCTATAATAGATAAGTGATTACAAGCCGTGCGGGGCGATTACAACTTATAACACACAATTAAACACAAACTACTCAAAACGAAGCAACAATTTTAATTACACTTACATGTTATGATCCGGAGGAAGAAGAAACTGGTCCATATGAACTTTAACAGTTACTGACAAAGTCCCTGTCAAAGTCTGACAAAGTCTCTCATAATAGTCTCTGCTGCTCCTTCCTTTAATAGCAAACGGCCGACAAATCCCGCGTTGCAGCATAGGTTATTGTATCAAAAATATGAAAAATGACAGGAACAAAAACAGCACATGATTGGCTATACTGTGGTGTTGTTGTGAAAATGAACTTTAATCATTTATTCCCCGCAGCCGATTCTCCATCTGTCAGTAATCGTCATCTTAGTGTCATGATCAGTCCCGTTATCCCCAGCGCTCCGCTAGTGTCTGAAGGGAAAGCGCGTTCACATTTTACCGGATCTGGAACTACGTATTTGGTGGTGTACCGTATCGATGTAGACGCGTTCAAACAAAAGATCCGAACCCAACTCGATTCATTTATTTGTCTCTGAGTCGGGTATTTTGTTAAAGAATAAATAGTTTTAAACACAGTGCACTTTCGGATTTAAACCTCAGCTGGATGTTTTCATTCACTCAAATGGAAGCTCATTTTCAAAAACCCATAAAAGGGGCTCTTTAAACAAAATTGGATGAAGACAAAAATGTATATAGAATACATGTTGAAACTTTAAAAAAAGAAAGAAAATCAATTATCATTAATCAATGAATAACGTATTCATTAAGTGTGTTTGATTTATTTTTAATTTTTTAAAGTACACACACTCATCGCCAAAGCAGAATGAACTGTCAATTCGTCACAGCAGAATGAACTGCCAATTACCCTGGCATATGTTTATATTACCCAAAAAAGTACACAGTAAGCCTTTTTAATTGCACAGCATGAAAACTGTGCAAGTTTTTCTCAGTGTTTGATTGAAAGATCATAAAAGGCCTATACATTACATACACCCACCCCCAGACCCTCTTTCATTAGAAAAGCGGTCAAAAGTGGCAAAAGAGACACATTTGAATGGCAGGTGTAAATGGGACCTAATCTGTCATGACAGTGTCAGAAAAAGAAGAAAATGTATCTATAGAGAGTTATTCAATCTAATATTATTCAGATTTAGTGATTTAGTAAATGAATTAATCATTTTAATCAATTAATTAATTAAATCTATTATTTAATATAAATAATTACAATTTCAAATAATTTAAAGCTAACGTAAATGATTTGTAAATCTGTACTCTTATTCATGCAAGCAGCTTGTAGGTCATAAGCAGTGTGGGATGGTTTTTTCTCCCGTATTTAGAGGTACTTAAATAGCCATCAACCATGTTTTTAGCTGACAGAAGTATTCACTTCCAGGAACCTGTCTAGAAAATCCCTGGAATGGCTTTGTTCAGGGAAGCAATGATGAGTATGATGAAGTGCACGCTACCTGTGTAAAAGCTTTCATGTCTCATGTCTTAGTTTGATTAGCTATTTATTTCTGGTCTTTTAGTGTATTCTTCTTTCACCCTCCCCCGCAACTCTTCTTCTAGCATTCCTGGAAAACCTTTTTTCCTGATGATGCCATCACTTTTTTAACCAGCTTCACTGTATTTTCTTCTTCTTTTTTTAATTTGCAAAATAGAGTAGTTTGTCTTCCCCTCAGCCCACAGCAACAGAGCTGAAAGACAGATCTCACACGAGCTCATGATGTCAAACACAGCCCTGCTAATACCTGAACAGCTCTTCTTTTCTTGTTATGGTTGTTTTTATTGCTCTAGAGAGAAAACCACCCCTTTAAACATGGACCATATGTTTCCATTTAATCACTCTGTGATATTGTGTTGTACTGCTGTTGTGTTGTATCTGATATAAAACAGAATAGCAGGCAGTTAAAAAAAAAGATGATTTTTATGATTTTCTATCAGTTTGTCCTGTAATTTGTTTATTTCACTTTGTTTTGATTTATTTGATTCATAACGTTTGAAGTTTTGAGATGAGTAATTCAATGTGGGATTAGAGTTTTTGTAAATATGTATATATATATGTGTATATATTTCATATTTTCTTTTTTTAGGAAAACACATTAATTAGATATAAAGTGAGAGCAGAGCCATTTTAATGCCATTAAATGGACAGTTCTCCCAAAAATGAAAATTTCCTCAACATTTACTCATACTAAACTTTTATTAGTTTCTTTATTCTGTTGAAAACATAACAAGGTACAGTATTCTGAAGAATGTTGGAAAAAAAGCAGCCATTTGTCAGAAATAAATACTGTGGAAGTCAATGGCTACTTTTTTTCTTACATTCTTCAAAACATCTTCTTTTGGGTTCAACAGAAGAAAGAAGCTTAAACAGGTATCTGCTCATCAGACAATTTGATAAATGTGTAAATTAAGTCTTGTGTTTTTAACATTGATAAAAATAAATGACTAAATTACTTTTGAGCATCAAATCAGCATATTGTGATCATTTCTATTCATGTGATACTGATAGTGTAATATTCAAACACTATTGCTGTTGTATTGTACTTTTAATAAAAACAGTCGTGGTGAACTTACATTCAAACATAAATATATAAAAAGATAAACCCTACCAACCACAGATACAATGCATACATAGTATGGCACAACACTTGATTCATTTCTCATAAACAATTACTCTTAAAATCAGCACTCGCTATCTGAATGCACACTTTCTAAATTTTTTCTGTGTGCCTTTCTTGAAAACACATTGAACAAGTGTGCTGAAATGCAGTCCTCATGAGCATTTCCCAATACACAAAGAAGTGCAGTTGTATAATTAATGCCACTTGATTCAAGTCCAAGGATGTACAGCATGCAAAGGAACAAAAGGGTACAAAATAGTCCTATTTATTTTATTCTCAATTTTCTGTATTACTGTAATAATTCTTTGTGATTGATGGACAAAGAATGTATAAAATAAGCACAATATTTCAGATATTTCTATGTTTTTTGTTTGTTTGTTTTTTTGTATATTTAAGATTCTGTCTTAAAATTTGACAACTGTGAATTTATTTATTTTTTTGCTTATTTTTATTATGTTGTTGATTTTGTCCGTTTTGGTCAAGACCAAAAGAATCTGGAGAACTATTTGGTTTTAGAGACAGCTCATTTTTACCATTTGCTGATTTAATCGGTCACACTTTACAATAAGATTTCATTAGTTAATGCTAGTTAATGTATTTACTTACATGAACTGTACTCGTATGAACAATACTTTACAGCATTTATTAATCGTAGTTCAACATTTACTAATGTATTATTAAAATCCAAATTCATGCTTGTTAACATTGTATTGTTCATTGTTTGTTCATGTTAGTAAATACATTAACTAATACATCCTTATTGTAAAGTGTTACTATTTCAATTATGAGGGAAATAATATACTGAGAGTTAAAGATTGATTCGTGCATACCACAAGGTCTGGGCCGTGTCTGAACAGCTTTATGTTTGTGCTGTATGGCCCAAGGCTGCTGTTTTCCTCTGAGCCCTGAACATTTGATTTAGGATGGGCTCTCCTTTAGCCATCCAACAACACAGTCTATAGCTCATTAGACAAAGACTTGAAACACTTTCTTATATGTACAGCAGAGAGATGTAGTTAACCTGTTTAACCAGAACACTCTGTGTTCTGTTTCAGGACGCATCCATAGCCCATCGCTTCCATCTGATGAGGGAAAAACATCCAGAGAAGTTCAACAGCAGGTAAGAGAACATGCATATTTATAAATCAGCATATGGAGAAAAGGCAAATTGATAAAAGTCACTCAGATGAATGACGCAAGTGAAATGAAAGGTGGAAATAATTGGTAAAGTTGGTGAACGGGGAACATCTGATAAGCAACTAATACCTTCACTGAGTTTGCGTTCAACTCAGCCATAAAAAATGATGAGTGACACTACATTTCTGTTTTTGCTGACTCATGCTTCATTGCCCCACCCAATTCTGACAATTGTGTCAAATTTAGCACTTTTCATCCATATTTCATCCACCATTTAGGAAACTTTTCATTTGACATTGCACACACATAGGTACACTCACTTTAAGGGCAAAAAAAAGTATGTATTCATTGACACATAAATCATTAATTTGTTAATATAGTATGATATAGTGTTATTAAAGGGTCATGAAACCCACAATTGAATTTTTTTAGATCACGACCATTAGAAAAGTACATTCTGTATGAATGGAATTCTCGATGACAGAATGCGCATTAAAGATGAAGCAATGTGTAGTCTGGCATATTTGGTACCCAAGAAACGTCACGATTTTATCTAGAATCTCACAGTGACTGAACCTTGTAGACTGAACAGGGCTTCACAGAACCATTCAGCAAAGAGATTTTTTGTTGTATCATGAGCAGAATTGTTCTATTTCGATGTCTTTGACAAATGTCTAAACACGCTCAGAAACCTTTCCTCTATCAGTTTAGAGTCCTTACATAAAAAATGATTTTGAAGGGTACTTTTAAAAATCGACCTTCAAAAAGACCTCTTTTTAAGGCACAAATAAATCACCACTGGTTGTTATGGCAGCACAATGGCAGCTGACTGACTGTTTCGATTTATTTGCTAGCTCAAGCAGAGTCTGCGTGTATCAGTCAAGTATCAGTCTGAATGGAGTTTCTTAATTAAATGTTATGCAACTTGCCTC
This sequence comes from Danio jaintianensis, assembly GCA_903798115.1. NCBI lineage: Eukaryota > Metazoa > Chordata > Actinopteri > Cypriniformes > Danionidae > Danio > Danio jaintianensis. The sequence continues at coordinate 8,866,666 of CAIGQV010000001.1, forward strand.
TGCCTCAGCGGTGGAAAGTAAACCGGTCATGTACCTATTAGAGAAGGCTGTTTAGAGTGGAAGAGTAGAAAAGAAATGGTCTAATTTGAGCCCGCTACCAAAGCTGTGTCATCATAGGAAAGAAAGCGAGAAAAACGTTTAAGATGAGCGGGCACAAAAGATCAACATGACATTAGCTAGTCAATACAGCATGAGAAAAGGCAGAAGTGAAAATCATCATTGCTCAGAGATATTTGTTGTTTTGCAGTAAGCATCCATCAGTCTTCCAGCAGTAAAAGGAAAACTGTTAAAACTGACCCCAGAACAGCACTTTGGGTCGCCTCTAACAGCTCTATAAAGTATGATTTTTTTTTTTTTCTGTAGAAAGCCCCTCTGAGCCCCTGGCGCACTTTACAGTAGTCGTTTTGAGCTCCCTTTGATGTGGATCTCTTTCAAGTCCATTCTACTGTTCTCTATTCTCGCTATTGAGGAATGCTGTAAAAGCCTGCGTAGCCCTTGGCCGCAAAGCACTCTGTAAGAATGAGGCTTTTTGTTAAGCATCATTGGTCCTGCTTGGTAAGGCTCTAGACATTTAAGGGTGCCATTCATTCTTTTCAGTAAAGAAACTCGTCAAGGCATAAATATTGAGATTTTTTTAAAAACAATTATTAGTTGCATAATCTGATGTGATTGGACAAGCAGTGTTTCAAGGGTGTTCCAGACCTATGGAAGTCGAAAAACAGAAATGGGTTTTCAGGTATTGGGTTTTGGTTTTCATAACAAGAAATAATGACTTTAAATACTCACTAAAAATTATCTTCATTTCTTTTCTCTTCAATGACAGTCAAGTATTACTTCATCCATATTTTGGCATTTTAATTTCCCAAAACTTATTTGAAGCATTCATCTAAACTTTTATACTATATTCTATTTTAAACATTGATAATAAGAATAGGGCTGCACGGTGGCGCAGTGGGTAGCACGTTCACCTCACAGCAAGAAGGTTGCTGGTTCGAGCCTCGGCTGGGTCATTTGGCGTTTCTGTGTAGAGTTTGCATGTTCTCCCTGTGTTGGCGTGGGTTTCCTCCGGGTGCTCCGGTTTCCCCCACAAGTCCAAAGACATGTGGTATAGGTGAATTGGGTAGGCTAAATTGTCCGTAGTGTATGTGTGTGAATGAGTGTGTATGGATGTTTCCCAGTGATGGGTTGCAGCTGGAAGGGCATCCGCTGCGTAAAACATATGCTGGATAAGTTGGCGGTTCATTCCGCTGTGGCGACCCTGGATTAATAAAGGGACTAAGCCGAAAAGAAAATGAATGAATGAATGACTAATCAAAATATTACTGACAGATTTTTTTAAGTGTCGTGTGACTCTGAAGATGGAGCAATGCCAAATTCAATTTTACTGTCTCAAGAATAAAGGGGGAAAGTTTCTCACTTTTTCACCCACCATCGGCAATATAGATTTTAAGAAGAAATGGGTCCCAAGGCCGACCAAGCAACTTGGTAAACACACTGTGTCACGTACAGCGATCTCTGACGCCAGACGTCCTTTCACCTACGATCATGAATGTCACACCAATAAGAAATATGGTACTTAAGGGCAATCCCGTTCTTCAGCTACAGCCTGTATGTTACAATATAGTTTAAAAAGAAAGCCTTTTCATATGTTTTTACTCTATTATTTTGCTAGATGATGTCAACATGGCAGTTTGTATATTAAAGTACATATGTCTGAAATGTATTAGATTTTACATCTTACATTTATTTAATTATTTATCCATGTTCTTTTCACCTGTGTTTACATAAAATCACATCATCATCTAACTTCCGCATACAGTTAATTTGTCATTTTAAATCCTTATAATGGAATAACATGGTTAAATGTAACTCATTTATTTAGACCAAATATCAAACTGTAATATTGGTCAATTACTGTTCATAACATCAGGCATAACATGAAAATAATTACTGCCTTAAAAATATCAACCAGCATTTTAATACAACTACATTTCTCCTGTTTGTATCACACTATTCCTCTGTGATCACAGCTTTACTGACAATACAAACAGTGCAGAGTCCCTGTGCTCAAGCGTGGAACTAACCACAACTAACTGTTGTGTAATTTAAATGTGTTTTCTAGTGTCTTTCTGCTAACCGAATCTAAAATCGCGCTGCAGGAAGTGTGTTGGATCAGCAGTGACACTGCAGGTCATGTTCATGATATGACAGAGAATGTGTCCTGTATTCAGAGCTCTGCTGTACAGTAGTGAATGATGGGCTTACATAAAGATTAAAAAAACACCCACCGTCACTCAGTTTACCATATTAGAGTGAAAAACTGTCACGGCAGCACCGCTTTTTTAATGACTTTCAAAAATAAGTCCATCATACACGATCTGAATTATGGAACCTGCCTGGCTGAATTAACTAGTTAATGTTTCGTTCGTTCATAATTCATGTGCCTAGATTTCCACCGTGCATTAAAAGCATGGCAACGTGATGCCAAATACTCAAATGGTTTCTCCACAGTTGCAAGGTTTAGTCAAATGCAGCTCATTTGCAATTTATCTTTAACTGATGAACGGACAGACAACCCAAAATAAGACAAAATGGAATTATGTCCTCAGTCCATTTAAACCGTTCTGTGTTTAATCCCAGAGTGAGTCAGCCAGAAGCACAATACAAAACACTGGCAAACCAAATGCTTCATCTGCTTCGCTTTGTTCTGCGGATTTAGAATATCTGGTCGGTGCATCTGCCAATCTATGGCTTTCTAATGAGGGCTGTTCTCTGCGTTTTTAGGATTTGAGGATGCACTCTCGGAGGCATCGTGCCACCAGATGGTACATAAATGATGGTTGCCATAGAGTTGCATGATTTATCCTTATGAACCTGTTTATGTGACGTTTCTGTCCAGCTGTTATAATTCACTCCTATAGAAACTGGCATAATGATGCATGAATAGGATAAAAAAAAAGTTATTTACCCAAAGCTGAAAATTCTTTCATCATTTATACATTTATAGAGACTGTCATCACTTGTTCCAAACCTGTTTGAGTTTTTTTCTTCTGCTGGACACAAAAGAAGATATTCTTAAGAAAGCTGGAAACCGGAAACCATTTCTTTTCGACAATGGATGTCAATGGATGTCAATGGGTGTCGGTTTTCAGCTTTCTTCAGATTATCTTCTTTTATGTTCAATAGAATAAACTCATAAATTCATAAAGGTTTGGAACCACTTGTGGGAGAAAAAATAGTCAGTAAATGTAAATTTTTGGGTGAACTATACCTTTAATTGTTTGTTTCACCACATTTGCTTCAAATTTCTCCATAAAAAAATTGAATAAGTGAATATATTATCAAATTGTTTTTTAATCACTTAATGAATCATAAATTCCTCCAAAATACTACAAACAAGAAAAGAAAAGCAATACATTTTCACCACATTTTTACTAAATAAAATGTTATATAAATCAGGTTAGAAAGATTAGATTAGAAATAGAAATAAAACTGGAAAAGTGGACAAAGGAACAAATTAAAACAGATTAAATTGAGTCTAAATGAATTATTATTTAATAAATTAAATGAATGAATTAAATGAATGTGTTTCCCTCATTTACTCTGTGATATGATCAACCAAAACACATCTTAACATTAGATGTAAACAGGGCCTGAGTTACAGATGCAAATAGATCAAATGTAATAGAATAATTTACAACTTACAGATTTTTCCCATCCATATCATGGAAGCCAAATAGGCTAAAATCTCAAATCTGATTGTGCCTGGGGAAAAAAACAACCTTTTTTCTATTATATTTTAACTTAAAATCAAATGCAAATTGCAGTCAAGTGTGTTTATATGTACCTGCTTGTGTAAACATCCAAACATTCCCGCAGTAATGTGTGATATGCAGGAGGAATATGTGTGACTTGTCTCGCTCAGTCATCTGCATCAGTAGTCGTCTATAGGGAACCTGCAGCCCAGGTGCTAATGACCGCCAGTGCACAATGGACCTGAGGCTCTGTGTCCGCTCCTCCCAATGAGACAGCCAGAGGAAGCTTTGGATTAAGAGGTGTCAAATTGCCTCATAGAAAAGAAAAAAGCCCTCCTAGATGTCTTTGTGTTTTTGATTAAAATAACAATGCTGGTTCTGTGGACGGTCAGCTTCTCAAGCAAACAATGGTAAGAAGGTGAGAGGCAGAGCTGAAGACATATTGGGGCCCATGGGGGGTCTTGTTTCTTTTAATACTGTGGTGAATTACATTCCCACACTTTGTCCTGGTTTACACCTGGCATTAAGATGCCGTTTTGTTGATCCACTCACAAGTTTACAATTCTAAATACAGCTTCAAGCTGAGTCTGAAATGTTTTTAGTTTGTCCACAAAAATATTCAGAGATTAAAAAAAACACATTTACCTGGAATGCTTTCATATTGTAAATTCGCATGTGGTCAAATGTGTTGGAAACAATTGCCACTGAAGATGACCTACTCTCTGCCTACTGACTTAATTCCTAAACATTACAGGCGTGTACTAGACAGACAAGTTTTAAACTTTGCTGTCTGAAGTTACAAGGTCAGTTTAAAGGTTAAATAAAAATGTAGTAATTGCAAAATTCTCTTAACATTCCTTTTGATTCTAGCACAAATCCACAGCAATTGTTGAGGTTTTGTAATAATCAGACCAAAAGGGATATCTACTTCTCCCCACATTGTTTTCTGTTGCCTTCTTGCATGTTTATATGATAATTGTGCACACTTATTTTATAATATTAGATCTAAAGGTATAAAAAGCCTTTTTTTTTTATTGTTGACTGACATTGGTTTTGCAGCAGATGCCATCAGATGGGTAGTTCATTTAAAAAATAAACATTTTCTTACCATTTACATACCCGTAAGTGATTCCAGACCTTTATAAGGCTTTTAATTCTTTCTGTTGAAAACAAAAGAAGATATTTTGAAGAATGCCAGAAATCGGTAGTCATTGACATCAATATTAGGGAGAAAAAATTCTATGGAAGTCAATGGCTGCTGGTTTTCATTGCTTTTCAGAAAAAACTATCTCCATCTACATGAGATCATTCTCGCACACTGGGCATGCGCATATCGTGCTGGCATCCATACTTGTTGTCTACCAGTTGCGTAATGGTCATATGTGAAGGGGGCTTGACAATCAGGGAATGTTACACAAGAATACCAGTCAGAAAGCCACTGTGGACAGCCACATCTCCGTTTTCAAAAGTTTGTGTTTCACTGCATGTTCACATTGAAACTCAACCCATTTGTTTTCAAACTAAAGCATCTTCACAGGTTGAAGATGCCGGGCGTAACCATACCAAAACGTATTCCTTTTAAAACTAAAATACACTAGTGTAAACAATGCCTAAAGCTACATTGTACTTATCATAGTCGAATTTATAAGGGAAACCCCTCAGTGAATAAAGCCCTTGTGATAAGGTTTTGTATGCAGCTGTTAGTGAGGACTGGGGGTGCATTAAAATACATTTGTTTCTGCCTCAAAGAGCCATTGATTGATCATCAGCATGTAAGTCAGTTAGACTACTGTATTTTCACATTGATCTGTGAAAAGCACTGGGCTTTTTCACTCAGAGTTATTTGAGGTCAGGTAGACATCCCTTTTTACTCTGCGGCATGTCATTTGCACTATAAAAATCAAATATGCCATTAAACATGCCATTATCTGCTGTGCTCTAAAATACATTTGTCTGCTTTTCATTTGTCCTGCGGTAAAACATTAGTGTTTTTCTTTTCTCTTTCTTTTAAGATGATGTTTTTGGAGACACATTACAAGCTAATTCAAAATAGCATATCTGTTGTGTGTGATGATTACTGTGCATAATTATAATTGCACAATTTTAATTAATTTGGCCTGCAGTGCTCAAAAGCAGAAAACATGACAAAAGTGATTATTTGCTTAACATGCCAAATCTGGAAAAATTCACCAAAATGCACTATATGTATATATATATATATATATTATTATTATTATTATTTTTTTTATTTTTTTATTTATTTTTTTTTCTTGTCAAACTAATATGGAAGAATGCTAACAAACAATGCTTGACTGTTTGCTTAAATGGCACTGGGATTAAATATTGCCATTTTAAGTTTCAATGGGAACTGTTTTGTCTTGAAGGGCTTTTCCTATTTTAACTATGTTTGTACTGTGTATTAATAAAAAATACTAAATAATACATTTATATTATATTATATTATATTATACTATATTAGAATTAGGGATAATACAAAAACACTAGAATAGATAGAATACATAATAAGAATACAAAAATGTATGCTATGTGCATTTAGACAGTCAAAGGTGTCACAAAATAAAATGAAAAAAAGGGGTTAAGGAAAAAATGCTTAGCATATTATAACACCAGAACAAGTTGCTTCGAAGTAGGACATAAATTCTATATTATTTAAAAGATCTATATTATTGAAAGAACAAAAACAAGACTTCTTTCTTGAATTCACCCCCACCAGCTTCCAATCATCTTTCTCTTCCCTGCTTAAATTTGTTGATTAAGATAATAAATGTCATGAGATGAAAGCGTACTGTTACAATACCTCCTCGGATCACATGACAGACAGAGGAAAAGGCCAAATATGGTCATGACCCGAGCTGCCGTCTGTCTGCTCAGCATGTCCGCATGTGTTTCATAACCCCTAAGAAGGTGTCTAGGTTATGTATATGCAATTGAGGGTGTGTGTATGTATTTTAGTGCAGATACCGTATGTGTGCGTGGGTGTGCTTGTGCGCAGATCCCTCTGCGTGCACATATGTGTGTGTTTGTGGGGCTCAGCTGAAGCCCAGCGTGCCTCTGTTCTGGAAGCTGAAGGTCCTGCTGCTTCATGGCCACGGTGGAGAGGGATAAATATACGCTTCCCTTCCTCACTGTCTCTGACTGCTGCCAACAGAGCAGCCCGACAGAACTGCCCTGACCCTCCGTCCCACACACACCACCAGACACACACATACTGAGGAGCGTGAGCTACGAGGAATTACACCATAGAGCAATAGAGCGAGCTGAAGACTTCCTGAACTGCCGAAAAAAGTTTTCTATTGACTCAACCTATGATAATAAAAAATATAAAAAATAATAATAATGATGATTATGGCCGGCACGGTCACAGCAAGAAGGTCGCTGGTTCGAGCCTGGGTCAGTTGGCATTTCTGTGTGGAGTTTGCATGTTCTGCCCGTGTTCGCGTGGGTATCCTCCGGGTGCTCCGGTTTCCCCCACCGGAGGAAAGTCCAAGTCCAAAGTCCAAAGACATGCGCTATAGGTGAATTGGGTAAGCTAAATTGTCCGTAGTGTATGTGTGTTAATGTAAGTGTATGGGTGTTTCCCAGTGATGGGTTGCAGCTGGAAGGGCATCCGTTGCGTAAAACATATGCTGGATAAGTTGACGGTTCATTCCGCTGTGGTGACCCCAGATTAATAAAGGGACTAAGCCGAAAAGAAAATGAATGAATGATGATTATAATAATAAAATTTATAAACTTATTAACATTAATATGATTTTTATTTCTTCTTCTTCTTCTTCTTCTTCATTATTATTATCATTATTATTATTATATATTTTTTATATGTATATAACCAGATAGAATCTGATTGCAATTAAGAAATACTGTTATTATACTGTTGTTGTTGTTGTTGATTTATAGCATCCTTATACATAAACTTGCTATTATCAATTTTATTTTCATAGAACTTTTTTCCAGCATTGTTTATAAAGGTTTTTTTTTTCAGAAATGATTAATCAGGTAAAATTACAAAAAATAATATTTACTTTATAATTTATTAACATATTACATATTATGGGCTGCATGGTGTCGCAGTGGGTAGCACGTTCGCCTCACAGCAAGAAGGTCGCTGGTCAAGCCTCGGCTGGGTCAGTTGGCGTTTTTGTGAGGAGTTTGCATGTTCCCTGTGTTGGCGTGGGTTTCCTCCGGGTGCTCCGCTTTCCCCCACAAGTCCAAAGACATGTGGTATAGGTGAATTGGGTAAGCTAAATTGTCCGTAGTGTATCTGTGTGAATGAGTGTGTATGGATGTTTCCCAGTGATGGGTTGCAGCTAGAAGGGCATCCGCTGTGTAAAACATATGCTGGATAAGTTGGCAGTTCATTCCACTGTGGCGACCCCATATTAATAAAGTCAAGTCAAGTTTATTTTTATAGCGCTTTTCACAATGTAGATTGTGTCAAAGCAGCTTTACATAGTTCTAGTAAAGTCCAGATTTCAGAGTTGAACTTCAGTGTAGTTTAGTTCAGTGTGGTCTAAATTTCACTGCTGAAAGTTCAAACACCGCAGAGCAAATCCACCGAAGCACAGTTCCACAAGTCCTGAAAAAAAAACCTTGAGAGTAACTATAGGCTCTGTTAGGCACGATCATTTTTCATCTGGCCAAACTTCCTGTTCAGAGCTGCAGTCTAGGCGCTGGAGGCTGAAGAAGCTGGACATCCATTGTGGAGAAGCTGCAGGTGTGAGTAGGGCAGGTTGGCCCGCAGGATCAATGTGGGGACTCGTTTGTCATGGTGGTCATTCAGGAATCAGTCTCATGCACTCCATTTCTCCATGACGACCACAGCATCAGCTCGGGATACGACCTGGTCCAGGATTATGGATACCTTGGGATCATCTCTTCACAGGTCTTGGATCGCATCAATGGCGCTGCATAGTCTCTAGGGACCTCGGAATGAGTATCCCCAGGTGGAAATAGAGAATAAAGAAAATAATTAGCGTAGCTGCTGTTCATAGTGTATTTAAGCAAGATGCAAAAATGGAGTGTTATGGATACAAATAGCAGTTAAATAAACAAACATAGAAACAAACATGTAAAGCATATGAGAGTTTCTAACACAATGTCTGGTGTATTGAGGAGTGTGTCCTACAGGTGATGTCGAGCCAGCTCACCTGCGTGGAGCACATTCATGCATCATACCGTTATGCGATGCATTGAGTGTATGCTTTACTAAAAAGATAGGTCTTTAATCTAGTTTTGAACTGAGAGAGTGTGTCTGAGCCTAAAGGGACTAAGCCGAAAAGAAAATGAGTGAATGAATTACATATTATGTTATAAAATTATATAATATGTAATTACATATTATATAATCAACAAATGAGCTAAGAAAAAAGTAATTAAAATGAATAATTCTAAATTATTATTATTATTTAATGTACAATATAGATTTTAAGACAAAGCATCAAAGAAAGAATTTTGAAAACTCTTCACAAGCCTGTTGACAGTAGAGATTGTTCTGACTGAATGCAATCGCATTGATCCCACTGTCCTGATGCTCAGCCATGCCAGATTACAGAGGATATATTCACACGGCAGGCTTTCTTCTCCTATTCCCATCGCAAGAGGTTCATCACAACTTAAATTTTAAAACCCAAAATTCCCTCCTCATTCTACAGCTCCCTCTCTGATTTGAGCTGTCAGTCAAAGGCAGTATCTGCATCCCCATCAGCAGGTGAAGGCCTGATCTGCGTTGTGACTGATGGCTGTAGTGATACAGAGCCAGATCAGCTCACGGGTCAAAAAGTCATCAGCCTCTGAAGGGATTATGGGAGATGCTTATCTGGATCCGATGAGCAGCAGGGTGTGTGTTTGTGATTGTGTTTGAGGAATGTGTTGGTTCACTGACCCTTAACATCTGCATCACTGTATACTGATTTCAAGCATAAAGGCCTGTTCACACCAAGAACAATAGTTATAATTGCAGAAACCACACCAAAAATGTAGAATAACCACACAGAGGTATAGCATTGTTGGAATTAATAATTCTTTTCCAGCTGATGAGCAAAATTTTGAATAAAAGTAGGTATTTTTTAAACTGCTACCCATACTATATAAATCAATAGCTACCGGGTTCCAAAATTCATCAAAATAACTTTACTTGTGGTCAACCGAAGAGAAAAACACAAACAGGTTTGGAACAAACGGTGGGTAAGTAAATGATGACAGAATTTCCAATTTTTGGCTAACTATTCTTTTAAAGGGTTAGATCACCCAAAGGGAAAATTCTTTTATTAATAACTCATCATGTCATTCCAAACCCTTGAGACCTTCATTTATCTCCGGAACACAAATAGAGATATTTTAGATGAAATCCGAGAGCTCTCTCTCCCTCCGTACAGCAATGGGCCCGACTCGTTCAATAACTATTCTCTCATTACGGTGCAAAGTTCCTAGCCATATGGGCATAGAAAATAGCAACTTTTCATTTTTTGTCAGTTTTAGTACACAATGTAACTGCAGAAGAGTCAAGCTTTAAATAGGAAAATTATATTTTTTACATTTTTGAGTAAGATGCTAATGGTCTAATTCGATTCAATGATTGATGCTAAGCTACTCCCACCAGACCTGGAGATTGTCTGAATGGATTAAAAAATGGTGAAACTGTTTAACTCTAGGGGAAGATGTGGAGTGTTTCTTTAATTTCTGGAATATGACACTTGTAATAAAAGCTATGGCCTAATAAAGAATAGGAAAAATGGGGGAAATATAGGATTTATACAGTTTTTTTTGGTGCACAAAAATGTTTTTGGAGCTTCATATTATTACAGTTGAATCACTGAAGACACATGAAATGTTTTGATAATGTTTTTGATTCCTTTTGTCTCTGGACCCCTGCTATATAAGTAGGATTAGAGAGCTCTCTGATTTCATCTAAAATATCTTCATTTGTGTTCCGAATGTCTTAAAGAAGTTTCATTTTTGGGTAAACTGACCCATTAACTCTTGTCAAGATCATTTTAGCATCACCTTTTATATCTAGCTGGCCTCCTGAATCCTCACTTTTGTCAGGCAGCAATTGATAGCACAGAAAACGTTAAGGGTATGATGCTCCTACCAGGAAAAAGAGTAACCATAGCTAATTGTTTTTTTTCTCAGAGCTTCTCAGATGGATGGTAGCTAATGAGGTTAGGCAGCTTGACCCTGTTGTGAACGCAGTGCGGGTCTAATTGTGATCTCAAATCTGTTCATAATCCCTTAATTTGACAGAATGAAGGTAGCAAGTTACTGGAGTGTAAACTGAGGAAGAGGTGGGCAGAGCTTTAGAGACATACCTGCATGAGAGTGGTTTTCCCATGTGTATGGGAATGTGCAGTGTTGTTGCAATGTGTTGTGTTATTGTTTTGTATTACAGTTTAGCAAACTGAGGTAATAGTCCAAAACACTGTCATATAAACCACTGTGAAATCTGAATCAATTAAATATATAGATATTTGGGCTACTCTTCATTATATTATGTTATTTACTTTTACATTACAGACAACTTCTGTACAATTTTGTATTATTATTTGAGTGAAAATAGAGGCAAAATAGTATGCAGTTGTCATTCAACTTAAAATTAAAATATGTAAATAATAATAAATATAATATAATATGATATAGGGAATAATATTAAACTTTATAATATTTTTAATTGTTAAATACTTCTTGCTGACATATGTGTAAAACCTAGTGGTTTGAAGGATAGATTAATGAGCATTTTGGGGCTGCATTGTGACCCAGTCACATGAGTTTTTTTAATGTGTTATCAAATAATTCTTGTTTTAAATATAACTGCTACAATGTGTCAGTATTTAAATTATTCACCAAATGATATTTTAGTGGTTGTCTTGCATAAATCATTAGAATAAAAAATGCATTATGGTATTTTTTAAACTGGACACATTCTAAAGGGGAAAGCAAAATGTATATTCCCTAAAAAAATGTACTTATCAAGCATATCAAAAAACCTTGAATTTTACATTACAATATGCCATTATTAGCTTATGTCAGCTATCACTTGTGACTCTTGTACCTGAGCAGATTAAGTGCCTTATATAGTTGATAGTGATGTTTGCTCGCTCTGTGTCCATCCCTTGTGGACGCGGCATAGACCCAATTGCACATTGTCTATTATGCAAACAGTGGTGTTGTCATTATCAGCAGAACAACCCTTTGCAGGGCCTTGTCACTGGTTGACACCATCTGATGAGTGTAAATTGCCCTGTTTCAAAACCAATGTGAAAATGCAACACATTTACAGTACAGAGAGAATTGACAGAGTCCTGGTCATGTAAGGTTGTTTTTGCCCTTCTTTTAAGCTCATAGAGTGCACTCCACTATTATTGGAACCCTTTGTAAATATGAATAAAGAAGGCAGTGTAAATGTCTTTTCTATAATCTTTTGATATTTTGCTCAAAATATTAACAAAAAACTGCTCTTATTGAAAACAAAAAAATTGCAAACAACTGTATCAAAGCTGTGTTGTTTGCAAATGTATATATATTCATTCATTCATTTTCTTTTCGGCTTAGTCCCTTTATTAATCCGGGGTTGCCACAGCGGGATGAACCGCCAACTTATCCAGCATATGTTTTACGCAGCGGATGCCCTTCCAGCTGCAACCCATCACTGGGAAACATTCATACACACTCATACACTACGGACAATTTTTAGCTTACCCAATTCACCTATACCACATGTCTTTGGACTTGTGGGGGAAACCGGAGCACCCGGAGGAAACCC
>CAIGQV010000001.1:8879599-8911443 GCA_903798115.1 Danio jaintianensis
AAATGTATATATATATATATATATAAATGTATATACATATTATATATATAAAACTCTATTATGGCTCATTTCCACTGAGCAGTATGGTCTAATACAGTACATTATAGTAAACAAGTATTTCCGTTTCCACTGTCAAAAGTTGCAAATGATACCAAAATAGTGCATAAGTGCATAGTGTATAGTGTGCTATTTGGGACACAGTGAATGATTAATAGTACCATGTATGGTATAACCAAGTAAAGGAACTACTGGCAGTGGAAATGCAAGCCTGCTCAGGTCTACCTGTCCCGAATAGCACTGTACCATACCATTCCCTGGAAACGAGCTATTGACTATATGTGTTCCACAATTATTGGCAACCTGATTAATTCAAATTAGCAAAATATTCCCATTGATATTTTACATTTTCAGTACACCTTGGTGACTAGGAAACTTGTTCAACCATGACCTGTTTCACAGGGCTATAATTGTGAGGCAACATAGTCCAAACTCAGTTTTCATTTATTTCAGGAACATAATTGTGAAAGGTTATCGTGCTTCTCAAAATTGGAAGTGGCTTTAAGAAAATGCTGAAAATGCCCATTTCCACCATCAGGCCAAAAATGAAGAATTTCCAGCAAGTTCTATGTGTTCTGAATGAGCTTTGAAGAGGACACATGTTTGTCTTGTCCAAACACCTTGTTAAGAGGATGGAAGAGGAAACTACAATCTTACATCACCACAAAATGTTTAAATGGTTTTCAAAATAAAAAACTCTATTGTCATCCAAAAACAAACTCAAGAAACTTCATTTTTTTTGTTAATATTTTGAGCAACATATCAAGGTAATATAAAAAGACATTTTTTTAACAGCTTGCGGGGTGTTAGTGGAGGGCATGTGGTATATGGGCTCAGTGTGCTGTCCTCGTCGGGCTCCTCTCGGTGTCTCAGGCTGTGTTAATGTCAGATTGTGCTCAGGTTGCCGATGGAGACTCTGGTTTCTCTATGGAAGCTGAGGCCAAGTTCACTGTCACTCATGTCCACTCACACCTGTCTGCCTCAGCTTTGCTTGTAGTGTATCAATATTTCAGATTGGCAAGGGGCGACAAAATGAACTGGCCTTTAGACTCCCTGGCCCTAACCTAAATCTCAGACACGTCCTCGTGAATGAGCATAGATGAAGCACTCTTTGTAACATTTTGTGCAATTTCATTTAATTAATAGTTAAAAAGCTGCATTTAATCCAAAATATATATTTAAAATTTTTCAGCATCATTACTCCAGTCTTAAGTATCACATGGTCCTTCAGAAATCACTATAATATGATGATTTGCTGTTCAGGATAACTTTCGTATTATAATTAGTGAAGTTTCACAAACTAATTTCGAGAGGAGCGCGTGATATGATTGATCGCGGCTGGTCTCTCATCTGTAATCATTAGTAAGCCAATCGGATTATTCCAAACTCACTATAAATAGCCCGTCTAGCATAACTCCCTTATCTTCGTTTTTTGAAGAATCCCCCCATCCACCCCATCTCCTCCTTTTCCTCCTTTACCAGCGGGAGCTCTCGAGAACTAATTGATCTCGGACCCCCTTACATGCTCATTGACCAGGCGGGAGCCCTGGGCTCAATTATCTCCGAGCTCAGGGTTCTCTCCCAGGACATCATGCCAAACCTGCTATTATTATCAAGCAATATCTAAGTGTAAACTCTTGAATCAATTTTAAAGCAGTCTGTACATTTACAAACATTACAAAATTGTGCATGTATAATTTCTGTATATTATAAGTGTCTCTGGCACCACTCTATAATAAAGCCTTGTATGTTAACATTAGTTAATGCAGTAGTTAACAAGAACTAAATACAAGCAATATATGTTTACAGCATTTATTTCAAGATAAACATGTTATGGTTGAAAAACTTTGATTCAAATTTGATTGTTTAGTTGAACACAAACAAATATTTTAACTTCTATTGTCATTATTAACTTTCTAAATAATATTAATTAAATATATGGGCCTATTTATTGTATGTTTTTTTGTAAATACATTTCAAAAAGTATGTATTAGGCTGAATGGGGCGACATGGTGGCGCAGTGGGTAACACGATCGCCTCACAAGCAAGAAGGTCGCTGGTTTGAGCCCAGGCTGGGTCAGTTGGCATTTCTGTGTGGAGTTTGCATGTTCTTGCGTGGTTTTGCGTCATGCCCGTGTTTGCGTGGGTTTCCTCTGGGTGCTTTGGTTTCACCCCACAGTCCAAAGACATGCGATATAGGTGAATTGAATAAACTAAATTGGCCGTAGTGTATGTGTGTGATGCAAGAGTGTATGGGTGTTTCCCAGTGTTGGGTTGCAGCTGGAAGGGCATCCGCTGTGTAAAACATATGCTGGATAAGTTGGCGGTTCATTCCGCTGTGGCGACCCCTGATTAATATAGGGACTAAGCTGAAAAGAAAATGAATAAATTACTGAATGAATGTATTAGGCTGAGTGACATTAATTAATTGTTAAAATACAAATTGTAGATTTGAGTTTGTATTTATTTCACTGATACTTCTAAAGTATCAGTGGAATCTGATACTTCTAAACTGAACAAAAACACCATTTGTGTAAATCTATGTTATGTGTTGTTGCAAATGATGAACATTTAGGTGTTTTTTATTTAGGTGTCTTTTTTTGTCCGTTGACAGCCCAAGGCTCTGTTCATCCCATAATATTTATTTTCACGCTTGCATTAGCATCAGGGTGTGTAAACGCAATCTTGTTTGTTGTTCCAGTGATAGAGCAGCTGCACACTGAGTCATCGTTTTTTTGTTGTTTTTTTTCACCAGTTCAGTATACGTGTCATTTCTATGACGAGTTCATCACCACTTTTTGTCTTCAAATGAGCCCATTCTGTACATCTGATGACATTGATTATTGATTCATGAGAACCGTAAAACATGTTTACTTATTTATGCACCGAGTTTGAATATTCATGAGTATGAATTATTAATCATATTCATTGCACACACCATTTGCTGATATTCATGTTCTTGCCACTAAATAGATTTCATCGGCTGAGTGTAAAACGTGTTAAAGTCCTTTGTTTAACGTTGAACTATTTTTGTTCTCTTTCCTCAGGATGAAAAACAAGTTGTGGTACTTTGAGTTCGGCACCACAGAGACCATTTCAGCCACTTGTAAAAAGCTGAACGAAACCATTGAGGTGGAGGTGAGTTCGGGACTTTCAGCCCATCAATAGGGGCCTGTTTTAGCTTACAGCGAATGTTGTAATTATATACAGCCACATTCACAGTCTTTTAACTGTGCGCCGGGTCAGTGTGTCCACTGAACACTTCCTTCAACAAACTGTGATTGGTGAATGCAGCTGGCGACAGTATCTACAGTAAACCTCTTGCACCGTCAGTGTTGAGGGAAAACGTCAGGACGTCTATCTGAACACAAACAGTAGCAGACAAGCTCTGTTGACAGCATTCCTAACATGTGATCATTTCACACTGACCAGTTTATGCCTGTGGTTGCATGTTCATAATGAATAATGCAGTTTCACTAGCAATGAGGAGTATTTCAGTTCTTAAATGAAATTGTCATTTATAATTTTTTTTAATTGTTTTGGTACTATTGTCATATAAGTAATGTGTACTTTTTCAAATCTCTTAATACAAAATTTTAAACTGATCACACTTTTAATAGCACTAGTCATTCTTTCAAAACCTTTCAAAAATATTTTCATTCTGTATAATCATTGTTTCAGAACACAAGATCATTGTGATTTCATGTATTGAGAACATTGGTTAAATCCCCAAAACACAGCAGTAAGATCTTTTTTTAACTTAGTACTTTTAACAGTTAGTTCATTCAGTACCAAACAATACAAGGTACAGTTTGAAATTGACTTTGTGCTAAATATAAATTTTATTGTACTGTAAAACTGTATACACAGCCATCACAGCAAATGTTACTCTTATGTTCAGACAAACCGACAAAACATTTATACAACATGAAAATGTGTTTAAAGAATACATCAATTCATTTGCATATGCAAACAATAGATAAATAGCCCCACCCACAGATAATTAGCTTTATTATAAAAGCCACATTTTATAATTTAATTCAGAAATAATGTAATACAAGATACCAGCAGCCCTACATAATACAAACGTTTACAAACATCATGAACTTTTATTTTAGTTCCCCTCTACAGCAAATCCTTTTAATTTAACAGTACTCAGGACAACATGAAAACATGCAGAACATTCTCTATTAAAGATCTTTTATTAAAAACATCATCTAAAATGTATTTCTGAAAAAAACGGAAATGTGCTATACAAATACTCACAAATACAAATGCATGTACATGTTTTGCTCCCTTGACATTTATTGCATTACTTTATACATAAAAAAAAAACATGACTAATACATAGTAAATATTAAATAGTTGCTTGGGGACATTACCAACAGGCCCGCTGAGTGAACTGATTTGCCCTAAAGGGACTTTGGCTCAGAGGGTCAGTTCTGAAATTAGAAGAGCAATGAAAACATTAGGAGTTGTGGAATTCGCATTAGGGAAAGAAAGTGGTTTCCTTCTCCCACCCTTGTGTGGGATCTCACGCAGTTTGAGGCATCTGATTATGTCGTAAACATGTCAGCGTTCGTCTTTTGAAGTTTGTGTACTTTTCCACTGTACTAACGCCCACCGTTTGATTCGGGGTGGTCTCTGACATCATACAATACTGTACAGCATTTCTATTTTTGGATTGCCTGGAGGCATTTTTAGACCAGTTTCGCATCTCTCATGTCTGGAATGTGATTGTTATTGATGCAACACCAATAGTTAAATGCCTTTTTGGGTGAACTATTCGAGCTATTTGAACAATTCTTTCTAATAAAGTATACATTAGTCCTGTAAAGTTTGATGTTTGCAGATTTGTTGTTGTTGTTATTGTTATTGTTGTTGTTGTTGTTGTTGTTGTTGTTTGAATGTTGTTTGCTTTGAATGTTTGTTGTCGTACTTTATAAAGTTATTACCCTAAAAATACATATTTTGTAATATAACCATAATGACAATTCAAGGTAGAAATACTCAGAAGTCCTTTAGTTTTGTAATTTTTATTAAAATAACAATGTTAGAATGAAATATAAGCACATTTAGGAAAAGTTAATGCACTGTAGTTAGGTTTTATTTTACAGTTACAAAAAAAACTGTCGTAAACGTATTGTTGGTCTTAGTGTTGTAAAAATTATCATTATTCTGCATGGATGCATTAAATAAGTCATAATTTTTTATTGCTGTTCTTTTTACATTTATGAAAAAAAAATCCTGAAAAACAAATTGTAGCTACCTCAAAAAAAACTGTTAAAACTGTTTTCAACTTTGATAATAATACATTATTTTGATGATAAAACATGATCAGGACTATGATGACCAGAATAATGACACTAAACACTCAGTGCTGTCTTTGAATGTATATAAAAGCAGAAAAGTTCACATTTAACTATGTAATTTTAATTATTTTACATTTTAAGAAATTAAAAGTTAAATTAAAATGTTGACTTTTAAAAAAAAATCATATAAATGCAGTCTTGGTAAACAGAACTTCTTTCCAAACCAGAAAGTATATAAAATTGTCAATTGTCATATACCAATATGAAAATCTACTTCTTTTATCTACTTTCTTTGTATGCATTTCTGCATTCTGTTTTATATTCTCTGTTGTGTTGTGTGTCTGTGCCAGTGTGATGGCATCATCTTGGACCTCAGCAGCACATCTCTGGAGGGCATCGCTGTGCTCAACATTCCCAGCATGCACGGGGGCTCTAACCTGTGGGGCGAGACCAAGAAAAGGCGCAATTACAATCGCATGAGTAAGAAGATGCCAGAGAGAATGACTGGCAGCACTGTCACCGATGCCAAGGAGCTCAAGTTTTGTGTGCAAGGTGAGTCAGACTTCTGAATAAGATCTAGTGCTGTATCTGAAATCACCCCTATACCCTCATTCACTATTCCCTACATTAATCCACAAATATAGTCCACTTAAAGAAGTGAATGAAAATGAGTGAGTGAATTCGAGCACTTGAAGGGATGTTATTTTGGTTGTGTTTTGCTGGTTGATATATCCCTGATAAATCAGAGTAGATTGTAAACTTCTTGGTCAGACCATGTGATAGTTATTTAACACTTGATTTCTATCATGTATACAAACGTTACTTTAATCAAATAATATTTTGAAACTTACACCGATAACATTCCACTGTGGATTCCATCTTGTGGCCAGATGCAGAAATTTATTTGGCGTGCAGACTCTCACAGCGTGTCCTAACTACTCGCGACACACCACCACGACATGCATTAAAAGATATCTTTTCCATGTTAAAAGGAGTTTTTGTCCTAAGCATCTCCAACGGTGATGCACAAAATTTCCATTTTAGAAATGCCTTCTATTTCCACGGCACCGGACAGCGACATATACTACTATGGCAGTGATCACCTTACGTACAGATTATGTGCTTTATTCAGTGATAAAATCTACCAATGTGCGTTTAAATACTGTTTTACGTGACATTTATTGCCATACTACTGAAAGCAGCAGCACCAGGAAGTTCACCTCAGATCTTGAAAATAAAATAACTAGCAGACGGTTTGAGAATGAAAGTCAGAACTGTGACACAGAACTGTGACTGTGCAAACCAACGACATCAGTCACTCAGTAGCCTGTTAAAGAGGTTTAATATGTATTCATTAGATTAACGGCCTTTACTATTTTGTTGGGAGAGCAGTGGCTGCTAATTAAATGTTTCTGTCATGTCTTGTCGCGTTTGGTGCAGACAGCCAAATTGCTTGTCACTGCAATCATGTCGCATGTTGTTAGGACACAATGTCAGAGTGCATTATGGGTGTTCTCAAATGCTATCTCACGGCAATTTGTAACTTTCTGATATAATGGCTAATTCATATGAATTTGTATGAAATGTATATGGAATGTCTCATTCATACATTATAGTAAGATTTGCTCATTCCCAACGATGGTTGGGTTTAGGGGTGGGGTTTGGTGTCACGCCTCCTTTTAAATATCGTACATTTACATTCATACGAATTAGCCACTAAACTATCAAAACGTAAAATAGTTACGTTTCCTC
This sequence comes from Danio jaintianensis, assembly GCA_903798115.1. Taxonomy (NCBI): domain Eukaryota; kingdom Metazoa; phylum Chordata; class Actinopteri; order Cypriniformes; family Danionidae; genus Danio; species Danio jaintianensis. Next base: position 8,886,721 of record CAIGQV010000001.1, read on the forward strand.
ATGAGATCAGGCTGGTATTCTCTAGCTGCTGAGTGTACATGGGGTGTACGCGGTACATTGTGGGATTAATTGAGTGCACTTCAGAAGGTCCACTATGATGTCGGACACCACTAGAAATGGCTGCTCTCTCAAATAGTGCACTATTTAAGGGTATAAGGGGTGATTCCTGAAACAGCCTAGGTCTCCTGCTAAATATTCTTACAAGCTTCTACACGTAGTAATTAAATTCAGTAATTGCTTCTGGCTGCTTCATATAAAAGCTGCTGACGAAATTGACCCAAACCTCTGATTTCCTGCCACTTCTAATACGTTTGAAATTACTGGCCATCTTTGGTTGATCAGAACACCATGTGGAGCAGTTTCACATTCAGCTCTGAATCACAGCTGCTCTTAACCGTCGCTAATGAGCACGAGTCTCTCCGGCTGCTCGTTACTCTGATGTTCAGTCTCACTTTGCTTTGGGACTTCCTGCATTCGTATCCCATAGTGTTAAGCACCATTAGCAGTGTTAATCGTCATTTAGGGATAGCGCTATCTGTGTCAGTCCCTCACTGACAGAGAAGCTGCAGCTTTCCCAGATCCCATACTACTAGAGCCTAGTGTTGCCATCCTACCGAGTGTCCTTCGGGGGAGGAAAAGTCACCACATTCGGCCGTGTGACGCCAGCCTGCAGGACCCTGGCGTCACCATCAGCTGTCTCAGTCAGAGATCCACTGTTCTTTTCAAGGTCAGAGCTGCAGAGGCTGTTTCAGGTGCCAGTGAATCAGCTTCCGGCATCAGGCCGTCGTTTTGTCCAAAGGAAGTAAACATTTGTCATCGTTTTCTCACAGTATATAATATTATATTTTTTCTGAACATTCAAGGTGAAGGTAGTTGGATATACACAAGGGGAAGCTAGACTACCTGTGTGTGTATGGCATTAAGCTGCAGTTTTTATTCAGCATACAAAAGGTTTGTCCTTGGATTGGCTTGGAGAGACTTGGTGGAGAGAAGGGTTATGGAATGGTTAAAAATCTAAGAGTTAAAAGGCAGTTTCAGACAATTTCAGACTGCAATAAAAAATAATATACACTTCCATTCTAATATATATATATATATATATATATATATATATCAAACAGCTGAAGTATCTGCCAAACTAGAGTGATTTTAGTCTTCTACATGCCACTGGTTAAGGGAGGGATACAAACAGGTGAAAAGGCTGGAAGAGTGCTGATACTAGTAGTATCAGATAGCTGTCAGCCAATCAGATTCAAGAACTAGAAAGATATATGTATAATATATGTAATAAATATATTACAAAGTTTATTTGTTACATAGTTATATTGTTTTGAGTCATTTGGGATGCAGTGACACAAGGTCAAATCTTTTGCTCAACAGTTCTAACGCTTTTGAAGCTCGTACATTTTCAGGCAAGTCATCATGCTGTACATATTAGGAGGTTTGCGAAAGTGCAGTGAGGGGTTTGCATCTTTGATAAACTATGACAGTTTGCGTTCATTGAAAAGTAAAAAGGTAAGAATGAGTAATACATCCATATGAAACAGTCTCTTATAAGTGGCATTGCATCTTCAGTTTCATGCTCTGAGTTTTGATCCACTTCAAATGTTGATTACTGTATAATTGCAACCTTATAATTCTTCTGTTTTTTTAGTTGTCTTTCCTCCATTTTTTTACTATGATGTGGAAAAGAGATTTCATATGCACATTTAAAAATCTGTGCTTTTGACATTATTTACAGTAGTTTAACAGTTCCTCAGTTCAGTTCATCCCACCAGTGGCAGTGAAGTGTATGCGCAAAAGTGCACATGCTTACAAAAATTGTGATATGCCTGTCTGCTTATAGTCAAGTCCATATATGGGCTTCTCCTTTCAAGCCAACATGACCATTGTGTGGGAAGTGAGACCCTTGAGATGTTTTTGTTTTGCTGTTTTTGTTATTTTTAGGTGACGTCAGTAAATGGCGGTCGTGACCTTTGAGAGCAGAGTCTTGATTTTGAAATGCCCTCTGATGTATTAAGGCACCTCTGTCTTTTTGATGACCTATGTGTCCATCACCTGTTCCTTCTCTCTTTCTTTGATCTGTTTCTGTGTTAATGTGTGCGTGCGTGCGTGCGTGCGCGCGTGTGTGTGTGTGTGTGTGTGTGCACGCTCTTCTGTACTCCGCTGAATGAACTCACATGAATCCTGTTACCATGGAGAAACTCCGGCCCTTCTGAACTGAGCATCAGTGTAGAGATTGAAAGAGAGAGAAACAGAGAGGGAGAGAGAGACTATGTTTACTCTAGTGCGTTTTCATTTTAACATGGTGTTTAACAGTTTTCAGAAAAAGTTTCACGACATGACTAGAATCTTATAGTAGCTATGTATAGCATAAACATGTAGCATATATATATAATCATTAAATTAACCTAATTATTTATAATGGGGCTTATTATTAACAAGTTGCACTGAGAAAAAAAATCATTTAAATGGGCTTAAAAATGTTACCTGTATTCAGAACCCAACAAAATAAAAGTCTTGATAACACTTTATGTTTAGGTGCATTTCTCGCTATTAACAAACCATAAACAATGAATTTTAGCTTTTAATAATTTGTTGCTTATAAAAAAGTTATTAAGGTAGTAGTTGGGTTTAGGTATTGAGTTGGAATAGGGATGTAGAATAAGTCGTACTTTATAAGTACTAATAAACAGACACTATCTTAATTATAAGTAGGTAATAAGCCAGTAGTTAATAATGGTAATTGGTACTTAACCTAAAGTGTTTACCAAAATCTTATCTTTTATATATATATATATATATATATATATATATATATATATATATATATAATTATAGTTCAAAACTGCTAAAGTACTGCTAAATAGTATCTGTTATAAGCAACACGATGTATTAAATTGTGTTGAGAGAAAAAAAGTCATATTTACATGGACAGCCAATTGAAAAACAACTACTATTGTTTTCTGTTTATTTAAGCAACCATATGTTACACTGTGAATATTTTTAAGGAAATAATGCCTTGTACTTCACTCTAGTTCCATATATATATATATAAAACACCATCATTTGTCAGAGAACTGGGTGTGTGCAACTGACCATTTAAATCGTGCTGTGTAATATTTTCTAACATGTATGTTTGATTGTGCAATGTCAAGTTAGTCTCATTGCTATGGTATATTGTCGGCATGCATGATGCTCAGTGGTGATTACATTTTTTGTTATTAAAGCACAGAAATAAAATATCAACTGTAATGTTTACATTTATTTGTGTATACTCACAATAAAAACACAATAAAAATATGCTACTTAACTTTTATAAATCCTGTCTCGCTAACTTTTTAAACCTATGCAAGTACATTTAGCATAAGAAAATATACCCTTTGGTCAAAACTGAGTGTTGCCCACACTTAAACATTGATTAAATACTCCACACTAAATTTTGTTGCTTTATATTAGATGTTTTGCAAAGACGGGTCATTTTTTGATGCGTAGGACTAGCGGAAAATACAGAATTCTAAGGCCACACAAGGGTTAAATAAACATGCAGTATGTGCTTTCTTGCGTTTTCCAAATAAAACAGGGCATGAAACACTTCCAAATGTTTCCATTGTTAAGGGTCAAAAACACTTTAGTGTAGAAGTCAGGAATAAATGCTGCAAAGGTTTTGGATTTTTAAATGAAAATGCACGTGTGTAAATGTAGCCAGATAGAGACTCACACAGAGACAGAGAGTGGGCTGCTGTGTGACTCATATCAGTAATCTTTAATTGGCCTTCAGGCACAAATACTCAACCACACAGCACATACAGTAAAGATCTGTGGTCAAATCCCATCCAAAGTAACTCTGATCACTCATTCGTTTACTTACTTAGGCTAATAGTTCGACTTTTTTAAAATTTAGTTCAGCATGAGAGCTCAGTAGTCATGTAGGTGATGGCGGCTCTCTCCACACAATCACATGGCACAAGTTACACTCTGTGAAAGTGGCTTGCTGTTTACCTCTGTAAGATCATGACCTCATCTCCACCTCTTCATGGAGTGTATTTTGAGGTTCATGTGAATAGAGAATTCCTCTCACCCACTATACGTAATAATTTCCGCATGACTCAGCTCATAATGGATGTCTTTATATGACTGCAGCAATAGAAAGGGTGCTGTTAGACTTGTAGCACTGAATATTTTCTGTAAAACCTAACAATTGTAGATGCACAGGTGTGAAAAGAGTAAAATAGCATACTATTGCATTCTATTCTGCTCATAATAAACAAGCATTTCTTGCTTCGTTTCTGAATGAATCTGCATTTAACGAATTGGATGAATCAATGTTTTTTATTTGAGCATCATTAATCATTTCAGGGCGTCACGGTGCCGCAGTGGGTAGCATGATCGCCTCACAGCAAGAAGGTCACTGGTTCGAGCCTCGGCTGGGTCAGTTGGCATTTCTGTGTGGAGTTTGCATGTTCTCCCCATGTTCGTGTGGGTTTCCTCCGGGTGCTCTGGTTTCCCCCACAGTCCAAAGACATGTGGTATAGGTGAATTGGGAAGGCAAAATTTGTATGTGAGTGAATGAGTGTGCATGGATGTTTCCCAGTGATGGGTTGCAGCTGGAAGGGCATCCGCTGCGTAAAACATATGCTGGATAAGTTGGCAGTTCATTCCGCTGTGGCGACCCCAGATTAATAAAGGGACTAAGCCGAAATGAAAATGAATGAATGAATTAATAATTTCATATTCCATATCAGTTGATTCTTTTAATTATTTTATTAAACTTTTTATTTATATATATATTATTTTTTAAATCATGAAAGATATTTTATAAAATGTCAGTAACAAAAGTCCAATTGTAAATACCAATTCAGTGTCAGCTTTTGAAAATAAAAAATCACGGACATTGAAGCCTATACGTTTGTCTATTAGGCCTGTATTTTATGTCTAAACAGTTAGGCTCTAATAAAATTAATGAGTTCTATAATTAACATACTGTACTTGATGAGATTGATTTATTTGATGATAATGAGTTAAATTTAAACATGAAATAATTATGAGGAAAAAGCCGCTTAATCACAATAAATTCTATTTTGGCAGAAATTATGTTCATTTCTGCCAATAAAACCATTAGTCATAGTCAGAGTGTTCAAGATTTCTGTTGACTTTCCATGTTTGAACACTTCAGTAATGAGGATGAATTTGTGTGCAAAGCAGCATCTCCACATCTCTTATCTCAAACCGGCTCTTCCTTTTCCTCTTTTTATTTCAGGGTCACAGAGGGACATTTTGTCCTTTCACCTGCTTCCCACACCCTTTAACTCGTCTCTTTCTTTCTCTTCATGGCTGGTACACAAGTCGCTCCACCCTTCCCACTGCGATCTTGCCACACACTGCCTCGTGCTGATGTCTATTTCAGGGCATCGGGGCTATTCATTGTTACATCCCACAAACAAAAACACACACGCACTCTGAGCCTCGTAAACACAGAGCGGATGATTTGTGCTGCGTTTCCTCACCACCGTCGCACATGACAGGAATAGAATCGAAACTCTCCACCCAAAGAGCATTGTGGGAACACGGTGACTCAGTGGACGAAAGGGACACTTTTCACTGCGGCCAAAAAAGCCAATCGACAGCTTTGCTCTCGCTTTAGCAGGAGTGATGGACGTTTGAAGAGTGGCTCTTACCCCTTGGGGGTTCGAAATCATTGAAGATGTTTCTGGCCCAAGGGGCTCTTTCCCATGATCTGCATCATGAGAGCTGTGATTGTTGGCCTGCTTTGTGAGAGGAGCTTTGTTTGTGAATGGCATGGGAACAGAGGTTGGGAGACTGGCGAGCTCTTCTGCATGCAGAGCGTCAGTGAATGGAGCATGTGCCGACTGCGCATCCGTACAGTGAGCCTGTGATACATGAGCAGCGTGGCAGACTATCAGTAAAGCTCTCATTGAACAACACCCACTCTGCTATGTGAGTCATGACAAGTTATGAAATCCTAAACAATGAAAAAATTAACACCTATCGTTCATTTGAGCTCGTTGCACCGATTGTAAAATGTCTGCTGTGGTGTGAGGCTGTTTTAAGACGTGTCACAATACTGACATAATGAGAACACCTCTAATGAATAGAGGAATGGCAATGAAGTGTCATGAGGAATATGTTGTATAAGCAGAGCAGGAGCTATAGATAGTGTTTGAGAAAGAGTGCAGAAGGGCCCAAAAACAGATGAGTTACCAAAAAAATTGAATACAAAATTGTAAAAATGCATGCCATTCCATACCATTTGTATGGAATATTTTTAAGAAATTCAGCAATAATATAAGTTAACTGGAAAGCTAACTTAGCTGTATTTGTTGATGCTGCTGTGTCTTCTATTTTCAGAGGTAGCTGTGTAATACTTAGTTTATATTCTGAGTACAGTATAGTCAGTTTTAATAGTTAGACCTAGCATTAATTTAGTTGTTCAAATGTAAAATGAGGTAGAAAAAGGGGATATACTGTTGCACCCTGTCCCTGTCTTCTCAGAAACTGTGGGGGAAACTTGTTTGTATATTCATAGAAACCAATATGCTAAAATATTAAAGACAGTGCAGTAGATACAACAAAACCTTATCCTCCCTAGAGAGTATATATTCACATCACTTTCCAGTGTGAACACACTCCCTTCAGAGGGAATGAGTGGCAAAATATTCAGCAAAATGGTGGTTGTAATAGAGACAGATGTTTACTTCTGCTTTTGGGCTTTTTTTTTTGGCAGTCTGTAGAATGATAGCTCCAAAATTTTGTTAAGGTCTGTTAGCACAATTGATCAGTTTATTGAAATTGCATTGCTGACTTTTTCAACTTGCTGTCAGCTGCTCTAAAAGAATAAACAAACCAAGGGCTTGTGGGTCATTTGAAGGTTTTTATTAATGCACTGACAGGGGTTCTTTGCAGTGCTTTGCCTAGGGCTCTGGTGTGCAACCCCCTTTAGAGATGATCTGGATCTGTTGGTGACATCATTGAAGTTGACCTTGAATATAGAATGACATCTTGACAGCTGAAAGTTCATCCTAAATGCTTAATGTAAATGGCTAAATATAGAAGTCAGAAACCCTTGTTATTAGCAACATTGATGCCCATTAAGTAAACTGTAGCCAACAACTATTTTCTCATGCTCACACAATATACAAGACACTGACAGCAATTTGGTGTCCCAGTAAATCCACAGTTCTTTTCCATTTTTTTATCTCTTGAAGTAAAAATATGTTGGAAAATAGGATAAAAATAGCAGAACAGTTTTATTCTTAAGAATGTTCTGCAAATCCAGCCCCAGAGTAGACTTAATAAAGAACTATGATATAAAAGTGTGCTTAAGAAGAGTTGAAAAAAGAGCAAATAGTAGCCTACACAGAGCTTGATCAAAAAACATGCTAGTTAAGTTGAGTAATATAGTCTAGAGAGTATACAAATACCCTGGAAATTAAGCATGTGAAGGAAAGACATAGAGATGTTTGAGTGCGTTAGAAAATCTCCGGGATAAGAATGTCTTTGAAGAGTGCATAAGATGACCTTGGGAAAGACATATGCTCAGAAAGAGTGCAAAAGAACATGCTTTGTGGGGAAGAATGCAAGAGAAGCGCAGAGGAATGCTCATTCTGGGTGAACATGAGCTGTAAGTGTGGACGGTGGATTGTGCTCTGAAAACACTGAGTGGTGACTCTTATGCTCCGTCCACGAGCCAAGAGAGCATCCACCCCCGCACCTCTACCACACCACCATTACACCATCTGCCTGCTCTTCTGCTGTCCCAACACACCAAAGGGACAGCACAGGCCAGAGGGAACCAGAAAAAACAAGAAATAATTGCTGTCCTCACACATAATGCCTCCCACAGACCCCTCTCATTAGAAAAGACCTGAAATAGAGAGTTTTCTGTCTTCTGATTGGTCCTGAATTGGTTCCTCAGAGTGAAATCAAAGAACAAGCTGGTGTAATGTTGTTTTAGATTAAATCAGTAAAAACTAAAACTTTTTTCTTTTTTTTACTTTCTTGAAGTGCTCAGCTGGTAAACACCTTGAACTATTATTGGTCCATGGCGATTCTAGAAGTAAACAGTTCATCAGCAGTTCTGATTTATTTCGTTTACTCAGTCCATGGATGTCAGACATTTGCGGATAACTATTGGTATTTGATTGAATTCGACATTCTAATTCTAATAGCCAGGAACAGTGATGCACAAATCTCAATCTCTCTTGTGGGGGAAACCGGAGCACCTGGAGGAAACCCACGCGAACACGGGGAGAACATGCAAACTACACACAGAAACGCCAATTGACCCATCCGAGGCTCGAACCAGCGACCTCCTTGCTGTGAGGCGATTGTGCTACCCACTGCGCCACCGTGCAGCTCCTATTTAAATATATATTTATTATATTTTTATATTATATATTTTTAGTTGTCTAAAGCTATTTACACGAGTACATGTAGTGTAAATAAACGTGGTGTTTATTTGTTTTATCTATAGAGGCAACCACTGTAATAACAATCCACAAAAATATGCAACACTCATTAGCTTTGGCAGGTAGTGATATAAATTATGTTGTAAAAAAAAAAAACTTAAGTATTTACATAATGGTCTGACTTTAGCTTTGTAATCTTATGCTGCCTAAGACCTATACAAAACAAAACCAGAAGACAGGCTGAATAAAAAAGCTATTTCACTCTCCGTAGGTGGTGTTTATTGAATGTTTTCTTGGTTATTCAATATTCATTCAATATTCATTATATAAACATAATATACAGCAACACTGGCATATTTTTCTATGTTCAACACTGTAAAGCTGCCTATTTTAGAGCAGTCTATTCTTTGTTTTATAAATAAATGGGATTTAAAAGGATAGTTGACCCAAAAATGAAATTACCTAATCATTTATGCTCCCTCGTGTGGTTTTAAACCATTATGAACCATTTCTTCTGCTGAACACAAAACAAGATATTTTGAAGAATGTTGGTTGCTGGCACCTACCAGCATTTTTCTAAATATCTTCTTTTGTGTTTTAACAGATGAAAGAAACTCAAAAAATGTTTTGAACAAATGATGACAGAATTTTCATTTTTGGGTGAACTATTCCTTTAACTTGACTGGACCGGTGTTCTGAATTGCAGAAGATATTCGGTAACAAGACCCCTAAGTGAATGCTGAAAAGGAACAGTTTAGAGTCTTTTTTTTCTGCTGTAGGCTTTCTCCTATTTGTTATTTCTGTACGTTTTTACTAATGATAAGCATCACAAAGCAGATTTACAGAGCATCGGGTCTCTACTCCAGACAGCAAGCACAAGGTGACCGCAGACAGGAACAGCTCGGAGACAAATGAATACTTGTCACCTGTGTGCACATATGATCAGAGCTTTCACATGCAGGTTCACTTTTGTGCAAGTGACTTTCAGAATGTTAGCGTTAAAGGCTATGCTGACTTCATTTGAAGGGGCTTCCACAGTTGTAAATGGCAGTGATCAACTAAAGCTTGATATTTTCTATGATAAACATGGTCAGTGCGGATCATATAATTTGTTTACATCACTCTCATTTCATTCTATACCTCTAACACAACCCTGCTCATCCTGGACTTAATATCCTCCAAACAATGCATTCTGACACGGTTACATAAGAAGGCGTTTGTGAGCTATTCTTAGCGCTGCCTCACTGTGATGCGGTGCCTGGAATAAGAAAGCCCAGACCTGACAGAGCGGGAAACATTTGTGTCGTGAGGAAAATAAGGCTCCCGTCAATTTTTTCCCCTCCCTCTCTTTATTATTATTTTATACGCTGCTTTTGGGGCAACAAGCAAAGGGCCTGCGTGTTTGATAATAATATGTTTGCTTCATGAAACAAAAGACATGGGTGACAGTAAGTACACAGTTGAATATAGCATACAGCATATGTGAATATATTATTAATCGTCTTTTTACAATGATTTATAGAATTTTCATAATAACTGGTTGGCTATAATTTGTTTTCAAAAAAAAAAAAAAACCTAAATGCACGCATGGAACATGGCACTAAAACAGCAGATTGAGTTTAAATGTGGCTTGCCACATTTCCTGATTCCCAGTCAGTTGCTGTCATATTTATACTATCCTTAAAAACATAAGTATCTTATGAACAGTATCAGTTGATATTGGACAAAGGACTTTGCACTTCATTTCAACCTAAAAACTAAAATTCTAAATATTAGATAATATTTAATATTTATATTTAATATAAAATAATGTGCTGATTTTATTTTAGCTTGTTGGCAAGAAAACATTTCTCATTTACAATTGAACTAAAACTAGAAAAAGCTAAATAATAATTGTTTTTAAAAATGAGGAGAAAAACATATTTTAAATAAGAAACTGCAACTGAAACTGCATTAGTTTCCCTTTGTTTCTATGATTACTTATTGACTCACTTATTATGTTCATCTGTGTTTGATTTAGCTACTTTGTGTAAAATTATTAATTTTTGGGTGAATTATCCTTTAATATTTCAGTTCACTTTGTTGGTTTTTGTCATAGTTGTGCTGTTTCTCCTGCGTTCTTCCTGTGCCATGGTGTTTTGTCTCCACTTCTCATCAATCAATAAACACTTTATAAATACCGGCAGACAACTTTTTCTCTTCAGCCAGGTCACGACTCCACAAAAGCTGAAAATATCACAAGCTGAAAACTGTCATGCTCAAATACCAAAGGCCTTGAGTGTGAAATCATTAATAAGTTTTCTTTGATCTCCTGTCTTCATCACAAAAAAATCTAGTGTATCTAATTAAATCATAAACAAAAAGTCCATAGATCAGAAAAGTCCATAGATTGGTCAGGAACTTAATATCAGTGCACCAATTCTTCCCAAATATAAATGATTCATAATATTTAATAAGCACATAATGAATATGTACATTTACATTTAGTCATTTAGCAGACACTTTTGTCCAAAGTGACTTACAACTGAGGAGGCATTCAGCAATTCAACCAGAACTGCTAATTATACAAAGGAACTGTTAGTGCTCAGATAATTAAGTGCTAGGTTTTTTTTAGAGAGAGAAGAGGGTTTCTACAGGTGGTTTTTCAAGCCCACTCACCTGTGTGAAGCACAATTTTTTTTTTTTTTTGAGATATAGAGTGATTGTAAGAAAGTGTCTGGTGCGAATGTGCAAAACTGGTGCAAGTGTCAGTTAAAGTGTCAGAGAAATGACAGAGTGTGTTTTTTACAGGTGGTTTGTCAAACTCACTCACAAGTGTGAAGCACTATCAGAATTGCATAAAGTTTTGAGATTGTTGTGTCTTATGTAGAATTTTGTAGAAGTTATTTGCACAGTTGTGTGAGCATATAGTCCATGTTAGGCTGGTAATTGTTGCTGTTTTTGGATGTTAGAGAGCCATTCATAACTCAAACTGCTACATAGTGTCAGTGCTTAATTCCTAATCTGTCCTTTCTACCTGCCTCTTTTATTCTTTCAGACCTCAGTCCTATTATTTATTTTGGAAAAATACCTGTGTAGATGTGTACAGTAGAGCTCAGGAAGCATCAGGATCTTTGACATGCTTGTCAAATAGTGCCATTGTGGAGGTGGATAAAGAATAGCAGGCACGGATTTCTGTGTTGGGGCTCTTCGCGGCCCTCCAAGCGAAACATACGGTTTGTTCACCTCTCAGCAAACCTCTCCTGTCTGACCTTTCAGAGGAGCAGAGTCACAATATCCCCCGGCAAAGCTGCATAGTCAGGCAGGTTCAGACCTCTCCACTCCTCATCAATCAATAAACGCTTTATAAACACTGGCAGGCAGCTTTTTCTCTTCAGCCAGGTCATGACTCAACAAAAGGGATTCACAGGTCATACCACATGCTGAAAACTATCAAGAGGCTTAACAGTGTGTAAAAATATTACAAAGAGGAGAATGTGGAAGCATTGTGCTGTATCTCTGCTGTATTCAGACTTATGTTTAAAGAGGTCTTTGATTATGATTTCACTTTAGTTAGTGTGTGATGTTGTAGAAAAATGGCTACAAGTTAGAAAGTTCAACTTTTTTACCTACTTCACTTTTTAAGGCCTACAGCAAATGGCTTGAAGGGACTACAAGAAGCTCCTTTCCTAATTGGTGACATCACAAATCCTAAAATTTACATAATAAAAAGTTCCTTTATGTAAAAGTAACCATTACAAGAAGTCATTTATACCAGTATCCATTAGCATTTTAAATGGTAAATTATATGTCACTGTTGTTGGTAAATGTTACGTGTTGTCTTTTGTGAGACAAATTTTCTGAAAAGGACATTAAAATATAACTCAACTCAACTCAATATAATCCCCACCCTCAGGTGTAACATTTCCTTCAATGTGCATCATAGGTGGTTAAGCATTTAAAAAGAGCTGATTGACCACCCCTTTAAAGAAAGTTCCTCACAGAAATAAGTCTTTTTGAGATTTTGAGTTCCTGGAGCGTCTCAGTGCATTTTAGAAGTTATCTGCCTGTCCACAGGAGGTTTTGTTATTTGTGCCGTGAAATGTGCTCTGTGAAATATTTAAACTTGAAAATGACTCACTGACTTACTTCCTGTGTAAATGCAATATTCACAGCTGCTGAATTTATTATCTTAACCTACAATATCAGTAATACTGAATACTTTTTTCTATTTTAGTTTGTTATTTTGTACTGCATGTGGTTCTGACTTCATTAACATCAACAAAACAGACAATACGTATAATGTTAACTTTTTGCTATTACATTTTTTCGGTTACACATTTATTGTATATAAATATATTGCATTTATTAGTCTATATTAACCATTGTTAGTAAAAACACAACTGTTAATTTTCCGTTCATACACAAAATATTGGTCAGTCCATTTTGATGTTAAATTTGAAAAGAAAGGTGATTTTTATATGCATAGGAGACATATTAAAAGTAATTATATGTCTACTTTAATGTTTCAAATGACCTTTGGAAAATGTACAAATGAAACTACACTGATCTATACTCATTAAAATGTATGTAAAAGGTTATGTCATCATACTTAATTGTATTACATTTTAAATTAAACAACTCCTGACAATAGGGTTAAATCTAACGCTTTTAAGAATAGTTGGAAAGTATAAAGATTTCATATATTTAAAGTCAGTGTACAATTAATGCACAGTGATACTTAATATGTTATGAAATGGCTCTTGTTCTAAATATGGTTGTATTATATGCAATATTCTTTGGTATGTAAACTATTGTCACACTGAATGGCATTTCATTAGGTGTCTTCTGTAAATCATGTTATAAATATATGATATAGACATCATAGGACACCTTAATACGCATGAAGTAAATCTGAATGTTTTTCTTAAATATTTTAAGTTAATAACACAACTGGTCTTTTTAATTGTTTGACCTTTTTATTGTATAACAAAGTCTGACCATTTCTGTCCGGTCAGCATTGGTTGTAAGTGACATTCTGGAGCTTGAACTTGCATCATCATCCTTGCACAAATCTCGATGTCACAGAGACAGGAATAATCCAGGCATCAGTTTCCTGCTGGGTTGCAGAAACTGGTCTGTGTTCTGTCGGGTGACATTGTGAAATAACTAACAGTGTTTACAGTCCTTTAAACAACATATGTAGCCTCATCTAAACACACCAGCGCTGCCTCTCTGGACTGATGAGTAAACATAAGCTGTTTGCAGATGTGCCTTTAAGTGCATGTCACACATCAGAGACCTTTGTGTTAATCATAGACTGGATGAGCTTTGAATTTTATAGGCGGATCTAGCATGGGTAAAATGAGAACATCTCTTTGACCAGTCGCTCGTGGTGGGTGTTTGGCTTGAACCGATGATGAATTCTGGGTAGTGTGGATGTTGCGCGAGAGTTTCTACTGATTGTCTAGGAATGTGGGTCAACTAGTGTAAAAGAGAAGATTTGTCATACACGGATAGTAGTCTAGCAGGCCTCATTCCTTTGAATGATTTCTCAGGCTTATATATAGCTAGTAAACTCTTCCTTCAATCTAGTACAATGAAAGCAATATGTTCTTGCAAGAACTCCAAACAATGTAACAGTTATAAAAGGAAAGGCACTGTGTGAATGTATTTAAAAAGATCTTTTTTTGTTAGATGAGTGACAGAACTCAGATGGGCACTGGAAATCCTTGGAAATGCTTGGATTTTACTCTTTAATTTTAGTTTTCAAGGTTTGAAAGTAATTTCAAGAATGAAAATGTCATTTTGTTGCTTTCATAATAATTTACATATCCTACTAAATAGGTCATATTGATTAATTATTTAAATAAATTATATATAAATATATTTATTTTGCTTTTGCATGGATTGTGCATGTGCCTTTTCATTTAGATATTTTGATTTTTACTTTAAAAAAAGGTGTAAGAACACTGAACTGAAATCAATGGTCAGAAATGTTCGAATGAGTTGGTTTTGGTGAAATATGGTGGACCTTTTTTCAGACTAAAGTGTATAATTTACAATGCACTTAAACAACATTATTAATATTTGATAAGAGAATATTTTTGCCTAAATTAAAAATACAAATGCTGTATGACCTTACTTGTGATCTGTTAAGTATCATGCAAAACAAAGTGAATGTATTGTTGACAAGGTGCTTTATAACAGAATACAGCAGGAGTGTGCTTGGATTTGATTGATCGCTCGGATCACCATAGACATAAACAGAATTGCACTACAGGAAGATCAGCACCTGTCTACTAGAATTATAAGATCTTGGATATAACAGTGCCTTTTTTTTTTACAAGTTATTACATGATAATAGTTTTTATTGGTTATAAGTTTTCTTCAATGAAAAATTAAAAACGTAACACTTAAAAATATGTGTTCTATGTTTTGTAATACACCCATATTTTGGATTTGCTTGTTTGGATAAAGGTTTGGAGTAATAAATGCTAATGTAAAGTACAAATAATATTTGATAAACTTGAGTTAGATTACGGGGCACACGGTGGCACACGGAGTTTACATGTTCTCCCGGTGTTCGCATGGGTTTCCTCCGGGTGCTCCAGTTTCCGCCACAGTCCAAAGACATGCGCTATAGGTGAATTGGGTAAGCTAAATTGTCCGTAGTGTATGTGTGTGAATAAGTGTGTATGGATGTTTCCCAGTGATGGGTTGCAGCTGGAAGGGATAAGTTGGATAAGTTGGCGGTTCATTCCGCTGTGGCGACCCCAGATTAATAAAGGGACTAAGCCGAAAAGAAAATGAATGAATGAATGAATGAGTTAGATTACATGATATCAAAAAAGCCTTGGCAACTGATTTTACAGTTTAACATTGTAAAGGGATTAAAAAAAACAATAAAAAAGGAAAACAAAACTATGACAACTAAGAACTTAACTCAAAATTAACACTGGAAATATAAAGAGTAAAATGTTAATTTAAAAAACATAAGAGTATAATTAATACCAAATTTACATTAGATCTGTGTTCCCTTAATTAGCAGTGGATTCATACACTTGAAACAGAATTACATGTAATACCCTCTTCTTCATGCACTGATTTGAGTGCATTGGCTCTTGAATAATGAGTCACCAAAGGAGGCCTTCTATGAAATAAAGAGGCTTTTATAAATCACTCATTTAGTTGGCCTGATTCTCCTACACTGCAACAGACATTTAGTCATTTCTTCTGTGTGTGTGTGTGTGTGTGTGTGTGTGCATATGGGACACTTGCTGCCATGACCCTAGTTTGCTAGTGTGCGAGAGAGAAAGTTAATGAGTGAGTAAAGGGATAACAATGTTTTACAAGCATTTACTAAAGCTTAGCCTACTAGTAAGCATAACCACTTACCTCAGCAGCTTTTACCCTCTAGATTTGTGCTCATTTTTCAAGCCCAGCTCATTGGAAATATGTGGCTCAGCCTACATTTCTGCAAAACGTAAAATACGTTGTGCCAGGTACGTTTTGTTGCATGTTTCAAATGAGAAATCCACAGAGGGTGCTGTGCACATTGTTGCAAATCATAAATGCATTACATAGGGTATATTTTGTTACGTTTCAGAAACACATCATTCTTGTACAGTTCCAGGAGAAGGTTCAACATGTCTTACAGGTCACCAAGGGAACCACTGACATAAACCCTTCGCTAAACACAACCAAAAAATTTTTAAAGCATACATAAGACAAAACTGCACCAAGAGGACATAGTTTTACCTTGATTTTATATTGCCTTTATTTCTCTTGTGGAAACTTGCTACACCGGACAGAATAAAGCGAGCTGAGCAAACTGACCATGACAGAAATGTATTCGATTATAAATCATGAACATTGTTAAGTTGTTTTGTGGTATTTATTTGGTGTTGTGGAAAAAAACAGCACAAAAAATCCTTTTTTTTTTGTCAATACAAGCCCATTTAAATATTATTAGTGTGAAAAGGAACAAATTTGTTTACATTTTACTGCTCTGTAGCATTCATTTTAACTAGAAACTGCTGTCAAACATATTGAAGTGTGTATTTGCAGTTTCTCATAAATGTAGATTGAGGCATGTATTTCCAATGAACCTGTCTTGCTATATATATTCTCACATACTTCAAACTATGATGATTTGACTTTTGGAGTGTAGAGTTTGTTTATGTGGTGATGCAGATGTGATATAGATTCAGCTATATTCTGTATTCATCGATGTTTTCCTGGAAATCCCTTGTTTAACATCATAATAGTCCATAGATACATTCAATTCTCAGCATGCATCTCCTTTGGAGTATTTTGAGGTTATCTTAAAAACTATTATCATCAATTACTTACAAACATTTGATGATGTCAAAAAATGTATTACAAAAATCTGTAATCAACTCATATTTCTGAGCATAAGCTAGAAAATAATTTCTTCTCACTTTAGTAAATCTAGTAAAAACACATAACCAAAAGCTGACACTTAAAAGATAAGTTTAAAAGATAAGTCTCTGTCTTCTTTTTTTCTGGCTGAACAGATTTGAGCGATCAGCTTCTGGAGGTGGTGGGTTTGGAAGGAGCCATCGAGATGGGTCAGATCTATACGGGTCTGAAGAGCGCTGGACGCCGCCTTGCACAGTGTTCCAGTGTCACTATCAGGTCAGCAGTTCATGCCCGTCCACATACACATCCACTAAGAGTTCAGTGTTTGTCCAGTTCATAGACAAACACTCGTGTCTATGGCTCTGAAACATCTCTCTTCACCCTCCCCCTCAGCAGGACGTCCACTCTTGGCCAATGCAGCCTATAAATCAGACCTTTGACCCGCTGTCACTCGCTTTGCCAACAGCTCTAACTTTCTGGATGCCTCACACTGATGAATAATGATGTTTGTAGCATGTCTAAACACACACACTGCTCAGTCCTGATGTATGCTAATGAACCGGTGGAGACTCATCACGTCTGAGCTGCTAGTTCACAAGTTTGTGTTTCTCCGGCCTGCTTCGCTCCATTAAACCCTCATAATGACCTTAACAGCGAGAAGTTTATTCACGATTCTTGCTGCTGTTTCCTCACCTGTAGACAGGATGGTCTGCCTACGACCTCATACTTTCCGTAATGGGCATTAATAGGGCATTCATCATTGTCATTCTCCCATGAGGTGTTGCTTTAACTTGTGGTGGCCCTGCTGAAAAGACTAAACTAACTTTTTGTAACATTGTGTGCATATGGGGACGGAGGTGCTGAACTGTGTGAGTGTGTTGGTTTAGAGAGTAAGGGGCCCGGCTGGGAACAAGCTGTGGGAACAAAGAGTGCAGTGTTCAGAGCCGTCCAGGAAAAGTGTTGTATAGGAGCCTCGTGCCCGCGGTCTGCCTGGTCAATGACCTGACCCGTAACAGCTCTGTCTTTCTTTCTCTCTACTTGTCTCTCTGTCCGCAGGACGTCCCGACTGCTGCCCATGCAGATTGATGGAGAGCCGTGGATGCAGCCTCCATGCACGGTCAGCTCTTTTGATTTTGCTTTCTTTTACTGTTTTATTTGAATTTCGGAAACACCGATTTTTCCATGAGCCATAGCAGACAATGTGACTCAACAGAACCAAATGCCTTAATACCTTCAAGTAAAATCTAAGAATGATGTGGTGTTATGGAATTTTGAACAAAATGAAGCCAAAGTAACGTTTGTTTGGAGTTTCTTTCAGGAGTTCAAAACAGTTTGCCAGAGTGAACAATTCAGAAAAAACATATTTGGCTTGTAAACCCTACTGTTCTGCACTACAAACGTAAAAAATAGACATTTTGCCACAGTTTTCTCACCCTTCACTAGATTCAAACCTGTTTGCATTTTGTCTTCCACCTGTTTGCACTTTTTTCTGTTGAACATAAATGAATATATTTTGAAGAAAGTTGAAAAACTGTAACCATTGACATCCTCGGTAAGAAAAACACAGGTTGTCGCCTTTCTTTAAAAGAAAGAAAGAAAGAACGAAAGAAAGAAAGAAACTAGTCTGGAAAAGTAAAGCGAGAGTAAATGAGGACAGAATGTTCAGTTTTAGGTAAACTTTGAGCTTGTTAGAGTGTGCAACTGAGTAAAGTGACTTTAAAAAAATGTAGTTGCCCAACCAAGTTAATTATAAATGTGACACTGGAATTAAGACAATTACAAAAGTTAATAAATTAACTTAATATACCTATCCACAATATAATGGAGGTCCTAAATATTTCAAAATTATCAACTTATATTCAGCCTTTTGCCTTTGCATGGCAGCATTTCATGCATTTTCTAGAAATAATATCCATGACCTTGGAATTGCTAGCACTATCAGGTTATAGAACATATTGCACATGAAAATTTATTGACAAATAAAATCCTGTCTTTTTCTTTATTTTTGTTGCTGGTTTTGTTGGATTGGTGAATTGCACCACAATGATTATGCTATACTACATTCCAAGTGGCCAAAGAATGTTAATAAAAGCATATTCTGGATTCTTCAAGAGACCACTGAGCCTGCCAGCTCTTAACATTCCCATGAAGTAAAGTCATATACATATAAAACCCAATCATAGGATACATAATGACCCGATATACAATCAAACCCAAACCATTCAGAGTACAACCATTTCTCAGAAAACTGGCTCCTCCATATTGTTTCAGCTTTGTACATTCAACCATCCCAGCGAGCAGACTGTTAATTAAAACACTGTCATGTCACACACTGCCATTGACTGATTATGTCATTAAGAGAGGGAAATAAACATGCAGCTTTCCATCTGCACGTAGCTCCAGCACAGTGTCCTCTGCTATATATACTTCTCTATCAGCGCAAACTCTATAAAAAGTGTGCCGCTGTGCTTTTAGTCCTCTCTAATTTGCCCAACTGTGCAGAGGAGAATATAGGATGTTATTTCAGTTTCAAGGTCAGCTCTCACGTTCTCAAATTTGTGCCCGTTAATCTAGACATGTGTGACTTCTGTCAGCTCGTTTGCCGAATGTGAGCAAGGCAACTGTTTAAAAGACTGAGTAATTAACAAGCAGAAGGATTTAACCAACTGTTCAGATTTGGTGTTCTTCGGAGAGTAATCTTGCCTTCTTATCTGCAGATACGGATCACGCATAAGAACCAGGTGCCCATGCTGTTGGGGCCGCCACAGAAAACGCCGTTCTTCTTCTTCAAGAAGCGCAACAGAAGTCGGGACTAGATGTGGGACTCCAAAAGTCACTCTTCTACAATCACACAATCACACTCAAGCGTCTCCACCTTCCTCAGCCTCTTCTTCATTTTTGGTTGGTGAGACCCAAAGAGAAGAGACCATTCAAACCCTTTTTTGTGAGACAAATCAATACAAACACAACACTGTAATGGGCCTCTAATGGATTCCATCTCCCAACACGGACCCTCTCTGAGTGTCATGACCACTTCCTGTGTCTTATCATCCAGATCGTCTTATCACAGGCCTGTGACCTATAAGCTATGACTCAATTTCAACCAAATGCCCCCGACCAGTAGGCCACTGCCTTGGGATCACACTGTGTGCCCTCTCTCTCCTCTTGAGATGGCCCGTCAGAAGATACTGCCAAATCCAAGAGAAGAAGAGAGAGAGAGGGAGGATCAGAAGAGCAAGCGACTCGCCCAGAAAATGGAGAACAAATTTGTTCAAATCAAAAGAGAAAGAGAGCGAAAGACAACCTGGCATGATGATGTTTTTCACCTGAGGGTTGGTGGTGCACATATGGACGTCACTGGGCCCTGGGTTAGCCTAGCAGGACCAGGGAACAAACTTTCCTCCTGAAGGAGCTTACTGAATTATACATCAGTGCATGCAAAGCACTCATTCCAGTGCCTCTCCTAGGCCCTACAACATGCCACCACTAAAGAGATGAAACAGCAAACTCATCCATTATGAAGATGTTTATGGGGTCTGCTGATAGGGATAGGGATAGGTTAGACTGGCCTGAAAGAGATTTCAGCTTCTGTCATTTGCTCCGGGCATTTTTTGGTGTTTATCCTCAGGCCACAAAACTGACCAGTGCTGGTTTGGTTACAATAAATTAGATGTTCATTTAATCCCAAACTCCCTGTTGAAACAACAGTGTTAGTGCTCAGTGTGGAGAATTGGACTTAATTCTCTAATTAATATTTTTGGTCTTTCAAAAATAGTTTAAAGTTTAAATAATCCTTGGAAGAGTTGATATGGTACTGAAACCATTGTACCAATTATATTTTATTAGCAATGTGCCAATTTGTGCAATAGTTGAATAATTTTAATGATATTCTGAAGCCAAAACAAAAATATTGAGCCATGTAAGTTAGGTAGCAGATGCTTTATATATATATATATTTAAAAAAAAAACATAATTACACTATCCTATGTTGGTTTGCCTGTCCGTTTGCTGGTTTTTCAGGGATTTGAGCACTTTTCAGCTGATCAAGCTGGAAGACTAGCAAGTTATCCAGCTGGATCAACTGAAGATCATCTTAAAGGCCTGTTTGCACCAACAAGAGGATTTAACTCAAAAATGTGTTCCAATTTCCATGTTTTGTTATTTTTTTTACAGATAAATATAAAAATGCAACTTTAACTTCTCCAGGGCTGACAGGCCATCTCTGAGCCTCTGTCAAGCTAGTTAGGCCTATGTCACCACCAGTTTGTGAGTGAGAGAGATCATTCTGAATGTCTGTTTAATTTAATGAATGACTCAGTGGAAGAGAATTCAAGAAAAAGTGATAAAAGCATACAAAGGTGTCAGGAAGGATGTTTAAATATTACTTCATTTTAATAAGCGAATAAATTCAAAACGGGCTGCACGGTGGTGCAGTGGGTAGCACGTTCGCCTCACAGCAAGAAGGTCGCTGGTTCGAGCCTCTGCTGGGTCAGTTGGCTTTTCTGTGTGGAGTTTGCATGTTCTCCCCGTGTTCGCGTGGGTTTCCTCCGGGTGCTCCGGTTTCCCCCAAAAGTCCAAAAACATGTGGTATAGGTGAATTGGGTAGGCTAAATTGTCCATAGTGTATGTGTGTGAATGAGTGTGTATGGATGTTTCCCAGTGATGGGTTGCAGCTGGAAGGGCATCTGCTGCGTAAAACATATGCTGGATAAGTTGGCGGTTCATTCCGCTGTGGCGACTCCAGATTAATAAAGGGACTAAGCCGAAGAGAAAATGAATGAATGAATGAATAAATTCAAAACAACATCAGCTACATAGAATGAAGAAAGCAATCAATGTAATTGATATTCAGAATTCAGAAGTTTGTATATTTGCAGTGCTAGTTTCATTTTTCTTTTTTTGATTGAGGAATTGCTACTTGCTTATAGAGAGAGTTATATCCATACATACAGACTCAGAATGCACAGGCTAGTTTGCACAGCTGTTTTCTTCACATTGCAGGTTTTTGGCTAAAATCTAGCGTAAAGAGACAACACAGACAGCTGTTCTCACCACTAGTTTTTTGGGGGGGTTTTTTACAAAAAGGCAGAAATTAACCCTTTAAGGTGCACTCTATAAAAAATGGGCCCATGTCTTTGATTAAATTGTGTTCCTGACACCATTCTAAGCAATTGAAAAAAACATTCTGATAACCTATCAACCAGGTGAATACAATGCCTGTTGTGCGTAAACGCAGCTGTAACAGAATGGGAGCAAAAGCACCAGTAATTTAAATTGGCCAGTTTTTTTGTTTTGTTTTTCTTTTGTTTTCATTAAGGGAATGTGTAATTTGTGTTGGTCAGAAGTGCTGCATAGTCATTCATTTAATTCAAATGTTTATCAGACTAAATTTCCTCACTAAACATTCGTCTTGTTGTGAACAGGCTTTTATCAAGCTAAGACCAGCAAACCAGTTTAGGCTATTTAAAGCATGTTTTTATCTGTTTTTATATTTTATATGTTTTTTTTGTTAAGTAAAGTAATATTAAATTATAGACAAATTTAAAAAATAATGAAATAATGAAAAATAATGAATAAAGTCAAGTCAAGTCAAGTATGTATATAAAGACGATAAAGATCTATGAAAATAATTTGTTAACATTAGAATGTATGGAGATTATTAATTTTGAATATATATATTCAAATTTCACTCTATACATTTATACCATTGTTTACTGTTTATTTATGTGTATTGGTAATATTTTCATTAATTTCCATTTATACATCCCAAAATCTGTAAATATATGTAGACTTTAACATGATTGATCAGGATTAATAAATGCTATAAAACGTTGTTCATTTATGATGGCAAATGCTTTGACTAATGTTAACAAATTGTACTTGGATAATCGTGCCACATATTTCTGAGAAAACTGAAAGTCTTTCCTCTGTAGCTTACAGCATCTCCAATCAGAGACAGGCTAAACTTGATCCAGCACTGGCATTAACACTGAATCCTCTGGTCCTCAACTGTCACAACAAGCTACTGCAGTGGGGTTTGATTTACTGCTGCAAGGACAGAGCCTAAATTTAACATCCTATTTCAGGGAGTGAAACACTATTCCTAATTGCAGCATGAAAACATCAGCTCGCAATTTCAGGTCGACGGTCAAACTGGTGTGAATGCAGCACAAATGAACGCAAAGAACGGGAGACCCAAAAAAAAGGAAGCTTTTTCGTTTTTTCTAGCCCTTCTGAGAAGACTCGTAAAGAGTATTTAACTTAAAGATGCCCACCATGTATCAGTATTTTGTGCATATATATGAATGTGTTTAAAAGTGTAACTTAATAAAGTATCAGAGATTAGAAGTGATACCTAATAGATCACATGATTGACTGTAGCCATCAGGCAGATGTGCCTGATATAGATCAACATGCAGTGATCATCAGATGCTTTCTCAGTGTGCAAAGGTCTGTGTTGGAACTGTATATAATTTCACCAATACAGAATGTTTTGAAGTTAAGGTTTGGGCTTTAGAAACCGAGCTCTAAACAGGCTCGGCAGGTTAATGTTCCCTTTAAAGAATGCTGAACCGCAAAAGCTACGCCAGTGTCCTAAAAAATAAAAATAAAAAATGCTAATCTCTCCACATGACCACAGAACAAATGTTCACCTTCAGTCAGTCCGTTTATCATAGAAGTTAGTGGTGGATTTGGCTAATAGAGCCCCATTGTTTCTGTGGTCATTGGACAGATGGTTGATCCTGCGTGACAGTCTGGCGGTTTGGTTACGAGTGCATGTTTACAAATCTACTTTTCATTTTACAGATTAGAATGATTTTAAACAGTCATGTATATATAGATATTGTTTATATTTTCTCTAAAGTTTAACCACCGCATGCCTGTTGAAACAAAGAAGACAAAGACGCCTGCTTGAAGAGAGAGAGACCACGCTGATTGTTGCAACCTTATTAGTTTCACATGATTATATTTTTGGACTCTTTCCAAGCCCCTCGTATCTATCCCCTGTACTTTTTCTTGACCCGTAAGTAGCATGTTCATTGTACAAATACCTCTGTGGATGTTCTCTGTTCTGTTTTGTATTTTGTAGACAGAGGTTTTGATGCTGATCAATGGGCAACCAAGGAATGTCACCTATGGGGAAATGTCATTTCTAAATCGTTGTTGTCACCTTCTGTGTCATTTCTGTGAATAACTGATAGCCTTAACTTACCAATACAAAATAGCGTTTTGCCTGGAGCAAAGACTTTTGCAATACAAGTCACTGAAAATAATCCACCGAATGAAGGAACAAAATGAGAGGTTTAAATCTGTTTTGCTGTGTTGCAATAACTCATTTTTGTTGTGTCATCACACTGGCCTCAGCTTTCAGAGAGAAGAGAGTTGGCAGAGCAAAGACCTGCACCTCACAAATTTTATCACACCTCACAGACTTTTATCTATTATTTTTAGCTGTTCGAAAACTGTGATTATGAATAATAATCGGATTTTATCTGTCAAACCGTGCTGCCTCTTGTAGGGTTGTGCTCTATTCAGAATTGAACTGATAATGCCCTTTATTTTTTTATTTATTTTGCAGAGCAAGCTGGATTCTGAATTGCACATAGTATTTGGGTTGAGCTGTTGTTTCGGGCATTCCTTTTCTATCAAAATTCCAGATAAATAGATAAAAATTCTATTCAGTGCCACCTCATGGGTTGAACAGGAGTGTATGGATGGATATATTCTATTCTATTCTATTCTAAAATATTATATTCTATCTTGTGAGTTAGAAAGCATTTGATGGACTGATTCCATTATATTCTATTAATCATAACTTAAAAGGGAGTAGGTGGATGAATTCTATTCTGTTCTAATCAGTCAAGACTTGAAAGAGAACGGATGGATGGATGGATGGATGGATGGATGGATGGATGGATGGATGGATGGA
>CAIGQV010000001.1:8936214-8952988 GCA_903798115.1 Danio jaintianensis
AGAGAAAATAATTTTATATTTATATGTATATATATATATATATATTAACTGACCTATAACTTTAAAATTATTTTCTCTTTACTTTCTTTCACCATGGCTCTATTCCCATATAAACATGTGAGGCTATATGTTCCAAGTTTTCATTTCACATGTATCAAACAGCAATATTCATTGTACATTTAAGTTTGCTTAACCAAACAGTGTTTAGTATCCAAGATCAAATTTTCAATAATTATTATTATAATCATAATGAAGAATTCTATCATTCTACATAGTATCATTGCAAGTGACCACAAAGTGGATGAAGATCATACATTGATGACTGTGCCTCCCAGTGAAGTTTGGCAGGACATTGAAAGTGCTCTGGTAGTTTATTCACATACTAATATGAATTGGATAATTGTCATTAAGGATTATACCCGAGTCTGTTTTTTTAATTGTCCTCTCTAAATAGGATGAAGCAAAAGATGACAGCAGCAAAAGAGATAAAGTCCTGGTCATCTTACCAAAGCAGCCAAGAATTTCCACAGAACCAAAGACTGGTATGAATCTCAGATTGAAGAAAAGGAAATGAACCAAATTTATTTTGCAGTGTTTTACTTCCGTGCTATGGTACAGTAGGTGCCAACAAGGATCTGAATGGCAGCGAAGCTTGGTTTGATGCAGAGGAGGAACTTGGGTTTCCAAATCAAGATGGAAAAATGGAGAAACCAAATGAAATTAAAGAAACCATGAAGCACAAAATGGAGAAAAAAGGTGTAGTAGGTTAACTGAAATTTGAGATCACCAGTTAATTGCTGATATTTCAAACTCAAAGGCTATACTTGGACTGAAATGCTGTTCTGGGAGAAAGGGTATCATTGCTGTAGGCTGATTGGTTTGGTGGATTAACTGATATTTAATTTTTTTTCACAGGGACTGATGAGGATGTGTCAAAGCAAAGCTCCCTCTTGTGCATCACTTGCTTGCCAGGCAATATCACTGAGGTAGGGTCCCTACTTATGTAAACTTTTCAAATCAGTGATGGCCTATAGGAGGCAGCAGACACCACTAAATGAAATGTTTTCTGTAGCGTGAAGTACTGCTTTGGTTTGAGAAGTACAATGCAACAAATGTCTGCATCTCCGCTTTCAGCAACAATACAAGGTAAGCATTTTCTTAAAAAAAAAAAGAAGAAAAAAAAGCTCAGTTTATCTCAAACAAGGACAAAACCTGTTTTTTTTTTTTGCTCAAAAAATGGTTCAAAGTTTTAAAATATTAATCAACACTCCCATTTTAGGTTGTCTGATATGGTTTTCAGTGAACATTCTAATCTCACTAAATCTTAACCTTAATGGAAAACCTTTTTGGTAATCTACAAATATGAGTGGTTGGATAGAATGGGTTTTCTTTTTCTTTCTTTTTTTCAGCTAAAAGATTTTTTGCATTTCTTGCCAGACTAGTCTGATTACCCAACTTGTCTGATCTCATTGAACCTGTACAACAACAATCAAGAGTTTCAAGCTCCACACGTACTGATATGGTTCTAGTTATATTAAACAGTAGCATGATCAGTGTTTACTTTTACATTATTAATATATTTCATAGTAATGTTAAATGTTGTTGTTTATTATTATTATTATTAATAATAATAATAATGATGATGATGAACTACAAACTTGTCTGTGCACATGTAGGGCAGCTATTGTTTATCTGAAGAGCCCTATTGATGCCAGAGCTGCAGTTGAAGATTTAAGTGGACGTTCCCTTCAAGGTCATGCTGTCCAGGTGGTGCATCTCTCTGGGACTGTTTCAGCTGATCCTAAACCAAGTGATCAGTCCCACAGCACTCCAGAAAGCCATAAAGAAGACACTGCAGGGGATGGACTGGGAACAAAAAATATAACCTACAGTTCATCACATGGAGTAAGTATGAAGTGGAAGGCAGATCTGTTTAGATTTTCTTTAAACATTGTAATCTGATTCAAATATCCATTTATATGTAAATAAAACAATTTTTTTGTTGTTTTTTTGTATTTTCTAGTCTTGAATCGCTTTTTGTTCAATTAAGTCAAGTTAATGCAAGACTGCTTTGTGCATCCCTTATTTTAAACTTCATAAATAAATACACAGACACACACACACACACACATGGATAAACATGGCACAAGACTGACAGACAAGTTCAGAAGTGAGGTAATAGGGCTAAAGGGTAAATCGTGCAGGTGCCCTGTTCTTCTGGCAGGTGAATGAATGTTCTCCAGGGTTAGTGGCTGTGCAGTCTTGGGGTGTCATGGTTCTGGTGCAATGCTAATCTAGCTGCTCAAGTCTAGATGAGAGAGAGTATATTCTCCTTATAGAGGGAGAAGAGTTTTTGACTGACCTGCCCATCCAGACCACATCCTTGACAGGCTGTCTGCATTACCATGGGCGACCCCCCCCAACCCAGTGTTTCCTGTTAAAGTAGAAGTCCTTGAGTGCTAGGAACCACCTGGTGACATAGGCATTGCTGTTCTTTGCCAAGGCCATCCACTGAAGGAGATCGTGGTCCATCACCAGGGTAAAGGATTGTCTTAATAGGTCATAATTCAGCACCAGGACTGCCCCCTTTATGGCCAGGGCCTCCTTCTCGGCCGAGTAGTTGATCAAAGGAGTGGTTATGGATGAGAAGTTAGGGATAAAATATTAATAGTAGCCCGCTAACCCAAAAGACACATATCTGATTTGGTGGTGGACCAGGGGGTCTTCTGTAGGGTGTCGACTTTAGACTGCTGTGGCTCGATCAGCCCCCGGCTGATGTGATATAACAGGTACTTTGCCTCTGTGAGCCCTAGCTGACTCCAGGAACACCCTCCACAGGCAGGTAAGATGTTACACCCAACCACCCGTGTGGATCACCACGTCATCGAGGTAAGCAGCAGTGTAAGCTCGGTGAGGTATGAGAAGTACGTCCATCATCTGTTGGAAGGTCGCTGGAACTCCATGCAGACCGAAAGGAAGAACTTGGTAGTGCAAGTGGCTGCCCAGTGTTTTTTTTTTTTTTCTTTAGCACCAGGAATGAGGGAAACTTGCCAGTATCCTTTGGTTAAGTCTAGTATGGAAAGGAAACAGGCACTACTGAGTCAATTCAGGAGCTCATCCACCTGAGGCATTAGCTACCTGTCAAAGCTGGATGTTTCATTTAGCTTTCTGAAGTCATTACAGAAGTGGAGCGTAACAAGTGGGGCGTGGCCAAGAGGTGTGAGAGGCTGGTGGTGTGAGTGTTAATGACCGTCACCTGTGTGTGCCACCTGTCTCGAGTCTCGCGGAGGAGCTCTGGATCTTAAAATGAGGAGAGACAGTAGTGGAAGACGAGAGAGGACCAAGACTGCACACTTGTGTTTTGGTTTGCTTTCAGTTTGGCGGTAGTCTCCATAAGGAGCAGCCGCCTGTTTGTTTTGTTTTTTTCATTTATTTTTTTATTTTTTTTCAATTATTTAAAAGTTTGTTGGTTGTCTGCCTTCTCCTTCCCAATGGCCAGGGAGCCATCAGCTTCATTAGACGAAGGGTGCCATCCGGCTTCAATACGTCACTACTGGACTGGACCACGGGCTACGGGCTATCGTTTCTACCTCTTCAATTTTGGCACCCTATAGGGCCGCTGCCTTACGATGACTCCAGGAAGTGTAATGATGTTGTGGTGAATGATGTAGGTGCAACCGGGTTGTTCACTGAACACAGCCTTGATCTGACTGACCAGGGTCTGGAGCGCCGTCTTCTGGCTGGGTGTCAGCTGCTCAACCAAATAGACGATGGGGCAAAAAAAGGATAAGTAGAGCAGGTGCTCTGTTATTCTGGCAGGTGAATGAACATTCTCCCGGGGTGAGTGGCTATGCAGTCTTGGGGTGTTGTGGTTCTGGTGTAAAAACAATCTATCAGCTCGAGTGGATAAGAGAGAGAAAGAAAGAGTTAGCATGCGTAGTCAAGGCAAGCTTGAAGCTCACTATGGTTTCTATCACCTCTGCTTTATATTCTCTCCCTCTGACAAGCCGCAGCTGGCAGTGATCTGCATTGATGAGGTGTTTGCAGCTGATGGCCTAATGGTTCGAGATTAGGAAGAGAGATTGGAAGGTGGTCGCAGGTTCTAGTCCTGGCACCGACAGGGATTATAAGTGGTGGGAGTGAATAACGAACACTCACCACCTTTCACAAAATTTCACAAACACCAACGTGAACCTCGGCTGAGGTGAGTCCCTTGAGCAAGGCACTGATCCCCCAACTGCTTCGCAGGTGGCACAGCTATGGCTGCCCATTGCTCCATATATATAAATACATCGCTGGATAATGAATGTCCCAGGGATTTCTGAAAACAATTGAGAAAGTAATCAGATTCAAGCATTTACATCAGGGGTCACCAACCCTTTTCCTGGAGAATTACTGACCCAGCTTTCAGAATTCAGCTCCAACCCTGATCAAGCACACCTGAACCAATTATTTAGTACCTGAAGCAATTGGAGACGGGTGTATTTGGTCAGGGTTGCAACTGAAATTGGTTAAGCTTATATGGGACTGTCTGTGTCACGTGAACGAACGACTCAAATTTAAAGACATGTCAGAAGAGGTGAGCTGAGCTAATCACAGACAAAAGACCAGGTAAACAATAAATGATTTTCTCTTTCTTATAGCCTTCTTATGAAAATGGATGATTTTTTTTGACCCCAGATATATGTAGATTTATTGTATGATATCTCTGACACAAAATGAGGGACTTTTAAAATAGCATAATAGGGGCACTGTAAATGTCACTATTTTTTGTATAAAGAATTTAATGATTTTGCTATGGGCTGAGGGGACCCTAAAATGCAAGTTTATAAGGTTATATAAGCCAGTAGCTTTTTAAATCTTATTTTTGAATGAAATTTTTAAATGTGACTGTGTTTGTAAAATTGAGTGTGATTAAATACATTTTTTTTTTTTTTTTTTTAGAAAACCTTTTTCCTAAGCCTTGATGTCATGTGTATGTTTTAAATCAGGGGCTGCGCTGCAGTGTGGAAAGGTTGACCAATGTGTGCAACTCGCCCACAGCCTCTGGAACATGTGTGCCTCAGCACTATGCCACCATGGGAAGCTTTGACACAATCATGGCCCGGCTGTCGGAGCGTCACCCAAACGTCGGCCGACAGAGGATCGTAGATGCCCTGCTGGAACTGCGGGCCAAACATCAGGGCTTCCTCAGTGGTCTTGCGTTGAGATCTATTGTGGATATGACCTCTGAGCTTCTCACACAGACCTCCAGTCCCGCCTGTGTTTGAGTTTGTGATGTTTTAAGCAACAGTTAAAGGGATAGTTCACCCAAAAACCAAACTTGTTTTGTTTTTTGTAAATAGTTTCTTGACCAGTTATATTCTTGCAGCTAACTTTAGTGTTACGTTAAACCATTTCATTGTAGTTCTTGTTCATGACACTTCTTTCACTGAGTGAAAATGGAGGAATTATTAAGAAAGTTGTTAGAATTTATTTCAGATTTTTAGCTTTGTTCTAACAGCATTTTTAAGTTTCCTTGTTTTTTTCTAAATAAAACTGTTCTTGTGCTCACTGTATAGAAGGATGGAACTGCTTTTTTATCACTCCAGTCAGCTCAGGTAAAACCACAAGAGCTACTTAATATCTGCACAGCTCTGTGGAACAGGTAGTGATGTAATCAGTAAAGCTCACATGACTGATGAAGCCACCGCACAAACATTACAAGCCAGATCCTAAAGTACCAAAGTTTTAATATTCTGCTGACATGTTGAAAGTAAACATAAAAATTAACTAAGATTTATTTTTCATTATGACATTCAGTTTTTTATATATATATATATATATATATACACACACACTATTGTGCAACAGAACCATGTTGGTTAGTGGGGCCAACTATAATATAAAGCGGGGTTGAAGGGTAAAAGGTCCCTTTAAACCATGTGTGTCATAATTTAAATATACTTAGCATTGACATTTCTTTTTTTTCTGGATTTTAACACATACATAATGCCAGTTTTTCGTCTTTGATATGTCAGTGATCAGGAACATTAACTTTCATTGTTTTCTTTGCGCAGTCATATTGGTTAAAAAAAAAACATCACTCTTACCAATTTTTCAGTATATAATGGTCTTGAATGGTGATTAGTGCTGAGTGTAACTATTTTTGTACCTTTTGTCCTGAGTGTAACTATTTTTGTACACTGTATTTAAAAAAATTATATATATATATAAACGAGCAGAAAATTCAGACTACAAACAATTCAGAGAAGACTTTTTATAAGGAAATTATGAATTACCAATTTATAAATTAGATGTGGTTAAATGTAATTATTATCAATTACATTTAAAGTAATATAACAAAAGTATAGAAAGAAATATAAAACTAGAAGGGGAATGAAAGAGAAATAAACAATTATTTGTGGACGATTGTTTCTCTCCTCATGCAAAGAGAAGCCCCGCCCTCCGCCTGATTGTTCTTCTCTTGGATTGGTGAAGATTTTTAAATGACCTGTTAACTGTTCAATCGGAGCATGTTTGAAAATCTCGTACTAGCCAATCCCGGTACAGTGGGCGGGGGTTGCTGGAAATCTGATTGGGGAAAAAAACTATTTATAGGAGGAGGAGCTAGAGCTCAAGCTCCCCCTCATTGGAGCCCAAGTGACTCTCCAAAAAAAGAGATGCTGCTCGCTGCAGAGCCATTTGGGCTCCAACGAGGGGGAGCTTGAGCTCTAGCTCCTCCTTCTATAAGCTGTTTTAATGCGTTCCCTCACCCCACCCCTAACCCCAACCCCCAGTGACATCACTAGTAGAAGAAGTGCAGCAAGGAGGAGCTAGAGCTCAAGCTCCCCCTTGCTGGAGCTCAGCTCTGCCCATGTGGCTCTGCAGTGAGTACCACTTGCAAAAAAACGTCCTGTCTCGTCTCCTATGGGCGGAGTTTAAAGTAATGTGAGGGAAGCTGGCTGGACGCACTCGATTATTGAACTTGCAAGCAGAAAACAGCCCGTTCACGAAGTTTGAAATGTACTTTCGACTGAAGGTTTGAAACTTCATATGAATGCGAGGCAGGTTGCATTACTGCAGAGGACCTCAGACAGAGAGCGGCAGTAACTTCGAGTGTGGATTATTGTTCAGAGTTGCTCGGATTTCATTCGTGTTTACACTTCAGTCATGTATTTGCCGCTGTGATTTGGAGAGGATGGACAAAGAGAAGATCTCAGCCACTCGCTGCCTAAAAATCGTACATCTATAATACAGGTTTATATAATTGTACGAAAAGAAAACTACGTTTGGCGTTGAACTGCGTTTTGACTAAGCAAGGAACGATGAGGAAACTTTGCTCATCTACACGTCACCCGGCTCTTCTAGTTTGTATAGTGTTGGAAATATTTATTCACAGCGTTAAAGGTAAGTACGGTGTTTAGTGACAGCGCAATGCCATCTGACTGTATTTACTTGTGAGAGACTTGCCTGATTTGGTTTAATATAAGTAACGATGCAGCAGTGTCTCTCTTACAAATGTGTAACGTTTCGATAAAATGCAAGGAGATTAATGTTAATCTTGTGAAATTGGAAATTAGGTCAGTTTTCTAATATGTGTAATGGTAAATGTTCCCCTTCTTTTTTCTCCATTATTAGTGGGAAGATTGGTCACTTTTACTCCAAGTATTGTCGCGCTTCTCACTTTTGTCTCGCTTTTTACGTCTATAGATGAACTCTGTCATATGAATACATGTGCAAACTGAATACGTCTACTTTCTGTTTTTTTAGGTCTAAATGTTTGTATGAGCGGCAGCGCCACGTCCTGCGAAGAGTGTCTCCTCATTCACCCTAGCTGCGCCTGGTGCGCGCAAGAGGTACGCGCGTGCCACGTTCCTGACAGACACTTATTGACAGTTGACGGGCCTGCCTTTGCACTACACAACTCATCCACTTTTCGTTTTTCCCCACAAGTGTTTAAGAGTGTGTGAATATGCAAGTCTGTATTTACCAATGTGGCACACTTACAATATTAATTTGTTAAAAAAAATTGATTTGTAAAAATATTTTTCCCTTACAGACACGTTTTGTTGACTTTATACTTAGTAAAAGTCTATTTTTCTGTAGACCCACTGAATGAGACAATTGTAGTTAAGCAGTAAAAGGCAGTTGTAGTAATTAACTGGTTTTGCTGGCATCTCATGGTTTCGGGGTTTGTGAGTTCTTCAGCTTTGATGCTTGATGGTTTGCATGTCCTCAAATAGCGACTCTGAAGTGTTATTTGGGTTCATGTGAATTTATTGTTAATCTTAAAGGCACTGTGCTTTGCCACTTTTTGTACTTAACATAGTCTTGAACATTTACATCCTGTGTCACACACGTGCTCAAGTGCCGAAGACTACAAGTGTTGGCATTGGGACAGCGTGGCTTTGACTCAAAACTCACTGAGATTCCAATATAGTGCTGCAGGGATGATTTCAAAACCTGATGTACTTATTCACAGCTGGTTACTTAGAAATGTATTGATGTCAGTCCTGCAGCTCTACTTACAGGGGCACTGCTATGTTTTTTTTTTGACAGGATGTGAAAAAAACATTCTGTGTCATCCCTTTTTCTGGTCAGGGCCTTTGAAATCATTCTAACCTCCACATTTATGGCAAGCCTATATCAATATAGACCTTGTAATCTAGTTATAGTTATCATAGTTTCAATTAAGTGTTCATCAGGCAGACATGCTACTGATATATTTATTAAATTTAATAAACCTGAAAAATCTAATGCTTCTGCCAGTGTGCTAAGTGCTTAATTTCCCTGCATTTGTAGCTTTGCTCATTTATTAAATGCTTTCTTTGCATTGCTTAACACAGCCACCTTTTTTCTTGTTCTGGTCTAGGACTTTGGACAGGCCAGAACACTTACCTCAAGATGTGACTTTAGCCAGAGCTTACAGAAGAGGGGATGCGATGCCCCGTTTATAGAGAACCCCAGGAGCGGCAGCTCGGTGTTGCAGAGCAAACCCTTGAGCTACAAAGGCTCAGGGGTGACCCAGTATGATGTCATCCAGATATACCCACAGAAGATCTCTCTCAGCTTAAGGCCTGGTATGCAGCTTCAGATTGATATAGACAAGAAAAACTTATCTATTTGTAAATATGTCAAAGTTGCATATAATGAACACACTTCCTACCTTCAGGTGACCAGACGTCATTCGAGGTGCAAGTGCGCCCTGTGGAAGACTATCCTGTTGATTTGTACTACCTGATGGACCTTTCGCTCTCCATGAAGGACGATCTGGACACAATCCGCAACCTGGGCACCAAACTGGCTGAAGAAATGAGGAAGCTCACGAGTAACTTCCGTCTTGGGTTTGGTTCCTTTGTGGACAAGAACATCTCGCCCTTCTCCTACACTGCACCCAAGTACCAGGACAACCCATGCAATGGGTAAGAGTCCCATTTATACCTTTTTCATTCTGATCACAAGTGGATGACACTAAATAAATGCAGCTGTAAACTTGGTTTTAAGCATATCCACTTTTGACCGCTTCCAGAGGTTTCATAGTATACACACTTGTGGTCAAACAACTTTCAAAACCAAACATAGGAAGTCAAAAGATACACATTAGAAAGTATGTTAATTGTTAAGGCTCTCCACTATTGATCAAATCACCGGCATTAACATGTGCATGTGGCAATGCCAGGTGGAAACAGGCTCTTACAGACCTGCGACGTGCTGTAAGCAGTGTTTAGAATGACTTTACACTTGAATTCAAATGCAAAATAGCTCCTACATCTTTTGTCTTTTAATGCCCTTTGTTATGCAATGGCAGGAACACAGCTAATGAGAACAGACATGCTACTTTCTCGTCTGGGGAAGTGAATGTGTCTTAATTTCTTTCCCCTGTGTTACTAAAATAGCACTGCTTGGCGTAGCTTTGTCTTGAAGGAAACTGCATCACTGGAAATTTATAAGCATTTGGCATGGCACGATTATGCTCTTGTTGTCTACTGTCTTAAAATAAAAAGGCAAACGTAACCTTAAAAATGTAGTCCTGCTAGTCACTGCTGGTTGTCGTTCTGCTCCAAGGCAAAGTAGTGTCTGTCTGTTTTGGAAAGTGTGGCAGTGCAGATTGAGGCAGATTGAGCTCATGCCCAACAGATGCTATTACTGCATGTATCCCAAGCCCATCATGCATCAGTTACCATGTAGGTTATGCTCTTAGTCCTCTCAAATGCTCACTGTAGCACAACAGAAATAAGGATAATTTCCCATCTTCTGCCACTACTAAACTTCTCTTTACCCTTTCTTGATCTCAAATATAATTTTACTATTAGCAATTTTTAATGTTATTTAAATATAAAGCTAAATTATTCAATAATATTTAAATAAAATGCTAATGTATCGTTGTCGTTGTTGTTTTTACATTTTCTAGTTCTATGACAATTGCAATATAATTGAATATAATATTAATTGGGTATATTTTAAAATAATATAACTAATCAAGTGTGATGGAGCTTTAAACTATTTTGTTTTTTACCCTATACATTAGGGTATGTCCTGTTTACATTTTGTTCCCTCTGAGCAAAAAAATAATGACTGTTATACATTTTTATAATCATTTACAGAAGAACCTATTAAAATCTTGTCAGAACAAGAGTAATTTGATGATGACTTAAATCACAATGCATTCTCAGAATGCTAATTAACTCTCATTTTAAGTGTGTAAACTTTGCAAGTATATTTTTCAAACCTACTTGCAAGCAAGAAATTGTTATCGTTTAATAAACATTTAGTATGATAACTTACCATTTGATATATTTAAGTACACACCACAATAAGTATGACAATTGTTTTTCAAAATTATGTTATGCAGAATGAAATATTATTTTACCATTTTTACATTATATTTTCACAAAAGCTATCCGAAACATCATACTCTTTACTTGAATGTAATATGCTTTCTTTTTACTGTAAAAATACCTATTGTAAATTTAAATGGATGTGGATGTCTATGTTTCTGATCTCTATGATGTCAAGATGCCTATGTTTATAATATGACCCATGTATATTATATAAACTGACATATTACCTGAGATATTAAATTGAATTTTATGAATGTATTTCATGAAGTCCATTTCAACATGCTATTATCTGTATATTTACATGCTAACATACCATTATCTGTATAGTATTCATCTATGTTATACATCAGTGTTGTGATATGAGGTTCCATTTTCATTATTGCTTTCCTGTTCCTGGTATTTATGATTCCTCTTTTACTGCAGATATAAATTGTTCCCAAACTGCGTCCCCACGTTTGGCTTTCGTCACCTCTTGTCTCTGACGGACAAGGTTGATCGTTTCAATGAAGAAGTGCAGAAGCAGATGGTGTCGAGAAACAGGGACGCGCCGGAGGGAGGGTTTGATGCCATTCTCCAGGCTGCAGTTTGCAGGGTAAGCAATCAGTCACAACAGGTCATTTTGCTGCTTCATCACTAAGCGTCTTTCACTCCTTCAGCTCCCTACAGGACAGGAAGCCTGTCCAGCAAGTTTTAATGAAAAGAGAGAGTGTCTTGTGGAACATCAGATATCGTTTTATGTGCTGCACTGTGTGAGTTTTCTCTGAAGGGATACAGGTGTATAAGTCTTAAAAGAGACATGCATTGAATGACATCATTGGCTGTTAAAATATTTGCTTTAGCTTGAAAGGCACAATCACAGCATGCATGAGAAGAAGAGATTGTGTGGTTTACACAGAACGAGAGAGAGAGAGTCTTGCCTGTTTATCCACTATGCAGTATATGTTTGCAAGATGTTAATATGTGTTTTATTATATAAAGGTCTGGTGAGATTTCTTTCAAATTTCAAATAAAAGTATTTTAATGAGCATTATTTTCCAGAATATGGCAATCGGTCAAAATAGCAAATGTTTTAATGTGTTGATATTGACCATTAAAAACATTTCTCACCCAATATAGATTTTCTTACCTCATCTGAATGAATATAAACATGTCTGAAACATGGTACCTTTTTTGAGAATTTCCATGTGGCCTCTAACATTTTACCACATCTACCAGTGACTTTAGGAAGAATTTAGTGCCATTGAAATGCATTTACTTATACATAACTGAACTAATCCATCAACTATAATGAGACAATATAGTTGCCAATGTGTAACAAAACAAATAGCAACTACAATAAAAAAAAAAGTAAAATTTAAAATCGGAAGAATCCGACATTATAATTGTGATATTTATTTTTTTTTTTCTGCCATATGTACAATTTCACCAGATGACTTGAATAAAATTCATTCATTTAGATTGATTGGGATAATTTTGTACACTTAAAAAATGATGTTTGCTGCTTGTTCAAAGTACTTATTTAAAATTTTTGTGACAACCTAATTGCTTCATGTTAAACCCACTTAAAAATGGTAAAATATTAATTTTAACTTAATTTCTTCTTGTTGTCCCAACACAAATCTCATTGTGTTGAACGCAGCATTTTTTACAGAGTAGCGGAGTGAATCAAGCATAAAATATAATAAACAAATTATATGAATACATAAGATTAAAGTTAAATAAGCAGTGTTTTATGGGGAGTCAAACGTAAAGTGAATATTCAAATGTGAAACAACACTGTATAGTCTTCATTGTATAAATAATTCAATAAAATTAATCTTTAAAATGAAAGTTGCAAACAGTACAATCGTTGTGCCTCAATACTAAAACTCTTACAAAGACATGCAAAGGATGAACTTTTACTCCATTATGGTCAAACTCTGCAGTGACTCCTCAATTCTCATTTGTTCTGAACTGTGGTTCCTGTTCAACTATTAATCCAACTCAACATTGCACAGCCCACAATGTGACTATTGTTGATGCACAAATTGCAATATCAATGCTGAAACAATATATAGTGCAGCCCTAAAAAAACAAAAATGAAAATCACTAGATGTGACATGATGTAGACTGGTATGAATCATAGTTTTCTCTCTCTGTGGCAGGAGAAGATTGGCTGGAGGAAGGAGGCCTATCATCTCCTGGTGTTTGCCACTGATGACGTCCCTCACTTGGCTTTGGATGGTAAACTTGGTGGATTGGTGCATCCTCACGACGGCCAGTGTCATCTGAATGACAAGAATGAGTACAGCGCATCAACAAAGATGGTAAGGCTTTTATACCACAAAGCTTTAACATCTCATTAGAAATTACTGTAAATTGAACCATGTTGATATGAAGACTATGTGTTTTTTTTTGTTGTTGTTTTTTTTTAAACTTTGCTTTGGCAAAGAACTGAATTTAGATTTTTATTGCAGACATGATGCCTAATTTCTTATTCTTAATCAATAATTGCTTAAGGTTAACATGGAATGATTGTCTGAACCCCAGTAGGTTTGTGTTTTGCTGATCAGTTTTAGGAAACATTTAAAGGCATTTGCAGATAATTCCGTTTTAATGGGAAGCTTTTGCGGACTTATTGTTTCCTCCTCCTGTCACCATTTGATACCTTTTGGATATTTCGTAACTCTTTTGGCTTTGCACTGGATAAAATGTTGTTTTTTTTATTTGTGTCAAAGTGCAAGAACAGATGTGGGCCTCGTCTCAGTAAGTTTGGGTTTCCTCCAGAACAGCTGAGCGTTTCAAGACAGATCGCTCAGCCAGAAGGAAAACAAAACAAAAACAGTGTGCGCCTTCTACTGCAAACTGCGATTTAGTATTTGCGTATCGTTCATGTTCTGTAAGGAAAAGTTATTTAAATGTTCTTAAAGGGATAGTTCACCCCAAAATGAAAAATGTACTCCCCTTCAAGTGGAGAAAATCTTTGAGTTTCATAATTTCTATTGAACACAAAAGACATTTTGAAAAATGTTAGAAACCTGTAACCATTGACTTCCACAGTAGTAAAAAACAAAAATACTATGAAAGTCAATGGTTACAGGTTTCTAACATCTTTCAAAATAACTTCTTTTGTGTTCAACAGAAGAAAGAATATCTAAATGGTTATGGACAAGTGAAGGATGAGTAAATTTAACACATCACTGATCATTCATTAAAGACACATTCATATTAGTAGCAGATGATGCCTGTAGCTGTTTACACAAGAAGTAGGTGGAAAGGATAACGAAAACAGTGGAAGGGCATCAGAAGAACGATGACTTCCTTTTGCAAACTTCTGCTGCTGGGAAGGAAGAATTACATGAATGTATCTTACTAATATATAAGCATGTGGTGTTTTTGTTTTCCACAGGACTATCCTTCTCTGGCACTGCTTGGTGAAAAACTGGCTGAAAACAATATTTTCCTCATCTTTGCCGTGACCAAAAGGCACTACGTTCTTTACAAGGTACCTGTCATTCATCATAAGCTATTCTGATTATTGTTGAGCTGTTTTTATTTTACATTTAGTCATTTAGCAGACGCATTTGTCAAAATACACATAAGAAGTGCTAATTATACAAATGAATTGTTAGTGCTCAGGCAATTAAGTGCTAGAGTAAGGAGCGGGGAGTGTTTTTTGTTAGTTTTTTTTATTAAGAAAAGAGTGTTTCTACAGGTGGTTTGTCAAGCCCACTCACCTGTGTGACACTTCACACTTCATAAATGGACAAGGTTTTTTGTTTTGTTTTTGTTTTTTTTAAATCCTAGAACCTCACTGCGTTGATCCCTGGGACTACAGTGGAAATTTTGGACCAGGACTCCAAAAACATCATTCAGCTAATTGTGAATGCATACAATGTAAGTTGTTCTTCGTGACATTTTGTTCTGTTGTTGGATTTTTAAAGCGCTCTGTTTAAAACACAGGTGCACATTAAAGAAAATGGGCCCTTGCTGACCCCCTAACTGACCTCTTCATGCTCTTGCGCCTTGTAAAGCTTGTACCTTGAAGTTCAAGGTTTAAGCTGTGATGTATAGTGACAGGCCATTATAAACGCACTGTTCATTTTTAGGCAATGTGGTCAACACACCTTATGGTCATGCAACCGTTTGATCAACACATAACAGCACAGTATTACGTAACCAGAACTCTTTGTGTTTTCCATGTAAATTGACTCCAGTTTAATTGGCAACCTAATGGTTTGCCACTATTTCTGTAGCTAATAAATGGCTGATTAATTGAATTAAGAACAGATGAGTTTGATTTTGGAAAGTCTTCACTGTGAGATCATATGATTGCATAAGATAAGGTATTTCCTGTTTTTGTTATTGCAGAACATTTGATGGGCTTGTCCAAGTGTTTGCTTATGTTCAGTAGGCTTTGTAGTCTGGTATTTCTGCCTTTTGTTGCTGTATTGGAGGAGCACTGCTGTGGTCCAGCAAATGACCTCCAGTGGAAAGATGCTCAGCTAAAAATGACATAAAAGGCATAATTCTTTTAGCAATGTATTGTGCATATGCTTTGTTATTTATTTAACCATACATTAAACATAAAAAAGCAAGCTTAGACGTGTAGGGTGAGTATAATATATTATTATTATTATTATTTTTTAAATAAAGCTATTTTATTTTAGCAAAGATGATAACATTGACTAACAGTTCCAGTACATGAATTTGAAATTTCAACAAATCCTGATACCGTATCATAGTGTCTGTAAAATGTATTAGGCAGCATGTTTTTAAGAATTTTTCTTAAGAAATCGTTCTAATATGGTATTTAAGGATTAACACTGGAGTAATTGTGCTAAAAATTCTGCTTTATCAACAAAGGAATAAACACAATTTAAAATAAAAATGGTATAGTTTTAATTGTAATTATATTTCACAATTTTACTGTATTTATCAAGTAAATACAGTCTTGGGGAGATTTGAATACCTTTTTCAAAAGCGTAAAATAATCTTACTGACCCTAAACTTTTGAACTGTAGAATTATTCCTTACTGGACATCTGCCTTGAGGTCTTGCAAACGCAATTAACTGTCATGGGAAATGGTATCATAAGATGTCTTTGTTAAAAAGAATTGGGATTTCCAGAAAGATTTTGAAGAGTAATTAAATAATCAGCATATAACATAACTAGAGACACGCATGACCAAATATCAAGCTAGTTTTTTTTTATGTCCCTAGTTACTCGTCTCACTCTGAGTTTACACCAGTATATGCCAAAATACTGAAGGCTATAATTACTGTCAGGGATATAATCTATTTTGGTGTTGTTTTCAGTACAGTCCGAGAATATGTTTGAATGTTTGTGGTTTTACTTTGTGGTGTAGATTGATAGAAACCAAATATGTCATTTTGGAACACCTCCATTACTTTTTGAAACTATTTTAGTGAGTGTTAGATTGCTATGTGCTTGATTTTGGGTTTATTTTGCTTTTGTGTAGAACATAAGGTCAAAAGTTGAGCTGAGCGTCTGGGATCATCCTGAAGATCTCAGTCTGGCCTTCGCCGCCACCTGCCAAGATGGACAGCCCCTGACCGGCCTCCGCAAGTGCGCCGACCTCAAAATTGGTGACACTGTTAGTACTTTACACTTTACCACATAATGTGCCTTTTCAAATGGTTTTAAAGGGAGCAAAGCTAATCCTGTCTCTCAGTCTGCAACCTGAGTGTTTGATCTGTTGTCTGGCAAGAAGCTGGACTCTTATTTATACTTCTTGGATTGAACAGAGTGAGCTGTATCTAGTTGCTTTATACTACTAAAAGTAACTTGTGAATTTCATAGTCTTAAAGGGATAGTTCACCCAAAAATAAAAATTCTGTCATCATTTACTTACTGTTCAGTTGTTCCAAACTTTTGTTTAAATTGTTTCAATTTCTTTTCTTCACACACACACACACACACACACACACACACACACACACACACACAC
>CAIGQV010000001.1:8952998-8966605 GCA_903798115.1 Danio jaintianensis
ACACACACACACACACACACACACACACACACACACACACACACACATACACAAAAATGTAAATGTTGGAAACCTGAAACCATTGAGTTTCATAGTATTTTTTTTATTATTATTATGGATGTAAATGGTTATTGATTTCCAACATTCTTCAAAACATCTTCTTTTGTGCTCAACAGAAGAAAGAAAATCATAATGGTTCGGAACCACTTGAGGGTCAGTAAATGATATGTAATTTTTTTTTTTTTAATGAACTATCCCTTTAATGAGGATCTAAAAAAGTGGCATATAGGGTAAAAAAACAAACATTTTCAGACAAAATCTTAGAAAGTATGTAAAACAATGAAACCTTTTACCCCTCATTTTTCCATGTTGACCTGTATGAAATGTCCCGGAAGTGAAAACTTCCTATTTTCTTTCAACTTCCTTTAGGAAGTGAAAGAGAGTGACAGGCAAATGCAGCAAAACACAGTTATTGGAAAGAATGTGAGATATTTATTTCAGAGCATGACTTTGTTTTTTTTCCATTGTAACCCCAGTGCATTTGGTGATTGCTGCAATCATAAATTTGGTTTTATTAATACCACAAGATCTAATATTAGAGACAGAAATACCTTTCAGAACAAAAGTGTTCACACACATCACACACATGTGTGTCAGGGCGTTTATAATTGAGTTTAGTAATGCAGTCTTTTTTTATAAGTTTTAATAAACATGGCTGAAATACTGACACACGTTTGTAGGTATATTGTATGGCCATTGTGTTAGATAAGGTATTATTTTCTTGATAATAACATTCAGGATTTGAATAACATGCTTTGTTTTGATTTCTCATGCTATTATGCTTTGCAGCCACTCACTCCCTGTTTGGAGTGAAATAGATGAAATGGCCCTCTCAAAAGGATTTGGGAACTAAAAATATTACAGTAACATAACGTGCAGATTTTTAGCAGCAAGCACTCAATTTGCATCCAACAGTGCTTGTATCACTAATGGTTACTTTAAAAGAATGCTTTCGTTTTTTTGTGTTGGGATTTTGTGGATTGTTGGAGCTCTTTTACATTCTTAATTAGAAGGACATTGTAAAGCGTCTATAGGATTACTTGGTACATGTCACCATGCAGTGATCTGACCCTCGAGGATTCAAGCAGAGCTCTCCAGTCTCTCTATTCTGCCTAACTGAATGTAGAGTAGGGTCGTGACGGAGAGTGGAGGGGTGCAACTGAATACCCGCAATGAATGGAGCAACCTAATTTTCTTTGGGCCAATCCAATAGGCCCAGGGTCTTTTTGTGTCCCAGCCATGAGGGAAATCTGCACCGTGCCCAGCTGCCAATCATTCCTTTAGAATGGAGGGCACAACCCAAACAGAATCCCATGTGTCACTCACGGTCCTCTGCCG
Organism: Danio jaintianensis; assembly: GCA_903798115.1. Classification (NCBI taxonomy): domain Eukaryota; kingdom Metazoa; phylum Chordata; class Actinopteri; order Cypriniformes; family Danionidae; genus Danio; species Danio jaintianensis. The sequence goes on from CAIGQV010000001.1 coordinate 8,954,397, forward strand.
AACCCTCGGAGGAGTTGGCGTTGCATTTCAATAGGCTCACACAATAGCAGAGGGTTCTTTCTGGGTGAGGAGCTGTGGAAAAACACAGGCTTGGATAGAGAGGCGCTAGCCCGGATTCTAAAGTTAAGCTAAGATTCCTTTCACAGACGCGGATTGAAGCCCCTAGAGACTACTAAAATGTCCCATACATAACACTATATTAAGCTGGCTGGTATCCCAGGAAACAACTGTTTACTTTTGGATAGACTTTGTTTGCCAATAGATTTAAGCTTTTCTCACTGTTGTTCAAATGTAATGCTTTTTTTTGTACAGCCAGTATAATAAATGTAATATTTTTAAATATAATAATAATAATAATATAACAATAAATTATTATTACTAATAATTATTATCAATATTATTATGTATACATAGTGTTATCTGTTATATTTTAATAGTAATTGCTATATTTATTTATTTATTTATTTATTTATTTATTTAATCATTATTGGTAGTAGTAACTGTGAAAACAAGCTACTTCCTTTCTGACTGGTGCTTTAGTTTATCAGCATTCATTCAGGAACTCTCCTGCTCTCAAAGACAACTTCTTTGGTTCTGCAGTATAAAACTTTGGCCAGTGAATGCTCATCTTTATGTAATGTTCACTCAGCCTCTTCCTCTGAGCAAAAACACAGACTTCATCTAACTATTGCAATGCCCTCGTGATCACATATCTCCTTAATCTAATTATGCCACTCATTGCCTCATTCAGGACATACTACTTCATTTCTGACCTTACTTTCCCGCTTTTTTTGTGATGGCTATTTCAGCATCTTTAAAGCAGCATGTTAGTGCTTAGTTAATCAAAAGTTGATATTATTTACACAAATAATTGTATACGTTTTGAAATATAAAGTCAGTAAGATTTTCTATCTCCTTTTTTTTTATTATTATTATTTTTTTAACAATATAGTTTCAGTTGATTAAACGTGACATTTTTATAATTCATTCATTCATTTTCTTTTCGGCTTAGTCCCTTTATTAATCTGGGGTCTCCACAGCGGAATGAACTGCCAACTTATCCAGCATATGTTTTACACAGTGGATGCCCTTCCAGCTGCAACCCATCACTGGGAAACATCCATACACACTCATTCACCCACATACACTATGGACAATTTAGCTTACCCAATTCACCTGTATCGCATGTCTTTGGACTTGTAGGGGAAACCAGAGCACCTGGAGAAAACCCATGCAAACATGGGGAGAACATACAAACTCCACACAGAAATGCCAACTGACCCAGCTGAGGCTCGAACCAGCGTCCTTCTTGCTGTGAGGCGATCGTGCTACCCACTGTGCCACCGTGACGCCCCATTTTTATAATGTTATAACCTATTTTTTTTATCTCCAATAAATGCTTTGAACATTGTTCATCACAGATGCAGACAAAACTTATCATGATTTCCACAAAAAGTAACCAAATTAATAAAAGTTCATTTACTCATTCGTTTATTTTCTTTTCGGCTTAGTCCCTTTATTAATCTGGGGTCGCCACAGCGGAATGAACCGCCAACTTATCCAGCATATGTTTTACGCAGCGGATGCCCTTCCAGCTGCAACCCATCACAGAGAAACATCTATACACACTCATTCACACACATACACTATACGGACAATTTAGCCTACCCAATTCACCTATAGCGCATGTCTTTGGACTTGTGGGGGAAACCGGAGCACCCGGAGGAAACCCACGCGAACACGGGGAGAACATGCAAACTCCACACAGAAACGCCAACTGACCCAGTTGAGGCTCGAACCAGCGACCTTCTTGCTGTGAGGTGAACGTGCTACCCACTGCGCCACCGTGCAGCCCTTAATAAAAGTTATAATAAATGATTCATTAACCATAAGAAAAGATTTCCACAGTAATAAATTATACATTTAATTAAAATTGAAAATCCTTAATCAATTTGAAACGCATACATATAATCAAATGCAGCATGACAGCATACTTGAAGTAATCTCACAACTTTTTGTAATAAACGTATACACTTGCTTTAAATAAATACAGCTAATAAATAATATTAACACCAAAAATAACAACAACCAAGCTGTATTTTGTTAATAAGTGAATTAAAATTACACTAACATTTCACATTCCAGTACTTCGTGAGAACATTTTCCACTTTAATAATTTAACCCTAAAAGATAGACTGGTACAGAAATAGACATTTTGAATATTTGAAGAATGGTCTTGCTTGCCTTCCATTTGCATCAAATCTGCCCTCCATTCCTATTTTACCCTGGACATGTTTCCTCTTTAAGCTGTTACATTGCTTCAAAGACAGACCAGTTCTATCAAAGCACCAACTTCTTTATTAAAACAACTTTACTGACAGTTTTAGCCCTTTATTCTGACATGTTAGCCTCTGCTTTTCCTCCATCAGTGTGACCCTCGGTGGCCCAGTGTCGGCTCTCAGCTTTGAGCTCTCTGGTCTGGATAGGGCTCACTGATCTGAAACACTACATCAAAGCGTTCGGACTCAGCGTGTTGAGCTTGTCTTCTCCCCTGGGCCGTTCCGAATCAAAGGCCAGCCAGACTACATGCTTTTGACAGTGTCAGGTTTTCTGCCCCTGAGGATTCACACATGAGGGTTGCTCACTTTTGGGAAAGATTCAATAAAGTAGTGATAAAGGCTTTTTTTGCACTGCATGTTGCATAAGTCAAGTGCTGTTTTATAAAACTCAAAGAACAGCTCAACTGCTTTTATGTTTGAAAAATGATTTTCGTCTTACCAGAAATTAATTGAAGTGTAAGCTGGTAAGGCCTAGATGAAGACTGTAATGTTTAGATTTCCTTCCTCTGGGTGGAGTCTGTTTTTCCTCTGTCTGCTTTGATGGTGGGTGATTAATCTGACAAGAATGATCTACATCAGTAAAGCCTCTGTTTGTCATCAGCAGTAAGGTCATGCATGGCATTGCTGGAAAAACTGTCTTTTCCTTTAAGATGGCATTTTTGAAGGTGTTGTTTTTTTTTTTTCTGTAACAGGTTTTTAGTTAAATACCCGTGGTTAACACAAGCTCAGGAAATTTTCATGTTTCATTCCATGCCAAACACTTGAGTAATACCACATGAAGGATATGTATATCATTTTTTTTTTTTTTACCTTGAAAAGGTAGTTGCTAACAGCTAAATGGGACTACAGTGGATGTCAGAAACATAAATATCATCATGACAAGCACAAAGCACAGGACATTACTAACCTCTCATTTTGCTCTGGTGTGATCTTGATCTGCTCTTCTTCCAGTCTCTTCCACAGTTCATTGACTGTTATGGGTTGCTTAGTCATAACTTTGTCGCCAAGGATTTTTCTATAGATTTTCAGTCCAGTTTAGATCAGGATTCTTGGCTGGCCATTTTATTACATTTTTTAAGCTACAAGGAAATGCTTTAACCATTTTTCTATCCACACATCATGCTTCTCAGAAAAAGTTAGGGTGCTTTCACACTTGGTTCAGTTGCCTGGACCGTACCCAAGTTCGATTGTCCCCCCTTGCCACCTTCTCGGTTGGTTTGTGTTCACACTTTTTTCCTTCTGAACCCCGGTACGCTTGCGTCATCGAGCTGCTGTTTTGTTTACGCATGTTGCTAGGTGACAGTCACGAAAGCAAAGTGCCAAAATGAAGAGACGTCCGCACATCGCGGTCATTCTGCTTTTGCTGAATCTTTTGGTTTTGGACATACAGAAAGCGACTCGCGCCTATCTGCCACAAAAATATTATAAACGTTCAGAACATCACACAGTGTCTGCAGAAGCTGTTTTTCTAGGAGACAAGCAGACATTATCACTGTGTTTGCCCTGGCTCAGTCACGCTTGTCACGAAGGTACAGTACGTGACACGCACGCACGCACACACACACACACACACACGAATGAACGTTATGAAAACAATAGTTTGTTGTACAGTTGGCGGTTCACTTTCATTATTTGGTACGATTGCATTCATACTAGAAGTGAACCGGACCAGAGTTCGAGTGAACCGTACCCCAGACCACCTCTTTCAGGCTGACTCGTGTATGGTTCGTGGGTGCGCACCCGAGTTCAGAAGACACGTTCACACTAGCTAAACATACCGTACTCTGACGTCAAACGAACCCGGGTGCGGACCAAAAGTGCTAGTGTGAAAGCACCCTTTTAGTCTATCCTTTTGATTCTTGTTGCTGTTGAGAAGTTTGGTTCTTGCATGGGCTTTCAGTCTAAATACTATTAAATGTCAAGACACTATTCTCTGCATTTTCTTGTTGTTGTTGTTGTTGTTGTTTTTTTTGCATATATCTTTTGTTGACGACCAACATTTTTGGGGGACTTTAATGAGTTAGTGACATTTGTAAAGATGCAATATTCTAGTAATCACAGATTTGGAACAAGCAACTTTTCTTGTGGCTGAAAGGCTCATCCTTTTGGCCTTCATCTAGACAACCTGCAGTCTAAGGGATTCAGTTACTTTAAAACGACTTACTATCTTGCAAAGGCTATCAGTTAAATAGGGTATGCTAATAAAGGAATTTACTGCGATGTGCCAGACAACTGCAATGTATTTGAAAGTGTTCTTTAATTTTGATCAGCTTCTTTTTAATTCAATTTTTTTTAAATTATCTCATTTTAGTTTTGTGCTTCAGAATATATGGTACTTATGAAATATGCTATAAACTGCTAGCTTACTCCCATTAGGATATCTTCAAATATGACTAAGCAGTGACCTTGAAAATTTGGAATTTGTATGCTGTTCTCCAATTTTGATCTCTACTCTTAGTCTTTAAAGAAAATGAGTAGTCTCATGTCTTTCATGCAGGTCTCCTTCAATGTAACCGTAGACGCTCGAGGATGTCCTCCGAAAGGTACCAGGAAGAGTTTCACCATCAGGCCTGTTGGTTTTAAAGACCGTCTAGAGGTTTCTGTGGATTACCGCTGTGATTGCCGCTGCACGTATCACACAAAGCCCAACAGCAGCCGCTGCAACTCTGCTGGCACCTACAGCTGTGGGATGTGCCGCTGTGAGCCTGGGTATCTGGGTGCCCGCTGCGAGTGCCAGGAGGGTGAAGTGGACCACCAGCACCTCAGTGCCTGCCGAGAAGCAGAAGGCAAGCAAGTGTGCAGCGGTCGTGGAGAATGCAGCTGTAACCAGTGCCTGTGCTACGAGTCAGAGTTCGGCAAGATCTACGGCACCTTCTGCGAGTGTGATGACTTCTCCTGTGCCCGACACAAGGGTGTACTGTGCTCAGGTAACAAAAAAATAATTAACTGGTTGTCACAATAAATTTCAAAGGGAAAACTTTAGCATTTCAGTTGCACGCTGCTTTTTATTGTGGACTTTTCAGTGCAGACTGTGGATGTTTATGGTTCGTCTTCTAGTTCTAGTCTATGTCTCAATGTATGCGGCTTATTTTGCTTCCCCATGGGCCTCTTTAGGATGCAACACTTGTGCCTGGTGCATTTTTGATCAGCTCTTGCCAGAGAGCAGTTGGCTGGCACCCCATCTCTCCCTCTCCACTGGACGCATCTCTACCATGCCACAGTGAGAGCTTTGTAGCAAACTGCATTTGTTTATCCATGCACACAATGGCTGGTCTATGAGTAATAAAGCCCTGTGTTTTCTTTAGTCAGCAGGACCTGTCGGCCCAGCACAAAATGGACATTTGTTGAACCTCAATGGCAATGTGATTGGTAGAATCGAGAATATGTCCCGTTCCTGTAATCTCAGCCATGGAAAGCTCTTCTTGTCCTCAGTAATGAGTTCTTAATGAATCTGAGCGATTGTGCTTTTTCACACCACTTTGCCATGGTGAGTTAACTGGGACAATTCTTGTAAACTCACCAATAATGGCTGTGGGAAAAGGCAACTGTTGATGAGAGTTCTCTGTAGGTCTCGCTCGCTTGTTAAATGCCTCATAAACGTGCTTTATGGCATTTTGATACACTGGTTAGAGCAGTTTGTTTTACAGATTTGGAGTAGCAAAACATTCGAGATGGAATCTAAATGAGGTATTCCTGGAGTCCCATGGCTAGCGTCTCTCAGGAGAACACTGAGGTCTCTCAAACTGACCTGCAAGTGAGATGAAGCTACTCCTCAAGGGTTTCCCAGAACATGTTGTTCAAGGAGGTTTCGGAGTTGATGAAAAGCTAACAATTATTTAAATCATGAAAATAAATTATTAAATGGTAATTCAGAATGGGTGATATGACAAATCTCTTATCGCCTTCTAAGTCATCTTATATCCTGATATCAATATATAGCACAGTATAGTACCATTTCTGTAAATTCAATCAATTCATAGTTTATGTATCTATTGACCATAATTAAAGGACTATTCATGTGTGATCATGTTTCCCACTTTTAGAACTTCAGGGCAATTTTTTGATTTAACAATGTAGAAATATAAAATAAATATTAATAAAAGGTAAAACACTTTTCAAAAACTATTGATTTCAGATCCAGCATAAAAAATTTTTTTATGATAATATTAAAGAAACGTTTATTTTGACCATACAATATATATCGTCATATTGCACAGCCCTAATGTAATGAATGTTTTATTTTAGCAATGGCAGTAGTGAACCCTATTTGAAATATATGTGCATTTTGCATGACACAAAATGAATCGGTTATGAAGTGTAGAAACAAATACTTTTTATTTTCATTTTTATTTAACAGTCAAATCTCTTTTTTCTTAGGCCATATTTACTTTGCGTTGTGAATAGCTGTGTTAAAACGAGGTGTGTATTGTAAGCATCAACTGGTTGAAAGGCCAAAAGGAAGCCGTGCTGAATAAGTTAAACATTCCCCTCGGTGCCTGAGTTTTCTTCTGTGTCACTTTATTACTGGGTCACTGGGTTTGGTGAGTGTGTCATGACTCCTGAAGGCTGATTGGCTGTCGGCTTTGCACCCCCTTTTGTAGACACGTTCCATATATAGCTGTATGTAATAGTGGTTGCTTCAGGCTGTATTTAAAGAAACCATAAAAGCCATTTAAGTGTAAACATGGCTTTTAAAATGACCATATGCACTCTTATTATTAGTCTTTAAGCAGTACTCCCTTGTTCATGCACCTGGAGCCAACAAAGCTATTATTTCTTTAACCTTTTTGTTTGATAGAAGTGCCATTGATAAGATTACAGCTGCTCATTTATTTGCACATCGTACTCCACTCCTTGTTGATACAAAAAAACTGCATTTTTTAAAAATGGCAGTAGCTAAATCAAGCCGAAATAATTCTCAAAAGTCACCTTGTGCTGTATTGTGGTAGCATTTTCCCCTATTTATAAGAAATATGAAGTCTTACCAAACATAATGTAATGTCAGCCAGTCATCATGGCAAAAATAATATTTCAATGTGTGGTTAGAACCCCAACAGACTTCTTTTTCTTCTTTTTTAAATATTTGTCAGCAGAATATTCTCATTGACCAGTCAACATTGAGTTTCCTAGAAAGCTTTTTATAAAGATTGTAAAATCAGTTTTCATATAGACAAAGTTTTTGTCTGTGTAAATAGTTTAATGTTTCAGTAGTGAGGATCACAATTTTACATGTGTGAATCCCATAAAGCAATGGTCTCAAACTCAATTCCTGGAGGGCCGCAGCTCTGCAAAGTTTAGCTCCAACCAGCTCCAACTCACACCTGCTTAATAGTCTCTAGTAGTCTTGAACACCTTTGAGACCTATGCCATAAAGGGATCTCTTTCTGTGTTTACAGAATTGCAGTGATTGGGACCATAGTAACCAAAGTTAGATTGCTGTCTCTTACATTTTGTGACTGCTATTTTTGACCATAGTAATATCATAGCCACAGATTGATTATGTTCTGCAGTTTTAAATAAACCGCTGTTGACAGATCTGTCATGTTTTGCTCATTTAGGCTGCTTCATACAGAGGTGTCCTGTTGCCATGTCCAGTTTTGACTCGCCGTTGGTCGCTTGGTGTGATCAGTGAGTTTTCTGAAGTCATAAAAGCGGACATGTGTGGGTACCAATATTTTGGCCTTGTTTTCCATATAATGCTTTTAAATTTACTTTGGGAACTGGATTTTTATTATTATAATTTTTTTTACTTGCGGCACAAAAAAAGTTGCATACACAATGCTTTTAATATACATTTAGTAGTTGAATCGGTTGTTGAATGCGGTGGTCATTCCAGCAAATTCCTGAACTATGTGTATACAGGACAGCATGTAACTCTAAAAGGTAAATTAACAGCGATGTTTAGTTGCAGTCAACAAAATGTAGACTATTTAGTCATGTGTTTTGCTTGAAATCTGTTAATTGAAATGTTTTTGTAAATGGGGTCAGATGTGATTTAGCTTGGCCTTGCTGTTGTCCTGATATCAGTAGAAGAGCTCCTACACACCAGCAGAACTGCACAGATAAGACTGGTGTGTGTTCTGTGTTGCATTTGAGTGAAGCTGTCGTAATGAAAGACTTTTGAATCTGCTGAACTTTTATGATTATAAGGATTAAGTGTGACTGCTATTTTTACTTTTAAGTTCACATTCCTCATGTCAGTCAAAAGTTTACCATTTTAAGACTTATTAACATACATGTGTTTTGAATCTCTGAACAATAGTTTTCTGGGTGTTTAGAAGTGTCAGCATGACCATATGTTAAAACTATTGAGCTGTTTTTGATGGTGCCTCTAGTAAACGTCGTCTTTGTAGTGTTGTTCTATACATCTGCTGCTGATTTAAATTGCTTAATAACACAGCTAGAAATAATGAATAAAGGCTGAGGCATATGTGTACCCTTCTTTTCTCTTCTTTAAATCCTCAACATTGCTATAGACAGGCAATTAACATTCTAAAGGCGAGCATGTTTGTGTTTGTTTGTGGCTTTAGAAAGACAATTGCAAGTAATCGGAATGGAAGAAATTTAGATGTTTAAGTTTTGAACCAAATCCAAGAATCCTGTTTGTGTTTTGACAAAAATATTAAGCATTACAACTGCCTTCAGCTTTGATAAATGTTTGAAATGCTTTTTGAGCACATTACAGTTATTTCTACTGGTGGTGTGACACTGAATACTGCAGTGAATCAAACCGCAATCACATGAATAAATAAATCGCATTATAAATTGTATGAAAACAATTCTTTTATGGTGTTTTTGATCTTATAAATGTCGCCTTTGTGTGCTTGAGACTTTCAGAGAATAATGAAAAATCTCCACCCCACACTTTTAAAGGGCTCTTATTTAGATCCTTTTACAAGATGTACAATAAGTCTTTGGTGTTTCCAGAATGTGTCTGTGAAGTTTCAACTCAAAATACCCATTAGATCATTTATTATACACTGCTGAATATGTCCATTTTGGGGTGAGAGGAAATTGTAATAGTCAGTGATCGAGTCACACACGGATGAAGCAGAGATACTGCTTTTCTTTATTACAAACATGCACTCTTTAAAAGTCCTTCTTGAGGTGCAGCTGATCACAGATAGTTAAAACAGATCTTTTAACACCATTTTCTTTGCAAATCCTGTCTTGTATGCATGATAACATGCGCTAATGCTGAGTCATGATAATACGTGCCTGTCAATCAATTCAGTGGGTGGGGAAAACTGAACTGACGCGTCAAAATGGCTGGGATTTGGATCCTGATTTAAAATTTACAATATTTTTAAAAATATGTCTAATATGGCTGTGTACACACACTATACTACACACATGTCTGTCCTAACAGCTTCCAAAGGTTGATTTTGCATGATGGGTGCCCTTTAACTGAAATATGTATAGACAAGAAGTGAAATGTAAACAAACTTGTTAGTGCTTGTCTTTACCCAAGACAAACATGTGCATATGTTTATCTACATGCATTTGACCTCAATCAGTACAATCGCTTGGGCTTTACAACTATTGTCACTAGCTCAGAATAACATCTCAGGACAGATGTTTGTTATTGTTTTTTTTTAAACATTTACAGCCCTTCCAATAAATATCTTGGAGATCTATTTTGTATCATTTCAGATGTAAGCTTGTATCTATTAGCATGAATTAGACCTTGCAGTGGTGTTGCATTTTAGCTGTTATGTTGTATGTTAAATACCAAAAATATGCTGTAATTCCGACATAATATGGTTCCATTTAACGTTTGGCTAGCAGGACGACTTCCACCAACTCATCTTTATAACTGTACAGACCATTGACGTGTGTTTTAGTTTCTTTTTCCACACCCATGCTTCTCTTAGCCCAGTAAATGACATCAGCACCTGGCAACACACTGACCTCAGATGCAAACAAACAGAAAAGACCTTCACCACCTTACTGTCAACATAAATGAAGCACAGTCTAACATTTGTTGACTATCATGAGGTGATTAGATCTGTTTTTAGTTGTGGTTTAGAGTTTTTTTTTGTTTTTTTGTCAATGTGTGTTGCAGTACAATTTATAACTGTAAAGTACTCATTTGTTGAAAAGTCTATTGATTTGTGAAAAGAGCACACTTGAATGCAGAAGCGCTCTTTGAAATTCATGTCTGAATGGATGAGCGCTCGAGTATTTTGAGTATCTTTTATGGGTAATCTAGTTAAAGTATTCCTACTGTGCCATTCAAAAGTTAAAGGAATAGTTCACCTAAAACTGAAAATTCTGTTATATTTTATACATCATGCATGTTTTACAAACCTTTTTTGTTTTTTGTTTTTTTAAAGCAAAAGAAGTTATTTTGAAAAATTTTAAAAACCTATAAACGTTGACTTGCGTGGTATTTGTTTTTCCTACTATAAAAGTCAGTGGTTCCAAGTTTCTACGTTTTTTTTCTAAATAGCTTATTTTGTGTTCAAGAGAAAAAGAAAGTGTGTGGAACCACTTGAGAGTGAGTAAATTTGAGTTTTTGGGGTGAACCGTAACTTTTGGTTATTGATAAAATTAAAAGGAAAAGTAATTTTGTTTTGGCGGTCTAATACTAGATTATTGTTTTGGTCTATAAGAATAGATAAAGGGCTTGCATCAAACCAAGGTCAAAAAACCTTGTCATAACACCTCTTTTATCATCATGTCTGTTCATGTAAGCATCTTTTCTCTCTAAACTTCTCCTTTCAGAGAGCCTATGCACTCAGAAAATAAAGTTGATTTTGTTCATGGACAGCCAATGAAGATCATAGGCTTGTATTATTAAAATCTGTAGTTTTCTTTCTTTAATACAAAAAAAAAAAAAAAAAAAGGATTTGCATGATAGTAATGATAATGTTTTTAGTTTCCCTTCGTTGAAGTTAATTTACTCCTCTTAATGCAGTTTATCAAACACTAGAGTTAGTTGGACTTTAACTCGATCCCTCAGATGTACTTTGCTCTCTGAAAAGCATCCCTTAATACACTAGCAAAATGAAAAGCTCAGCTGAGCAAACCAAGGCTGGATGGAAAGTGGATCCTCTTGGAGCCTCGGGGACCTGAATTAGCATGCTAAATAAATACGGCATCTCCCATGGTACCTAGCTTGCTCTTGACAATTTACTATCACACTTTAAATGCCAAACTATTACACAAACCATTTCAAAAATATAGAATGTCAAAAGCTGCTCATGACTATGCATTTTATTATAAAGGGTATTAGATTTTAAAAAAAATGCTTTTTTGAAAACTGTGTATTCTGGGGCATATCAGACGTTTAGACTTTAGACCTGTTAAATCTGTCAAACAGGTTTTATGAATTCATGCAGTCTTTTTGAATTATTTCACAGCATGTCACTGCATGACCCGTACAGCGGTTCATATTTGAGTGACGCTTTCATGATGCTTTTGATGAAAGTATTATTATACATTCCCTGAGGATCAGTGCTAAAGTGGCTTCTCTAGGGCTGGCAAAACACCCAAACATGTTCATCTTTGTCTTGTTTAGTTGATTTAAAGTTACCACATTGCTACAGTGGAAATTCCATGCCTCTACATTTTGGACTGACTCTGGACATCACATTGTAAAAGAATTAATGATTTTTCCATGTGAGTTGCTATTTGGGCAAAGTGGACTAGTCTATCGTTGTAGTGTAACGCACAGTAGCGAGACATACTCATGTTTTAACAGCAGTCCATGAAAATGTGAGACCTTTTACAGCATTGTAATATTTTTTTAAATGTTGGTAGGAAAGGGTAAGATTAGTGATGAGCTAAAGTCTGTCTTTCCTGTAGACACAAACACTGCTTCAGCAGATTGTCGCTTTGAGGAAAAGCACTAGATGGCAACTGTCA
>CAIGQV010000001.1:8966615-8993711 GCA_903798115.1 Danio jaintianensis
TTCAGCAGATTGTCGCTTTGAGGAAAAGCACTAGATGGCAACTGTCACCAACAAGATTAGTCTGTCATTTTTATTTAGGCTGACTTTAGAACTTTTTGTTTATGCTTGTTTCTTTGGTTTAAGGAACTTTAAGATTCAATTGTATGTCGCTTTGGATAAAAGCGTCAGCTAAATGACTAAATGATTGAGATATGGTGTTGTTTGGCTCTTTGCCCATGTGCTTCCCACACATATGCTGTAGAGCAGCAGAAACATGCTGTAGTTCATTAAATGGTAATTAGTGCAAAACCTTACAACACACCAAACCAGCTGTAAAGCTTACGCAGAAATGCATGCTATTGTTCCTAAGCAGAAACTACTTAGGCTTTGTTTACAACTGTATTAGGATACATCAATCTGATCACAGAAACATGAAGCTGAGTTGATAAGAAAGTGTCTGGTGCATACAGAGACTCTCTTCTTTTTATGCACACTATCTTATTGTTCCCATGTTTTTGACAAACCACCTATAAAACACACTCTCTCCTCTCCGTATGCTTGGAGAGTGAAAACAAATAATAATATTTTTACTTGTAGATTTAGCAACTTGTCTTTAGCAACTTGCTAGTGTCTGAGACCGCATGGGCAAGTCTGCAGCCAGATACTATTGGCTAAAGGGGTAAATGTCAAAATGTCCAAGTGGATGACACTAAATACTGATGTTAAAAAAGGTTTTTGAGTTTGGACAGTTTCTGAATTAGTCAAAAACACATTTCTCTGGAATGCTTTGGTAATTTTGACACTCATGTGAATGGGTAGTAAAAGGCCACTTACTCTTCTATGCCTGCTTATCTCATTCATAAGTATAATGAGTTGTGTTGTCATGTGCTAGAAAAAAAAAGTGACCTCTGAAATTGTAAGTTGTTTTGAAGGTAAAAAGCAGTGTTCTGTAACCAGTCCTGATTCTAAAACGCATCAGCAGCATTTAATGCAGTTTTGCAGCTATCAGAGATGAAGCAAAAAGCTACTGGTCTGTCTACTTTAGCAGTCATATATAAATTGTGCAAGCTTTTTTCAGAATGTATTTATTTATTTATTTATTTATGTTTTAGACAGACAGACAGATATAAAATCTGAACACACATCAACCAAAATGCATCTTAAAGGGATGGTTCACCCAAAAATAAAACTTTACTCTCATTCAAGTGGTTCCAAACCTTTGAGTGTTTTTCTTTTTTTTGAACACAAAAGAAGATATATTGAAGAAAGCTGAAATCAGACAATCATTGTGTTCCATAGTCAAATACTGTGGACGTTAATGATTACCGGTTTCCAGCTTTATTCAGAACATCTTCTTTTGTGTTCAACAGGTTGAGTGAATGTACTATCTCTTTAATACCAGGTGAAAAGAGGGCAATAGTTTTACCACAGGCCTAAACTATAGTAATCTGGGCATGGTTTTAAAAACAATACTCATTACTTTGTGCATTGTTATCCCCGGTGTACCTGTTTATTTAAAAGGCTTCAGAGGGCTGCGTAGCAGATGAAAACTGTATTTATCTTGTATGCCTGCTCTGTAATTGTTATTGTCTCTGGAGTATGACATGTTACCTTTCAGTCCCATGACACTAAATGGCTGACAGCACTAATTACATTAAATAAAATTCCAGAGTTCTGATGTGCTCCTTCATTAAGTGGAGAAGCATGTGAGAGTCATCTGACCATTATTTTTAACTTATAACTTTATTCTCTTTGGAATACAATGAGGCTTTCTGGTTACTACGGAATCTTGTAAAGGGAACAGACACCACGTCAGGCATCTATAGACTTTGTTTTTACTGCCAAAACTTTGTCACCACTCAAGAGGCACGACTGTAAGAGGCAGCTTGCCATGTCTTGGCCTACATAATTTTCACTGCACATGTTTCTGTATTGACGAACGGATTGTGCTTCACAAGCACAGAGGCAAACAGAGGTCACATTATTCTTGCAAATTAAAGGCAGACAACACATTGCTTTTTCGTGCTGTTAATAAAAAGAATGGCACATACAGTGCAGAAATAAGGATGGAAATATTTTAGAAACCAAGAGCAAATTACTTTGCTTCCATAAAGCTCTGTTATTCACACTAAGAGAATATTGGAACACAAAAGATTTTTCACAAAGAATATATGGCTTTGTTCTCACTTAATCTAGTTAGGACTGACTGCTGTACTGTCATTTAATATAAGTTGTGATTTTGTTTCATATTTACATATTACAGAGATCTATTCATAATTGAAAACCAAAGTATTAGCTCTCTGTGAATCTGTAATTATTTTTCCCAAGTGATGTTTAACTGAGCAAGGAAATCGTTTGACACATTTGTCTCCCGGAGAAAGTAATTTTAATTTTTTTTTTTGTTGTTTGGCTGGGGGAAAATATTAATTTTTACATTTCAAAATGGCTAAGGTAAGTTTTATTAGCCCCCTTAAGATTTTATTTTTTTGATTGTCTAGGAAATAAACCACTGTTGTCTAATGACTTGTCTAGTTGACCTAATTAACCTAGTTGAGCCTTAAATTGCACTTTAAGCTGATTTCTTTCAAAATAACTAGTAAAATATTATGTACTGTCATCATGGCACAGACAAAAGAAATGAGTTATTAAAACCATTATGTTTGAAAATATTTTGAGTATCTTCTTTCTGTTAAACGGCAGTGGGGAAATATTTGAAAAAGAATGACATTTTCACAGGATTTATATTTTGAATTTATTTGTAATATCATAATATTATGCAGCACAATTGTTCAGCCTTAGGATAAGCGAGACTTCTTTAAGAAACTTTAAAAAGTACTTACAGACCACAAACGTTTGAAATGGTTGTGTGCATTTGTCATTGCAATGACCTAGAAGAGGGAACTGAAAACTTGTAATTTGGCACACGAGGAGGGGTGGAATGATTGCTGTTTTGTTTGGCTAAACACACTTTATCCGATCAGTGCTTGATCTCAGGTCTGTGAAACCTGAATGACTCTTATTAAAGAGCTCTGCATTCATTGGCCGGTTCCCAGCAATAGCATCAACTATGGCTGTGTTTGACCTTGGCACCCTTGTGTTGTGGCCAGGTGTATAATGTTTTGTCTTTGTGATTCATGTCACACATTCTAGATCTGCTGTTGTCACAAAACTTGGGGCACTGTGAATCTTTTGTCTTTTAAATGATCGTTTATCCATTTGCAAAAACTAATTTCAAACTCATTTGCACTTTCAAGTATCTCCTGGAAGACCCTGGCAAGCTCAAAGTTTGCTACCACATTTACACATAATTAAGTGTTGTCCACTTAATACCTAGCTTTTATTGTATTTTATTTTATTTTGCTTTATTTTATTTTTGAATTTTTCACCAAACATGATTCTATTTTGTTTAAAAAAATTTAAACAAACATAATTGTATTTTTTTTTTGGTTTAGTTGGTTAGTAAGCAAAGTTTAGTTTAGTTTTAGTTGTTGTTTTGAAATTTTTCACCAAACATTTATTTTATTTTATTTTATTTTGGATTTTTTTCACAAAACAGTATTTTATTTATTTATTTGATTTATTTTATCTTTTTTTTTTTTGATTTTAAATAACTCTATTATGGCTGATTTAATAGGGAAGGAAGTGTGACCACTGTTGTTGCTGTGTGGCATGTTTTTGTGAGTGGTTGAATGCAGACTGCTGATGATGTGTGTAGTGGCCAGTTTATTGTTGGATGAGCATTTCTCAAACATCCCGCTCTGACACGCAGCTCCAGAGGGGGAAGTGAGATGCCTCTGGAGCAGAAGTGTGTCCTCCTGATGTTCTGCACTGGGTGGGTCTTGAACGTGGCAGAGGTTTAACATCTGAGCTCTCCAGCACTCCAGTGATTACAGGGCTTTCTGACTTTTTCTTTTTTCAGGAACTATTTTAAACTCTTACCACAAGAAGGACCAACAAACCATGGCCATATATATATATATATATATATGTATGTATGTATATATATGTATGTATATATATATGTGCGTGCGTGCGTGCGTGCGTGCGTATATGTGTGTGTATATGCATGCATGTATGCATGCATGCATGCGTGTGTGTGTGTGTGTGTGTGTGTGTATATATATTTTTTTTTTTTTTTTTTTATTGAGAGCTAAAAATATATACACCATAAGAAAGATCTGTTAATTAAGTTTCCGTATTTTCAGTTTTTTTCTTTGATGTTAAAATTTCAACTCTACAGTTTAACAAACATGACTTTTATTGACATTTTATTAGTTTGAAATAATATAATGTATAAGAAATACTAGCATTGAATGTCTAAAGAGTTAATTTGCTCAAGAAATGACAATTCTTCCATTGTTTACTTATTCTCAGTTTATTCCTGTCCTGTGTAAACTTTGTTCTGCTGAACACAAAGGAAGACATTTGGAAAAATGTATGTACCAAACAGATCTCAGGACTTATGAGTGAAATGTATACAGAACTGGAACATTTTCATTTTTGGGTGAACTATACTCTGTTTGATGGACATCTTGAGAGTCCACTTCATACTGACCTCGTAGGCTAACTGTATCTTCCTCTGGTGTTGACATACAGATGCATACTAGTCTTGATGATACATTAAAATAGCTCAAGCATGTCATTACAAAGTATCTGCGAGGACCGTAATAAAGCTCATCTGTAGTGTGATAAAGAGTATTCCTCAATACGAAGAGGAATGTTGCTTCAGCAGCAGGATCTGCACTTCCTGTGGGACTCCGAGGCTAAAAGGGTCTTTAAAACAGGAAGGCCAGACCGGGGTCAGTAAATCAATCAGTTCAGTACAGTGATTGACAAATCTGGTTTAGCAGGTCTGAAATGTGTAACCTGTTGAAATAAACATTTAAATGCATTTGGTGGTAAAACAAATTATTGATTTAGGAAAGAGAAAAGTTTTACAGTATGCTATATTTAAAACTTGAAATTGGTCTACTTTAAGAAATGATAAAATCCTCTTTCACTTGTTTTGGAATATTCATTCATTCATTCATTCATTCATTTATTCATTTTCATTCGGCTTAGTCCCTTTATTAATCGCCACAGCGGAATGAACCGCCAACTTATCCAGCATATGTTTGACACAGCAGATGCCCTTCCAGCTGCAACCCAGTACTGGGAAACATCCATACACACTCATTCACACACAAACACTACGGCCAATTTAGTTTATTCAATTCACCTATACCACATGTCTTTGGACTGTGGGGGAGCGCCCAGAGGAGACCCATGCAAACACGGGGAGAACATGCAAACTCCACACAGAAATGCTAACTGATCTAGCCAGCACTCAAACCAGCAACCTTCTTGCTGTGAGGCGACAGTGCTAACCACTAAGCCACCTTGTCGTCCGACTGTTTTGGAATATTTTTTTGTTTATTGTTTGATTCTTGTGTGTTAATATGCCATTAATGAATAACTTGCTTTTAAATTTATTCTTTGTCTCATTTTTGGTATCATTTTTTTTATTTCAGGTTTTAGAGCAGTTGTTGGACTTTATTTTAGTGGTTATTTACTGATGGCTATTTCACTTTTAGATGTTTTGATACTTCATCTTAAACTTATTTATTTCTGTAAGTTGCTTACACAACATTTTTATTTTTTATTTTCATTTTAAGTTTGTTTATCATTTAATATTTATTTTATTTCAACTTTATTTTAATTACCATAAGTAACTAATATTTAAGGTTTTAAATTCATTGATAGCCACAATGATGAAATGTTTATACAAGAAACTAGAACAAACAGACTCTCAAGCATGCAGAGAGGAAATATTTAGACTGGTAATTTCCAGCCTTTTAAAAAAACTCTTTTTGCAGTTGTTTACCTTCCTTTCCACTTTAGTCTGGGGAACTTTCAATGCTATCAATACTGTTTTATAATTCCTTCATTAAAATCTCTGAAAATAATTACAGCCGTACACATTATTTTTTATCGCCTAAAGCGATATTAATCCAATTTATATTTTTGTATTTTTATGGCATAAAAAAACATGTTCATCAGCTAAAGAAGGCATTGTCCTTCACGAAGACTTCACATTAGCGGAGCTTAAGTTTACACCGTTCAAACACTGTAATTTACAAGCACAACCTCTGTGTTGACTGTGAAACTTTGCACCCTTAAATAAAGCTGATACTTGAGGTCGACAGTAATTGACATATTTGAGTGCTTGCGTGGCTTTGGACTCACTCATGTGTGAATTTGTCGAGTCTGACTGTGGCTGTGGTTAAAATGGGCCGAGGCTCATTCCCGGAGGCTTTCAGACATGGATCTGCCTTTCTGGCATGGCAACAGCACGTTTATTCAGTGACCTAAATAAAAGATTGAAGCAGGGTTGCATTATTTCTCTAGCATTTGTGTGGTTGGATGATGATTTGATGGTCTAGAAGGTGAAAGAAACATTGCAGGCAAAACAACAGTTTTTATGGATCTGTCAGTTTTTGATTTTGGGCTCTTCATGAAGGTTTTTTCTTTTTCAGTTTATTGTAAATACAATATCCAAAATGCAATTTTTGTACGTTACCAATTTGTGTCTGTGAATTCAATTACAATGTATATTTTTAAAGTCAGTTTTGTCCAAATGAGCTTTTTATCCTGCCCTGAGCCAGCAATCTCCACTTCAGCAGCTTTTACACAGCAGACTTTACAACTGTAGGTTTTAATGCATAATATGAGCTGATTATATACAACATTTTATTCTAAACAAATGTTTGCTGCTTTTCTGGCTGTCCACAGTATTTTTTAAATTATGGAGTAATAAATAAAGAAACCAAAAATCCACCCAGTAAAAACCTTTTAAATCTAATTTGTCAAAAATAAATAAATAATTTGGCTAAGAATTTTGAACCATCCAGATTTTTGTGCTAGAAATGTTCGCAAACTAGCTCATATTTCATTTAAGGCACAAAATAAGTATGATTTTTCTTTTTTTTTATTAAAATATAAAAAAAATAAAACGCCAAACAGTGTTTTATATTTTGCTTATATATTATTATTATTATTGTGTTATACATTATTAAGGACTTGTGCTCGTCTCTCATCAGCAATTGCTTCAGCGGTCTCTTTTGCTTAGATGGCTTTTCAGCCATACTCTGCTACCATGATAATAAGTTTTGAATACTTTAGCTCATCCATGAGCATGATTTCTATAGGAGTCTCATAGGATGTAATGAAGATGACAACTCCTATGATTCCACACTCAAATCGTCATCAAAATATGCCTTTGTTTGTTGACAATGGGTGTGTTCTCTAGCAGAAAAAAATGACATACCATGTCTTTAAAATTGTGCCTCATATTTAAACTGCATTTTTAAAAAAACATCTAAAACAGAAAGTGTTTGCAATTCCTAATGTAATCAATCAGCTGGGCAAGTATGGCAATAACTATTGGTTAATATTTTAAGTCTTGCCATAAATCTGAAGACTGCGAGTGAGTTGTGAGTGTCTGTGGATGCTGTTATTTTAGAGCAACTGTACAGCAACACACACCTTTTAAAAGAGATTTAAGAAAACAGGTGTGGAGAGGCCTCAACTTGTCTTTGTTCATACCAGATCCGTTCAGAGGATCATTCATTCACTGAAGGTGTTCGGCGCTTACTATTTCAAACAGAATAAACCCTTAGGCGTAAGACATTTTTGCTTCCTTATTATGCTCCTGTAAATCTAACAGACTAATTGGGTGTATTAAATAACAAGTATATTTAATAACAGTTTTATTAAAGGTCTTTATAAGTGAAAAGGGTTATTAATGGATATGATTTTCCCCCTTAAACATAAATAAAAGTTATAATAATAATAAAGTTTCTTGTATTTTTCAGCTATTTGTGTTGTCTGTTAGTGGTTACTCGTTCTTGTATTCTATTAGTTTGGCACCACAATGAAAACTTTGTAGTGTGGGAGCTGACCAACATGTCCTCTATAGACCGTTTTAGTGACCGATTCTCTATTTGTGTGTAGAAAGCGTCCCCCATTATACATGTGCTTATCACAGCATCAAATCTGATCATCCTTGAGAGTGTCAGGTAACTGTTTCTATTCTCTTGAGATTGGGTTTCATAAAATGGCACCTGCCTCTGCAGTTCATGCTTCTTATCAGTAGCAGGTGAAAGTAAAGATTTATTTAAAGATATACTTCAAAATAATACCATAAATTGTGGGTGGGTGACACTAAATACATGTGTAAACTGCATGGAAAAACATTTGGAAAAACATTTTTGATCAGATTATTGACATTCTTAATATCATTGTTGAGAACAGTTAATATTTAGTGAAAATTATGAGATATTTATTTTTCGAGAGGTTTATTTAATGGTTATTTGATAAAAGAAAATGCATTTTATTATTTTTATTATTGTTATAGAGAAATTATTCACTACAAGCTTTTAAACTAAAGTATATTTACTCCCATATTATTATTCTATGGTCTACATTGTTATTTTTCCATGGTCAAAAATTATAATTATTGAAGAATTGTTAATTGAGTGTTCTGACTCCAAAAATGGACCTGAACTCACTCTGTGCGTGACTGTCAAGGTCAAGGTCAACTTTATTTATATAGTACCTTAAAACAACATGAATGTTGACCAAAGTGCTTCACAAACATGGCAACAACAATAGACAGTAAGATAAACAATAAGAAAAACAGGACAATATATGCTAATATAAAATTTAAAAAATAAAAATAAATGTTAAAAATCTGTATAATCAATGAGTCCTAAACTAAAAAACTAATTTCTATCAATAGGCCAGAGAGAAAAGGTAGGTTTTGACTGATTTTTTAAAAAAAACACTTAATGAAGATGAAGCTCTAACTTCTAAAGGTCATAGATAATTACATTAGATGTCGCCTACCCTGTTGTTGTCTATTGGAAGGAATGCGTCAATAGGGCCGCCATTTTAGTACAGGGTAGCGCTCCTTTGAAATGAATGCGGGATCAAGGTGCAGTGGAGGACTGTGGCCATCTAGAGCCAGATATATACACATATATACATATATCTATGATCGGGAGTTTTCCCCGGTGGTCAGTATGCAAAGATTTTTTTTAAATTACAAAAATTATAATTTTACATCACTTTTCTACATCGATGGATAAGTGACCGCACGGGTATTGCCGATAAAGATTGTGTGTTTGTGTGCATGGAAATGTATTATCCTCCCTCTCTGATAAATTTGATCTAATCCGTGTCCTGAAACACACCCCCTCTACCGCTTTCACTTCTCATTCTAACGGAGGAAGCAATTCGTTTGTGAATGAATCTCCGTTATGAACGACTCATTCACTTAGCCGACAATAATACAAGTTTCTAGCACCGCAGCGTCTTGTTGTCATATTTCTTTTTCATTGTTTGCTGATTTTATTCAACAAAACTAGCATAAACCTACAATTCAGTGCAAGTTGATGCTACTTTGCCTTATGATGAGTGCAGTAAGTGACTGTATTATCATCAATAACGTGACTTGTTGAGCACAAAAGTTTGTAACATACAAAAAACGTAAAAAACTAAATCTTACCTATGAAATGTTCTGCCTTTGTGCTTTGTTTTCTTTGTTTGCTCGTTACTACACCCGTAAGCAGTGCTAAAGTCCAGCATCTTCACATTGGCACACTGTCTTAACTAGTACGGTTGAATGATATTTGTCCTGGGAGCACTGTACAAATGTGGGTTCGTATGCGATATCTAGTGTATATATCTATGTCTAAAGGTAATGTGTTCCAAAGTTTTGGAGCATAGACTGAAAAAGCTCTGTCTCCTTTTGTTTTCAAGCGGGATTTAGGGACAATTAGCAGGAGCTGAGCAGAGGACCTGAGGGATTTTTGGGGAGAATACAAACTTAATTAAAGCTGCAAGCAGCGATGAAAGGGACCTCGCACCCGGGCTCACCGCCGCCCGGTGGCCTTAGGATGACAGAGAACAGCGGACAATAATATTTTAAGCCGATATATATTAAAATACCCGAGAAAATCACTGATTTATGCCAAACTTCCTTCTGTCAGCAGGTGGCGCTATGACTGTGACTCAATATTGGCATGTAGATGTCTTCAGGAGAGGAATTTTATCAACCATGTGAAGTTTCAGGCAGATCAGACATTGTTTGGCTGAGTTATAAGTGTTTCCTCCTCCATGGCGAAGCATCGCACTTTCTCAGTCCGCCACGGACACGCCCTTCGGCGAAAACTCTAGATCTTCACAATTTAACATCACAAAGGCCTTTGGACTAAACTAATGGAACATGGATTCGATGTGATAAAATTTGTAGGAGGAGTTTGTTACACTGTAAAACATGTCACTTCCTGTTGCCAGCAGGTGGCGCTATAACTGTATCTGGATATTGGCATGTAAATGTGTTCAGGTCAGGACTGTTATCAAACATATGCATTTTGAAGCACATCAGACAATGTATGCCTGAGTTATAACAACTTCCTGTTTCGTGGCGAAGCGTCAAAGTTTGTAAGGCCGCCACGGACACGCCCTTCGACGAAAACTCTAGATCTTCGCAATTTAACATCGCCAAGGCTTTTAGATGACAATACCTAATTTTGGTGTTGATCTGATGAAATCCCTAGGAGGAGTTCGTTAAAGTACGACGCCTGGAAATGGAAAAAACAGCACTTTCTCGGCAGAGGAAGTTAAAAATATCTGACTTCCTGTTGGGTTTGAGATTTCGCTTCAAGAGACTTTTTTTGTAGGACGTGGCATGTTTAATGTGTGTGCCAATTTTCGTACGTGTGCGTGAAACGTAGCTCGGAGGCCAGTCCGTCAAATGTGCATAGGTGGCGCTGTCGAGTCATTTTGCCACACCCACATCCGAAACGTAAATTTTCGCCACTTCTGAGGCGTGTGCAAAGTTTTGTGAGTTTTCGTGCATGTATAGACCCTCCAAATCGCGATTCATTCCGGAGAAGAAGAAGAAGAAGAAGAAGAATAAACGGAGCAATTCCAATAGGGCCTACGCACCGTTCCGGTGCTCGGTCCCTAATGAGAGTGTCTGTCTCCTATTTACGACTGTATACTTTTTGCAGAATCATGACTGATTTGTAGATTACTTTTGACCATGAACGACAATAGTTTGACTACTTCAGATTTTTTTGTTTTGTTTTGTGTTAAATCTACACTTATTTTTTTCCTTTCTATTGTTTTAACATCATAACTGCTGCAGTGATTTACATTATACCTGTAAACAGTGTTTTTTTTGTTTTGTTTTGTTTACTATTTTAGAAAAAACATCCTCAACTAAAAATGCCCATTAAACACCAGTGGTTTAAGGAAAGCAATGCCAATATAGAGATGTTTCTTGACTACACAAGCAGTTAATTGTTAATTTCCGCACAGCTGTTTTGCCACGAAAGCATGTCTTGTTATACAACATTTTGACATTCACTAGTGCATATTAATGTCTGCTTTCAGTGGTCTCATGCATACAGTGAGTGTTTGTACGTTACATTTGCTTTAGCACAGACAGAGTTGGAGTGATGGAGACACACGCCAAGAATCCTCAGTGCTGGAATGAGGAGATCTGCATGTAATCAGTGCACTGGAATGTGGACAGAGAGATTTCAGAGAATGTGGGAGATGCAGACAGCGGCCATCTTTGTGCAGCGGCAGAGAAATGCTTTTGTTTCCATCATTGTCAGCAAACTCTCTCCCTCGCTCTGTGTGTACAGTGTTGATGTCTTTGTGTTTATACCTTTATGTCCACGTCAGCGAGTTAACCACATTTGTTGGTCCTAGACTTTTGCACATACCAGTCATTTGACGGAATAAGAGTTTACAGTGTCCTGATTAAAGAATGTATTCTGTTGCTGTTTTCCAGGTCATGGTGAATGCCACTGTGGTGAGTGTAAATGCCATGCCGGTTATATTGGAGACAACTGTAATTGCTCGACGGAAACGGCTTCCTGTGTGTCGGATGATGGCAAGATCTGTAGCGGTCGGGGCAGCTGTGTGTGCGGACGCTGCCAGTGCACTGAACCAGGGGCATTTGGGGACACATGTGAAAAATGTCCCACCTGTCCAGATGCCTGTGGAACAAAGAGGTATGAGGCTAGAGATGCTCAATCTAGCTTTATTAAAGCCAACTCCTAAATAGTCTTTATTAGTTTATACATTATTGCAAAAGAATTCATAAAAATCCCAGGCCCTCGTTCTTGAAGTAGTTTGTACTTGTGTTCCTGGAACTTAAATTAGGAGGTTTTTTTAAGAAATAAATTATTTTATTCAGAAACAATGCTTTTTAGATTTCAGTTTAAACTTATGCTCAAAGAATCCTAAAAAAGCCACAGCTTTCACTGAAATGTTAATGTTTTTTGAAGTGTTTCTTGACCACCAAATCAGCATATTCGAATGATTTCTGAAAGATAACTTTTACACTGAAAATGTTCAGCATTGCCACTGGAATTTATAAACTTTTAGTATATATTAAAAAAGAAAACAGACATTTTTTGTTAATTGTAATAATGTTTTATTATTAATTGTTATTATCAATTTTATTCCAAACATTGTTGATTATGTTTTGAAGTGTAGTTTTAAGGCTCAACTAGATTAATTAGTTTAAATAGATTGATTAAGGTTAAAAAACTACAGGGGCGGCGCAGTGACTAGCGCTGTCGCCTCACAGCAAGAAGGTCGCTGGTTCGAGCCTCGCCTGGGTCAGTTTGCATGTTCTCCCCGTGTTCGCGTGGGTTTCCTCCAGGTGCTCCGGTTTCCCTCACAAGTCCGCATACATACAATGTTTTTTTTTTTGTCCTAGTTTAATGTTTGATAGATCCGTGATTTCGATATTTTAATATATTTTTTTCTGAATCTTTCTCTACAGGGAATGCATCGAGTGTCGTCTTTTTAACACTGGCCGACTGGCTGATAACCAGACCTGTCAGCGCATGTGCAAGGATGAGATCATCACAGTTGAAACCCTCAGTTAGTACACTCACAAACACTTCACACACTCTCAAACATTTCACACACTCAGTGATGGCTCAAGAAAATACATATGTGGATGAGTCAAAACACAGCAAACATTTAAAATTAATAATTCATTCATTGGGTTATTTTTCCACTTTTAATTCACCATTCAATAAATACAACACTTCAAAAAGATATGCAGTAAAAATGCAGGGTTCCACACAATTCATTCATGTTGTCCAAACACAAATCAATTAAGTTAACAAATTTAAGTGGATTGAACTTTTTTTTTTAAATTAAGTTGTCCAAAAATCTAATTTAAAATCTAGTTTGATCAAGCAGCAAAAATATTTTTGAGTGTAGTTCAACAATGTCCCATTTACTTTCCCTAATGTAACTTTTCTTTTTCTTCAATAAAACATGAAAGAAGATTTTTAGCTTAAACCATGATCTTTGGAGATTGATAAAATCAGGGTGTGTAGGGGTGCTGGAAAATCCCTGAAAATGCTTGAATTTGAATGTAGTGTTTTCAAGGTTTGAAAAGTGCCTAGATTTTGGATGAAGTGCTTGGAATTGCACTCAAGATTAAATGAGTAGAGTTTGCTGCTTTTTGAGTGCTGGCTTAAAGGCGAAAAAAATAGGCTAAATATACTAGGTTCAAATCCCCGAATTAATGAATGATTCAGTGACAAAGACATAGACCTGGTGCCCCCTGCAGGCGGTTTTTGTTTTACTTTAATGTATAATTAAAAAATGTTAAATAATGTAATATTTCTATGTTCTACATTTGGGATTACAAAATATGTAAGTTTAAGATGAAATGACACATTTAAGATATGAGTATATTACATTTAAAAGTATTTCAGTATTTCAAATTTTCCTTAAGATACTATACTGAAACGAATAGCATCTGATATAATGTGATGAAGTACATGTATGTATGCAAATGTGTATATTTTAAAACAGTTGTAAAAATGCACCTAAAAAGATTACCAAAGTTCTTAAATTTGAAAAGGTGTATGAACCCTGTAAAAGGCAAGTCAACTGCACTTTGCAATTAAAAAAACAAAAAATAAAACATACAACCAAAACAAAAAGAAAACCCTTAGCTCCTGATTATACATAGAGATGAAACCCTTGGTCCACAGAAGAAATGTAACATTTGCAGCATTATTACAATTTAATCCAGAGAACAGTCCTGAATTAACCATCACAAGCTGCAAGTATTTTGTTTTGTCTGTATATGTTTTTCTGTCTCTCAAAGTGTCTGTAGGCTTAACTTGAATAACAATTTCAACTAAAAAAATCTTCTTTATTGTACAATTTTCATGTTTGAGCTTTTTGCTGTTTAACTACAAACATGAAAAAAAGCAAAGCGATTAAACAAAAGCGATTAGTTACTTTACTTTAAAAAGTGAGTAGCCTGTTAAGTAAATGAACTATGTGCATAATTTATTCATACTTTAAGTAAGGTCAGCTAATCACTTTAAAAACAACAGGTTAAAAAAAGTTAACTAATCACTTTTTACAGTGCATAGGGTGCATCTTTTTCATCTTTGAAAAATGTTTTTTAAATGGTGTAATCCATTCCAGCTTTGCCACCACTAAAATAAATCAACTTTTAGAATATATATTAAAATAGAAAACAGATGTTTTAATAATGTTTTATCATATTTACTCGTCGTTGGCAAGAGGAACTAGATTCTTTCAAACATGAGTATAAGTGACAGAAAACTAACATAACTTTTTACTTGCATAAATCTTCCTTAACATCAATCAGAGCAAGAAGCAGCAGTAATGATGACGTAGTAGGCTTTTGAGATCAGTCTGTTTTCCCTCTCTTCAGGACATGCTGCTGCTGGAGTCACAGTTTGTGCTTCCAGGTCATGAATGTGTTGCACACAGCAGGGTGAAGCACAGTTTGTGGTGAATCATAGCCAGCTCTGTTTATGTTATTATCTGGAGAATGTGGCTCTGGACGTTCCAGCAGCACTCGCTGTTTACTGTCACACTGTGAAAGACCGTGTTTACTGCTGTCTCTCACACAGCAGTGCTTTTCATACAAACTACTAATGTGAAAAATGCATATCGAATAAAAAAATTGCACTTCAGAAAATATATAAAATGTTGATTATTGGTATTTTTATTTGTATCTTGTTATATTAGATTTATAATTATGAAGATTTATTAGAATTTTGAAGCTATTAATAACGTTTATGAGAGCTTTTCTAGGGTTTTATTGCAGGAGGCATTTTTTACATGCGTCTAGGAATGCATGAATGAATGTTTACTGTTGTGCAATATGATGCTGGACTCCATCTCTGAGACGCTGCAGTGAAACATTCAGAATGCTTGTGAACTCTTTAAGGCCATTCCATGTCACTGTTAATTGTAAAAGAAGGCTTCACAACATTTCTCTGCTTTTTCAGTCAGCTGACGTCCTTAATGGAGTCCACATGTGCATACCGGAAGCGTCCAGCTCTTTTAGAGAAAGTGGCTCCAGAGTTAAACGACCGTGAGGAAGGGAGAGGCTTCCTAGTCTGTAGGGGATTTTAATTATGATAACATTTAAACGTTCTTCATTAATCTGTGTCCTTGTTAAAGAATGCAAGGTCTGGTCCAAAAATAATTTCAGCGTTATAAGATTATGCTCTTGGCTCTCGACCTTGTTTCTTTTTCAATTTGTTGCCGCAGTTTGAACATCTGTTTTATTGAACTCAAGTCCTCTTTTTATTCTTCTTCTTCTGTTTGTTTTAGAAACCGATGATCCCAACACTGTCCAGTGCGTGTATAAGACCGAGAATGACTGTGTGATGAAGTTCACATACTCTGAACATGCCAATGGGCAGTCAGTCCTCACCGCTCTTAAAGAGCCAGGTCAGTGTTTAGCACTTCATAACACTACGTCTGAAATAACTGCAGTTACAATCACAGTTAAAAAGACTGTGATACCCAAAAAATGAAACCGCTGTCATTATTTGCTCATCCTCCATTGTTCCAAACCTGTTTGAGTTTCTGTCTTCCGTTTAACACAGAAATAAAACAGTAAGTATTTATAGCATGCTATTTGTTTTCCTACTATTAGATGGTACTGGTTTTCAACATTCTTCAAAATATTTTCTTTTGTGTTCAAGAGCAAAACAAAACTTTTAAATGTTTGAAATCACTTGAGGAGGAATAGAGTTTTGGGCGAACTGTCCCTTTAAGAATATTCATATTTGAGAAGCAGATGTAGTGCACCATTGCATTGAATAAAAAAGGTTTCCAGTTGAGTATTGTGTTAAATAATATGGTCATGCATTTATGTAATGTGTGTGTTTACAGAATGTGCTGTTGCACCAAATGCTACGACCGTGCTGCTGGCTGTGGTTGGCAGTATCTTGTTGATGGGCATCGTGCTGCTGGCAATCTGGAAACTGGTCATCACATTTCACGACCGCAGAGAGTTTGCACGCTTCCAAAGTGCACGTTCACGAGCGCGATATGAGATGGTGAGAGCACTGAGATTGCTGGAGATCATAGCAGTCAGATATTTGTGAAGCTTTAAAATAATTTTATATTTAATATTTAGTATATTTAGGAATACTTGCTTACTACTCAAAAAATGTGCATGTTTTGCCATAAATCAAAGATCCAGTATCACTAATAGTAATTCTTTTGTTTTATTTTAGTTGTAGTTAGGGCTGGGTTATTAATTGAAATAAAATTACAAACGATTGAGCAAAGAATCACGGTTATGTGATTAGTAGTAAATCACCTTGTTAGACCAGAGGGCGCTCTTGTGCAGATACCCCAAACACTCACCAAGAGGAAACCCAGAAAATTCCCATAGTGTTGCATCATAAACAGAAGACTGAACTGCTCTGATTGATCAACATGACTAATAATCACATGACTACAGTAAAATTGATTTAAAACTTTATTTTATGCTGTGTTTTTACATGCAGCATTTACTACACAGAGTCGTTATTCACTGAGAAGCTGCTTTTGTCACAGAACAATTATCACAATGTCTCTACTGTCAGATTAAATCAATTTAGATTTTGCATAGCTTGTAAGTGAACTACGACTCTGTGTAGCAAATGCTTCTGCATCTGAAAGCATGAGCTGGAGGTTTATTAAAAAAACAGACTTTGCTGGCAAAATCTTCATGAAAATTTCCTTT
This sequence comes from Danio jaintianensis, assembly GCA_903798115.1. NCBI lineage: Eukaryota > Metazoa > Chordata > Actinopteri > Cypriniformes > Danionidae > Danio > Danio jaintianensis. Next base: position 8,983,696 of record CAIGQV010000001.1, read on the forward strand.
GATTAATCACACAGCCCTGGTTTTAGCTTTGTTTATTAATAGTAGGATACCTTAAAGGGGCTTTGAAAGAAGTAATTTGTGCTCACCAAGCCCAAATTTGATCATAAATGCAGTAAAAAGAGTAGTATTACGCAGTATTATTACTAGTTTATAATATCTATTTCCATTTTGATGTATTGTAAAATGCTATTTTTACTGAATTTTTGTATTACTCCTGTTTTAAGTGTTACATGATCCTTCAGATGTCGGTTTTAAAATACTTATTTGATACTCAAGAAACATCTTATTATGATCAATGTTGTAAACAGTTGCTTACTATATATATATATATATATATGAAACTACTACAAAGTTCAGTAGAACAGCATTTATTTAAAATGTTCTGTAACATCACGATTGTCTCGATTTGTTCCATTTAATGCATCCTGCCTGAATAGAAGTATTAGTTACTTTCAGGTAGTGAATCTGCAATCTAATTCATTTAAATTGCGCTGTTTGTAGGTGGTTTAAAATGTAAATAGCTTAAACCGGCGGCTCTATGCACTCACAAGGACAAAAAAAACAACTAAGCTTTGATTGAAACCATGAGGCCTTTTGGAAAGCGTCAGTCAGCTGGGAGTGTGGATCATTCATGATGATCATTCCAAGCCTGTGGTTCAAAGACTCTGTTTGCCTTTCCCTTCTAACCATGTGCATTTCAATGAACCCCGCTGACCTATTTACTCTCCGCACTCTCTCTTTCTCTCCTAGGCATCTAATCCAGTTTATAAGCGCTCCGTATCAATGGAGACAGATTTCCACATGCGTAGTGTCAAGTCACAGAACGGAGGAGTCCACTGATTAAACGGCATTTGGACTGAGGGACATGGCAGGACCTGTCCGGTGCACATATGCACTACAGTGGAGCACAGAGACAGGACGGATTTTATGGTCTGATGCAATAAACTTTTTGGTGGCTTGGTGGTTCATGGGGATTGTAGCTGTACGCAATGAAAGTTCACTGATGAGCAGCATTTGGACACTTGCTGAATTTGAGAAAAGGATTTTAAGGGCTCGCCCGCTTGACTTTGAGCGATGGACATTGACCCGCTAAGGACCGCTTGCTTGAATATAATTCTTAATTGTCTTCATTTCTAACCATACCTCCTGCACGTTATGATGGATTTTGCTGTGCATTCTTTTTAGGCAAAAAGACAAGTGTATATTTTTTAACAGTGTGCCTTTCCAAGCTGTTACACGTTTTTTGGGAATTAAATATATATACATTGACATGTACAGTAGATGTCATAGAAAACAAACTTTACATCAATGCAAACTTTACATCAGCTCTTTAATGAAAGAAGGGTACTAACATGACCAGAGCAATAATTGTCTTAACTCTTGTTTTGCACATCATGTATTGGGTTGAGGTTTATAAAGTAAAACAAAAAGTCACTCTACAATCAAAGTTGTTTGTATGTGTGTGTGCGCGTGTGCGTGCGTTACAGGTTGCCCATTTTTATAATGATTTTCAACTGTACATTTGTGATGCAATAACACTGCCTGCTAATAGTTCAAGCGTGTCTCATTTGTGTTTGGAACAATACAGACCCCTCCCATCAAGAGCTAGACTCTTGTCAGACTGACCCTATTTTAAGAGGTACAGTAAAGTAAGTCCAGTTTGCATCTAACTATAGTTTTTTAAATCATTTTTGATGTTTGAATTCATTGGAATGAGAACAAATGGCAAGTCTATAGACATATATATTTTTTATGTCGTTAAAGGGAAACTGAAAAAAAACATCATGTGTATTTCTGGAGAACAATTTGAGAAGTTGTGCTTTGGCAGTGCTTTGTTACGCAGCATGAGTGTGGTTTGTGGCATCAGTTTATATATTGGTTGTGTCCAGAAACACATTCATACCCTTGGGCACTAGAGGACAGCCAGTTGTAGTCATGTCCGAAACCATATTAGCATACCCCAAAATGTCGTTCCAACCCCCTAATATCCTCATTCATTTTCAATTTTCATAACACAAATTAAGGTACTTTTGATGAAATCTGGGAGCTCCCTCACATAAGGAGTAAGCCACGCATCACATAAGCATAATTATTGCCTAATTGACAAAGTCATTTTAACAATTATGGTGCACAAAAGTGTTCTTGGAGCTTCATATGGTTACAGTTAAACACTAAAGTCACATGGAATGTTTTGACTTGGTTCCTTTTCTGGACTTTAAACGTCTATGGAGGATGAGGGAGCTCTTTGATATCATCTAAAATATCTTTATTTGTGTTCTGAAGATGAATAAAGGTCTCAGGGTATTGGAATGACAGAGTGAGAAATGAATAACAAAACTTTCATTTTTCAACTTTCATCTCACTTTAATGTATATACAATCACACAGTGCATCATAATAGATGTATACTCAGCAGCTAATGAATATCCACCATCCACTCAGAGGGTTGTTCTAAAGGAACTGCCATCTCTCGCCAGATTTTGCTTCCTACAGCTGAATCGTCCATCTTTTTTTTCAGACCATTAGTCCGGCTACAGCATAATGTCATACAGGTAGGATTTCCTTTTTATTTCTCTATTAAATTGTTCAATTAACGTATATACATATTATTTCTATGACAGAGTAGACATGAGATGATAACCAGTTTCAAGCTTTGAAAAAGTCAAGGTTTTAAAACCTCTAAAATTTTCTGTTATACCGTTCCTACTCTATATGTTCGTTTTTTTTAACGTGTTTTTTTTTTTTTTTACAACTTTTATTTTGTTTTTTAGGGCAATGGTATCTCCAGCAGAAAAGGACCTTCCCCATTAAAAGCTACTGATCAGCCCATGATTCAGTCAACATCTGAAAAACAAATGTCTTCTACAAAAACATACAAGCATGGTATAATCCTGAACAGTGCAGTGGCTTAATTTATATCCACAGAAAAGAAAGATATCTATTAAAAAGAACATATTTTAGAGCAGTAATCACAATATCGTGAAACTGATATTTTTATTCAAGGTCATCATACCATCAGAATCTTGTACCGGCTCATGCCTGTGACAGAGTCCAAGATGAATTGCTAATTGTAGATTTGTACTATGACACTGAAAAGCCATGTGTGGCAGTCATGTCTGTCTTTTGTGTTTACGGAAAATCAGGACAATGGTAGGGAAAAAATGCTCTGTGTTTAAACTAGTCACAAAATATGTTTACGGTATGTTTTCAAAATATGGATTTGTCCCCCCTCTAAGTCGAGATTGTCATTTTTACCCCTTTAGAAGGTTGTGGATAAAAAGGAAAGAAGACTCCTTCACGAAGCAAGAGTCAAAACTACCATAATTTGCATGTATAATAACACAACTGACAGTTTTAAAGTCAGACTTAGCAGACCTAGTTGACATGCAACGTATTTAGTGCCCCAAATATTCAATTACACCTTGCGTCATGTATATTTGGACAGTTAGATAAAGACTGGCGCAGTTATGCCAACTTTCACACATGCTTTCAGTCTTATGGACTTTTTGTCTAATGCTAACAAAACATGTCAGCACAGCAGGGAATGACACAACCAGCTTTCTGTAAGCTGACAGGAAAATCTGACTTAATGCTGAAACGAGGTGACAGCCTTGATCTGAGCACCTGGAGACAGCCAGACAGAGACAGACAGAGGTTTCATGGGCTAAAGTTTGCTCAGCACTGTTTATTTCTTAGATTTGTATTTTTTTTCTGTGATTTCAAATAAAATGGGCAGCTTGTTCTGAGTTTTAGTGGTGTGTATGTAGTATTTATTTTATGCAGTGAGAGAGACTGGGAGTATAAATCAGCCAGTGTGTGTGGTTTGTGACATGTCAAAGGCCTCAGGTTTAGTTACAGAGAACAGCTGTGTTTGCGAAGAGGAGACCGAACATGCCTTTTGAACTTGGAAACCTGTTTTAGTGCTGCTTTACTGTGAAAACTACATAAAACTGTGTCCACAAGACATCTTAACCATAAAAATGCATTAAAAATTGTTATATGCATGTTGTAGCTAACAAACAAGCTGTCATTTATTCCTTCACTTCTATTCAATTCTGTAACTGATTGATTTGAAGACAAAATAACTTATTTTAAATCTTAGATATACAGTATAAATATCTATATATTTTATATCTTAGACATGGTAATCTGTAGCCATTGACTTCCATAATGAAAAAAGAATATGGTAGATGTTACCGGTTTCCAACATTCTTCAAAATATCTTCTTTGGAAACTTAACCAATAAAGGTTTGCAACTGCTTTAGGGTGAGTAAATAAGTTGGTGAACTATCAGTTTAATGAGTTTTGAATTTATATATATATATCTCTCCACAATGTTGTAACTGCTCTTACCCCTCTTTTATTAATAAGAAATTGGGAAATGGCAAATTACAGTACTACACTTATATAAAGTATTTGTTCCTGAAAATGTGCTTTCACTGTAAACAGAATTCCATCTCCAGAGTGTGTTAGATATAGAGAATATTGACTATAAATTTATATTAGTGCAAAATAATATATTTGTATATTTTCTGACATTAATATTATTGAAAAATAATTAGGTTCTTCAAACTTTTGTTCGAACTTCAAACATTTTTTTTTAATACTTTGTCAAAATTACCCCAATGAGACGAATTTTACCAGGTGTGGCGGGTGATCCACTATCATTCATTCATTCATTCATTTTCTTTTCGGCTTAGTCCCTTTATTAATCTGGGGTCGCCACAGCGGAATGAACCGCCAACTTATCCAGCATATGTTTTACGCAGCGGATGCCCTTCCAGCTGCAACCCATCACTGGGAAACATCCACACACACTCATTCACACACATACACTACGGACAATTTAGCTTACTCAATTTACCTATACCACATGTTTTTGGACTTGTGGGGGAAACCGGAGCACCCGGAGGAAACCCACGCGAACACGGGGAGAACATGCAAACTCCACACAGAAACGCCAACTGACCCAGCCGAGGCTCGAACCAGCGACCTTCTTGCTGTGAGGCGAACGTGCTACCCACTGCGCCACCGTGACGCCCGATCCACTATCAGTCCAGTCAAAATCCTGCAGAAGGGTCATTTTAAACTTAAAGCTTTCTCCAAATCAGCTGTGACCATGTGGTCACACTGCCACCATTTCCATGCTCTCTTGTCACACAACACAGCAGTAGCTGACATTTAGAGCTGAGACTTTGGGTACATGTAGAAATACAAAAATGTGTAAGGAGCTCCAGCGGTTCCTCCCAGTTGGGATGTCAGCCTGTGGTTTGCTCATAAATCACACATCTCCATAGTTTGCTGAACTAAATGCTGCTTTTTCCCCAGAGTCCGTGAGCCAGTATCAACAGCCAGAGCGTTCAGACAAAAGTGAAGTCATGTATGGACACACATCTGATCACAGGAGGGAGAAGTGGGTCTGTGTGTTAGATGTGAATTTGCAGCCTTTACAAGCTGAACAGCAACAGATGTGTTTGAAGGTCTGCTGATCTGCTGCCCAGTCATGCAATGTCTCTCTCTTTATTTCTTTTTCATGTTCCTCAAATAAACAGATGGACTTGAGAATTTGTAAATTGTAAAAGAGCTCTTGTTATTTTTTTTATATACACCTTCAGCTACCTTTACTGTGAAATGTTGCATTTTGAGCATAAAAAAGGATCTGCAAAGTACACAGCCCAAAGTCCACTTCAAACAGGACTATTGTCAATATTAGAAAGAACTTTAAGATGCATCAAATTTGGAGAACACTTTACTTGAAGGGGTGTCGTGATGTCTTTATAATCATGACACGTCATGATTATGAATGAGTTTTTTTGCATGCTTATGACATGAAGTGTCATTAACTCAGTTATGTCATTTTAATTGCAAAGGTGACATTGTTTGACAACTTGACATAAACAAATGCATCATAACCTGTCTTTGTCCTTGTCGTGACAACTTGACATTACCACACCATTACCAACATAACTTGTCATAAATCTGTCGTAAACATGATTGTCATGGGGGAATTATAATTGTGTCATGAATTTGTCATTAAAATATCTAATTTAATCAATAATATCATTAAAAGTGTCAATACTGTAAAAATAATTTTATAACATAAATTTTTAATGACAGATTCAATTTGTACCACTGTTGTTGAGGTTAAGAAAAATATTAGTGCCGCTGTTACAAAGTTCATGACAATTATAATGGCAGAATGACAATCATACTTATGACAGATTTAAGACAAATATTGTTGTCTTGATAATGTTAAGTTATGTTATGTCAGTCTTATGAATACCCCCTTCAGGTGTTACCTAAATTTCTGAGCGTGTTGTGTATGTCCACATGTCAGTTTAACTGGAATTAAAACAAGGCTTTAAAATGCATGTAAATGGTTGTTTTGTTTGTTCCTGGATTTACAGCACATGCTCTAAATGCTCCTTCTCTTTTTCAGAAGAGCAGCATCTTATTTGCATTTATAGCAACACACAATATTGTGTTTTTGCTTCCAACCAAAACATGGCATTTACAGCATGTTATGATATATGATCTGTGATGTATTTTGAAAAGGAAATGCCATACTTTATGGAGACACTGAAATATTACCATTTATTCATTCATTCATTTTCTTTTCGGCTTAGTCCCTTTATTAATCTGGGGTCGCCACAGCGGAATGAACCGCCAACTTATCCAGCATATGTTTTACACAGCGGATGCCCTTCCAGCTGCAACTCATCACTGGGAAACACCCATACACTCCTATTCACACACATACACACTATGGACAATTTAGCTTACCCAATTCACCTATAGTGCATGTCTTTGGAGTTGTGGGGGAAACCGGAGCACCCGGAGGAAACCCACGCCAACACGGGGAGAACATGCAAACTCCACACAGAAATGCCAACTGACCAAGCAGAGGCTCGAACCAGCAACCTTCTTGCTGTGAGGCGACAGAGCCACCCATTGCACCACCACGCCGCCCAATTTCTATTTCAATTCATCGTAAAAAATCCACTAAAAATGCTGAGTTGTTTTTAACCCAAAATTGAGAAATGGTTGTATTAAAATTGTAGTTAAAGGTTGCTGGGTTTGTCCATAATTTTACCCAAAATTAGCATTTGTATAGTCTTATTTATTTCTGTGGTGGCAAAGCTGTTCAGTATCTTTAATAAAGTCTCCATCTGCACATTCTATTCAACAGGGGTCGCCACAGCGGAATGAACTGCCAACTTATCCAGCATATGTCCCAGCCGGGACTCGAACCAGTGACCTTGTTGTGAGGCGACAGTGCTAACCACTGAGCCACCGTGTTGCCTCCATCTGCACATGATCCTACATAAGTCATTCCAATGAAAGATTACTTATCAATGTTGAAAACCGTTCTGATTCATATTTCTGTAAAACGATCATTTTCATTTAATTTTATTAGGTTTCTTTAATCAATTAAAAGTTACAAAATATATTTTAATTTTCATTAATTATTTTAACATTATATTGTAACTATAGCCTACTGTTACTTTATATAATACTTACATCTGAATAAAATTACTGTACCTAACTTACCCCAAAATTCTGAACTGTTATTTAGCTGATGTAGACGTATCAAATGTGTCTTCTTTGTCCTTCATTTTCAGGGAGACTTGATAACTGCCGGTGCTGAGCCTTACTGGAATGTAAGGTATGTCCTGCAGCACAGTTAAGCAGACTTCTTTAATCTGCTCTTACTCACATAATGAGTCTGTGTCTCTCTCTGACTGAACATCTGTGGTCATTCACTGGTGCATACAGCTCTGTTTGACTCAGTCTAATAAACCGTCACAGTCAGTGTCCTTATGTTTCCACTATATGACTGTTGACACTAATAGTGAGCCCATGCTGACCCTCACGTATGCTTTTCTGTGGCCTTCTCAGACAAAAACAAATAGCTAAAGTGAATGTTTATCACTAAGGAAGAATTAATTATTTTTAATGCAATTGTTTTTGTGATCTACTTGCTATGATCACATTCTGGAACATTATAGTAGTATGCTATATGGATGTTTTACATGGGTACCACGTGTTCATCCATGTGGAGATTTAGGAGTTTTTGCCTTTAGGAGTGTCTGATTTTAAGAAATCCCAATTGTTCCTCAACCTTGAAATCATATTTTTTATTCCTAAAAGTTTCTGTAACCATTTATATAATACAGGTTAGAATATTTGACTGTCTAAATTTGATAAAATAAAGCAGATATACCCAGGTTTAAAATCACCAACTTAACATAAAACCATAAAAAACGTTATAATTTAAATAAGTGTGTGCGTGTGTTAACTTTTATTATTATTTTGTGTATATGTACAGAATGTATTATTCATTCATTCATTCATTTTCTTTTCGGCTTAGTCCCTTTATTAATCTGTGGTCGCCACAGCGGAATGAACCGCCAACTTATCCAGCATATGTTTTACAAAGCAGATGCCCTTCCAGCTGCAACCCATCACTGGGAAACACCCATACACTCTCATTCACACACATACATATACTACGGACAACTTTAGCTTACCCAATTCACCTATACAGCATGTCTTTGGACTGTGGGGGAAACCGGAGCACCCGGAGGAAACACGCGAACACGGGCAGAACATGCAAACTCCACACAGAAATGCCAACTGACCCTCTTGCTGTGAGGCGACAGCGCTGCGCCACCGTGCAACAGAATATTATTATTCATTCGTTCATTTTCTTTTCGGCTTAGTCCCTTTATTAATCTGACATTAATCCCTTTATTAACGCAGCTGCAGCTGCAACCCATCACTGGGAAACATCCATACACACACATACACTACGGACAATTTATCCTACCCAATTCACCTATACCACATGTTTTTGGACTTGTGGGGACTTGTGGGGGAAACCGGAGCACCCGGAGTAAACCTGGGGAGAACATGCAAACTCCACACAGAAACGCCAACTGACCCAGCCGAGGCTCGAACCATCGACCTCCTTGCTGTGAGGCGAACGTGCTACCCACTGCGCCACCGTGACGCCCAGAATATTATTATCATTATAAAAATCCAGAGTTGTATTTGTTAACCTTAATTAACACACTCAACGGTGACAATTTATTCATTAATAAAACCAAATTAAACATGTGGATCTGTTGTTGTTGTTGTTGTTGTTTGTTTGTTTTTTGGAAGTAAATGTGAAAAAAAATATGTGCTAATGTGTTCTGTCTTATAGCTCCATCTACAGGATGAAGCATCACAGTGCAAGTCCTCACACATATCCAGGGTTATTCTGTTGATTTTAGTGTCAATTTATACGGTTAATTTAAAATAAAACTATAAGAACGTAAATTAAATTAGTCGTAATCTAAATAACATTTCAAGTTCCCTGAAGACGTGTTAGCAACTGGTTTGAAACGTTATAGGTTACTTTATGTTGTTTGAACTATTTCTGTAAATCAGAAGAGTTGATGAATGGGTGAGTCATGAATCTGAAGTGTATGTGTATGAGCTGGAGAATGTGAGTTTGGCTGTAATGGCGAGTACGTGTGTCGTTGTGGTTATGCTGTCGATTTGAGCAGGATGTTACTCATGGAATTATCTCGAATGAAGGTCTATTACAGGCACTGAAAGTCATTTTATATAGTTTTGTCCAAGTCATGGAATATTAGGGATTTTTGTTCGTCACCAGGCTGTAAGCCTACTTGTTAAAATACTGTCTGTGGCATTGTTTTGTCTGCTCAGTGCTTAACCAGTCCGTTCTTTATTTTGGGTCAAAATTTGCGGAAATATTTGGGGCATTTGTTTTGCTGTGGCTGAATGTGCATTGCTATAGTGTTACGTCTCAAAATCAGGTCAAACACCTAAGGTGAAGTGCAGCTCCTCTTAATTTTTGTCATTTGCTTGAAATTCAGCAATCACAGAGTCACAAAATTCTGGAGGGACTGCTCAAAACAACAGCTAATGTATACATACATACATACATACATACATACATACATACATACATACACACACACACACATATATATATATATATATATA
>CAIGQV010000001.1:8994111-9004623 GCA_903798115.1 Danio jaintianensis
ATATATATATATATATATATATATATATATATATATATATATATACAGTGCCTATAGAAAATCATCATACCCCTTTGAAAGAATTACTTTATTTGTCATATTGCCTAAATTCAAATCACATTCCAAATAACTTTTCCAGCCTTTGAAATGTTTTGTAGCCTTCTCCCAACCTATGCCTTTCTATATCTTTATCCCAAAGGTCTTTTGATGGCAGGGTGTAATGTGAGTAAAGGCATAGATTTTCACAGGGTATTAGGATTTTCTATAGGCACTGTATATATATATATATATATATATATATATATATATATATATATATATATATATATATATACATCATCATCATCATTTTCTTTTCGGCTTAATCCCTTTATTAATCTGGGGTCACCACAGCGGAATGAACCGCCAATTTATCCAGCATATGTTTTTACGCAGCGGATGCCCTTTCAGCTGCAACCCATCACTGGGAAACATCCATACACATTTATTCACACACATACACTACGGACAATTTAGCTTACCCAATTCACTTATACCATGTCTTTGCACTTGTGGTGGAAACCGGAGCACCCGGAGGAAACCCACGCCAACATGGGGAGAAAATGCAAACTCCACACAGAAATGCCAACTGACGCAGCCGGGGCTCGAACCAGCGACCTTCTTGCTGTGAGGCAACTATGCTACCCACTGCGCCACCGTGCTGCCCCGTGAATATATATATATATATATGCATGGAAGTGCTGTCACAAGGTTCCTTTTACAGCATCAATAATTTAATTTGATAAAAAAAATATAGTCTGTTATATAAACCTAAGCATTCATTTAGTTGTTGAAGAATTGGAGAATGAGATAAAAGGCCATCTGTGTGAACAGGAAATTGTGGAGACTTTTATTTCAACATGTTGATGTACTTGCTAAATTAAATTGAATAAATGATATAATGAGTAGGGGACAGGGCTTTCTGTTTGAACATCATTTTCTCGTAGCAAACTAACAGTAAGAGGGTCGTGGTTAAGAATATTGCTACTGAAACAACATTTTTTTTTTAACTTGCACGGATTCATTGTTCACCTAAAGAATAACAATGTGCTCTAGCAAAATAAAAAAATTATTTAGTTTTTATGTGGACAAGCACTGTGAGGAGCACCAGCTGAGTGCTGAAAATCCATAGACTGTGGTAAAATAATTATTCATATTTTAAATAAATGGCATAGAACAATGGAATATAATACAGTGCTGCTTGTCTGGTGTGATACCGACTTTATATTGTGTCTCAATCAGGAAGTGTAAATCATTGATTTTGAACAAACCAGATCCTAAATGCGGCTTGTTTATAATGGCATTTGAGTTCACCGGAAGTGCCCAGATGGGCTTATTTAAAATTAAAAGTCCCCATGCATAATCTGGCCTTTAAATAATTGAAATTGCTAATTGAAAGGCAATTTATTTATTTATTTAAGAAACCTAGTCTATTACAAATTAATTAGGAAAATATTGAAGGTTTATTTTATATAAAAAATATATATCTGTAATTTTTAATTCATTTTACAAGTTTGGAGTTTTTTTTTCTGCATTTGCCTTCTCACATTACATTTTTTTACACATTTTGAGTTTTGGTATTATTGAGCTAGTTTTGTTGTGAAAACATGGCAACCGTGCTTATATGTGAAAAGATTACATTTAAAAGACATCCAGCTGATCCTCTATTCTGTGCTACAGTTTTTTCCTGCTTCCTGTCCCCTTTTAGGAAAGAGTTATGACCTCACTGGCTACACGTAAAACCCAGCCTGTAAACTGTTAATCTGGAAGTAATTAATTTGGGCACATTGTATTATAATTCAAATGGTAAATGATCTAATGGAGTGATCCAATAATTACTTTACAAGCTTCTATAACAAACTATGGCATGTAAGCCAATATTAATATAATAAATAATTTACCCCATCACTGAAACAGATAAATGTGGAGAGTTCCCATTGGAACTTTTCTTTGGCAGTTTTCATGATGTGTGCTCAGTCTTGAGGGTGTGTAGGTTCGTTACAGACTAAAGTGCCTGTATTAAAGCACACACTGAACTGGACAGTGATTGAGAATGGCACAAAATTATGAGAGGGAGGAATGGAAATAACTGTTTTAAATTTATGCAGCAGACAAACAGAGTGTGTGACTCAACACCTCTTAAATCTAAGTCAAAGCACAATCCACGAGTGATATTTTGATGAAGTCTGCTAGCAATTAGTCTTGACAGTCTATATATGTTGCCAAAAATAAATTCTATTAAAAAACAAACAGTTGCATAATGATTTTAATGAGAGCTCAGGTTAGTGAGTTTCTGCTGAGTTTTGTGTTTAGGGTGCAATTTAAGAAAAAAATTAAGAAATTCCTACATTCTTTGTATTATTTTAGTTATGGGCTTTAACTAAAACATTATTTTTAGTTTTATTATATGAATATCTGAGAACATTTCTAATATATTTAAAATTTGAGTCTTTTTTTTTTTTCCATTAAATGACAATTGTTCAGAAAAACAAATATATATTTTGTATGATTGTTTGTTGTGGTTGAAAATCAGGGTTATTCCTCCAAACAATGATTTCTTAACTCTTCTGAAGTTAAAACATTAATGTGTTGTAATAAATGTCTGAAAATATATTCTTTGATTTTCTTTGTTTATTTGCTATATATGGAAGAAATGTAATAAGGAGTTTGAATAATATGCTATTTACAATTATAAATAGTTTTATAATTGTTTTTATGCAATATTTTTATTAAGTATTTAAATGCAACTTTACTCCTAAAAATAAAGGTTTTTGTGGATTGATTGATTGATTGTTTTGTTTAGATCCTTTACCATCCATTTCTTTTATCTGCACTAAAGGTTCTTAAAAGTAGAAAAAGTTTTAGATTTTTAAAACGTTCTTAAAACTTAGAAATATCATTTTTACCTGTTCCTATTTTAAACATGTTTTTTTTTTTTTTTTTTTATCTATGGCATTGCCGCTAAGAAAAAAGTGTTGTTGTTTTTTTTAAGTGTTGGTTTACAGATTAACAGTACAATGTGAAGAGACTTTTACAGTGCATATAATAATTAAACAATTCACTCTGACATTCTATAACTTATAACTTTATTTCTTCTCTAAAAGAAATTGTTGTCTTTTCCCCAGTTTGTTTCCCCCCAACGAAAGTCAATGGTCACCAAAACAATTTGTTAACCAACAATCTTCGGAATATCCTCTTTTTTGTTCCACTGAACGTCATTTAGATTTAGAATGACTGGGAGATAAGTAAATCAGAGCAGAACTTAGATTTTTTAAAGTGAACTGCCCCTTTAAGAAAATCCCAATGAGTCAAAGCAATATTTCTATACATTAAATAATTTATTTGGTAAATTGTACTGCTTCTTGCTATATAATATGTCAACGGGGGGATCCAGCCCTTTATACTATCGTCATCATTTACTGAAATCACACGTCAGACCCCACGTAAGGCAGCCTAGCAAGGGGGGGAACCATTTAAACTTGTGTTTCGCCTGATGTTCACAGTTGAGTGCGTGACAGCTGCGCAAACATCTGTATAAGCCACTGCGGAATGAGAGCCATGCGCGCGCTAATAGCCGTGTTTGGCGTTTTAATCGTCCTGAAGGAGACTGAAGCTTGGGGTTACAAGAATGGAATACTGCACAACTCCATCTGGCTGGGTATTTCATTCAGTTCTTTTCTTCTTACTTGTGATTTGAACTACTGTGTTTAGTAGAATGACTTGTATTCATTTTTATTTATCTTTGGATTTCTTGATTTTTCTATTGTAGATATGTAATGTTTTTTTTGCTTGTTTGTTTGTTTGTTTTTGTACCGCAAACTACCGTTCAACATTAGGCTACTTATTTTACCGCATTTTGATTCCATGTGTGTTTCGTACATGTCGCGTTGGCCCTAGACGAGACATGTTTACTGTCCTGTGAAGGCTGTCAGTGCAGGCAGTCTGAAGAGACCTTGTAAACAGAGGGAAATGACTTCATTTTGTTACGGTTTAAGGATTGTCCAAGAAACTCATGGTCATTTCAGGATAAACTCATGGTGATATCAGGTATCAGGAACGTGCATAAGTTTTTCACTGTTTTCTTTTCAGTAAAAAACGATAAAGGCTAGCTATTTATTGTTGGTTTAGCTGTAGCCTTTGGTTTAAACCATGTTAAATAAATAGTGTACGAAATAAGGGGTTATATATTCCCTCAAGCAGAATTTCTTAACTTTTCAAACTAAACTTCTGTTACTTGTTAGGTTGGATTCCAACTCAGGCCTTTTGTAAATTGTTCATTAAAATTCTAATCTGATGCCTTCAGATTAGCTACCAAATATGTGGACAACCAATTTCATTCAGATACTTAGACTTAAACACTCTTAAAATAGAATGAACCAGTGATGCCATAAAAGAGCCATTGGTCTATTGTTGTTTTAGTGAAAAGTACTTCAAAGAACCATTTTGTCATTGTGAAGAACAATTTAATAATCTAAAGAACCTTTTTCCAATATAAGAACCTTTTGTGGCATGAAAAGGTTCCATGAATATTGAAGATTGAACCATCAATGATAAGAACCTTTAATTTTAAGAGTGTATAAGTTGTTTATTTCTCTTCTGCTCGAAAAATAAATTGATAATACAGAGAAATTAATTAGTCATCAACAGTTTCATGAGGTCTGGTAAAACTAAAATACTGTTGTTATATGGTTAGTGTGGCAATGGTTAATTTGTGGTTACAATTTTTTCACCCCAAGTTTTGCCAGTTTCATAAACTGCTTATATAAAGTAAAAAAAAAAAATACTGGGCTATTTCAACCCAATTTGTTGTAAAATATGGAAAACCCAAGCACTGGGTTAATATTTTTAATTAAATGAATAGGCCCAAATTTAACCCAATGTTTGGGTTTGTCCATATTTTACCATATTTGGGTTGATTTTACCCAGCATTTAGTTAACTTTTGTTTTTTCAAGACTGGCCATAACTTTTTAAAATCAGTAACAAAAAGGTTGAACACTCTAATTTAAATCCAAAAAGCAAGGCAGATTATTACCCATTGGCAAACTAATAATGGTTTAAATATGGAGTCTTTGTTTATTCAATTGACTCCAGTTATCCTGTTTGTCCGTATTATATTCTCTTGATTTCTGACCTTCAGATTGTATATTGAAATACATAACAAGTAGGCTGATTTAAATTAGCTTCACTTAATTATAAATTTACATATTACAAATATATTTTATACACTCTTAAAGTAATTCTTCTTTACTGGCATCAGTGGTTGAAGATTCTTTATCATCCATGGAAACTTAATGGTTAACTTAATGGCTATGGCTTTGCTGCAAAATCCCTTTAAGGGTATATATTGTTCTTTAGATTATTAACTTTACATAAATTATTTGTATAAACTTAGACGTACATATAATAATTTAGAAGACATTTAAATTACTTTAATATGCTTATTTCCCCTGAAAGTCACTCTATATTTCCCAGATTGTGTGCAGTTTCATTTATTTACTGTTAGTGGAATAGTGGCTTGACAACTGCACATATGAAAGCACTTACAGTACATAAGCTACAGTATTAACTTCAAATGAATCTCCCACTTAGTGCTTTTTCCCCCAAAAAAGATGTTTAGAGCTCAGTAATGATTGCAGTCTTCTGAAAACATTGATGTTTAAAGCCAGCAGAGTAAAAGTATTGGCTTATAAGTAGTTTGTTGGGAATGGGATCTAACTTCTTCAAGGTTATGCATGCATGTATGCTTAAAAACAACTACAAAACAGCATGATGTTCTGTGAGCAGCCCAAAACAGAGTCTGCATCTGGTTTACTAATTTTACAACAGCAACTGGATGTACATAATATTTGTCCCTCGTGAATTCAGGATGTCTTGCACATTAAAGGAATACTCCGTTTTCTCTCGAAATATGCTCAATTTACAAGTCACCTAGAATTAAACACTGGAGTCTTAAACATTGGAGCCAGTTTAGTTTTAGCTGAGCATAAATCAGATTAATTAGACCATTAGCATTTTGCTAAAAAAAAATTCAAAAAGGGTTTTGATAATTTTCCTATTTAAAGCATGAGTCTTCTGTAGTTACGTTGTAAGACCATCGGAAAATTAAAAGTTGATATTTTCTAGGTCAATATGGCTAGGAACTATACTCTCTTTCTGGTGAAGTAATCAAGGGACTTTGCTGCTGTACCATGGCTGTAGCAGGCACAATGCTATTACGAAACACTGTAGCAACTTTTCATTTTCCTTCGGTCTTAGTAGACATTACAGAAGTATAAAACTTTAAATAGGAAAATTATCAAAAGATTTTATTAAAACTATTGAGCGAGACGCTAATGGTCTAATCCGATTCAGTTATTTATGCTAAGCTAAGATAAAAGTGCCCCGCCAAACCCAGAAATCAGTTGAATGGATTTAAAAATAGTAAAACTCCACTGTCTAACTTTAGGTGACTTGTATTTCCAAAAAAAGTTAAGTGTTCCTTTAAAACACTGGGCACTATCTAAAATATGCTTTCTGTTATTAGTCTGACGTAATTTAAGTAGACAGGTACAGTCACTGATCTGAGACACTGAACAGAGCCAGATAACTCCTCATGGGTCCTCGAAGCTGATAATGTTGCCAAATGAGACGTATGTTTTCTCTCCTTACAGAGCAAGCAGCTGGAGTTTACCACCGTGAATCTCGCAAGGGAAGATATCAGCTGACGTATAAGGAAGCCAAGGCCGTGTGCAAATTTGAAGGGGGCACTCTTGCTACGTTAGATCAACTGGAAGCTGCTCGCCAAATTGGTTTGTATCACACTTACAAATCTCACTTAGATCAGATGCCAAAAGAAACAGCAATGCAGGGTCTGGCCCACAGCATTGGCGTTGATGTCCTTGTAACTAGGATTGCAATAAATAGGCTTTATTGTCTAACAGTAACTCAGTCAGCAAGTAGAATGATAACATTCTCATAGATAGGCCATATTAAATATTTGCACACATCATATAAACACGGATTTAAACTCTCCCCATGCCACCCAGTGTTATGTTTGAACTGTAAAAGTCATTGTCATGTGCTGCCTGAGAAGTAACACCTGTTTTCTAGTAAAATGACTCCGTTTTCTTTGCTGCAAGAGTAAATTTGATCCAGACATGAGCTCGGATCTGTGATGACAACATTTAGTGGTTAGTACTGGCCTATGGCACTCTATGCAGGAGGTCTGCTTTACTTTGCTTTTTATCTCATCTGCTGTCTGTAAGTAGAACCCATGGCTCCTCAGAGCACAAGAGCCTTTTATTCTTCATACCCCTAAAAAGACGGATTTCCGCCAGTTATTATTTTTGTCATGGAGAACATTTTGTATTCAGTCTAAACAAAAACCAAAATGCTGTGGATGCTATAATACGAGCTTTGAATTTTTTTAATTATAAGGGATTCATTAACCAAAATAAACATTATGTTTTAAAACCCATGTTGAGTAAAGTTACTTTTAAAAAGTAGTCAAATACGATCTTGAATCACTTAAAAAAATAAAATAACTAAATGTGTTACTTATTAACCTTTTAAGGAAAGTAATGTGAAAGTAGTGTTACGTTACACTGTAAAAAATGCTGGGTTCCACACAAATTCCTTCGTGTTGTCCCAACACAAATTAAGTTAACTTAATCGTTTTTACAAATTTAAGTGGATTAAACATAAAACAATTAAGTTGTCCCCCCAAAAAACTTGAGAATTTGTGTTGTTTCAACTCGTTTTAAATAAGTAGTTTGAAGTAGCAGCAAAAGCCATTTTGAGCGTATTTTTTTAAGGATTAATATAGGTTTAAGATTGTAATTTAAAAATAGTAACTTTACCCAACACTGTTTAATACTTCTTGTTCATTTCTAAAATTTTCTAAATACATACATTTACATAAATTAGTATTTATTTAGAATATAAAGTAGAATTTTTTGCACAATGTGAAAGCAACTGTCATTCTCCCAAAGGGTTCCATGTGTGTGCAGCCGGATGGTTTGATAAAGGACGTGTGGGTTATCCTATTGTTAAAGCTGGCACCAACTGTGGTTTCGGGAAGGTCGGGATCATTGATTACGGATACCGGCTAAACAAAAGTGAGAGATGGGATGTCTACTGCTACAACCCTGAGGGTGAGTTTGAGAAATGGCCGATGAGCAAATCTGTGGAGAGATCTGTAGTGAACAGATAGTTGTTTTGACATAGAAAAGTTAGACAAATAATAGGTTTGTAGACATTAGCTTGATAGTAATATTTAAATCTCCATGGGTTAAAGATGATTAATTCATATCATAATTCAGGCTTTCATTGGTCTCCAAACTAAGGGTGGGATAGGAGGTGCTCTGGATAAAATACTACCATGACTAAATGTTTTGGGAAAAGTGTGATGGCCGTTTTATGACTTAATGCCAGATGGACAGAAATACAAAGACAATGAGCCTTAGCAGCAAAGGACATTATTTACATTAGAAAAATTGCACTAGACATAGTTTTGTCAAAAAGAAATTTTCTTGTAATATTTGTGCTTGTTTTCTCTGGCTGTTTTTTCCTTGTGTGAATATGGAAGAGTCTAATGAAAAATGTTTTACTGTGAATAATCTAAACGAAACCCGTGAAAGTTTTACAAGGTGTGGTAATGCTTTACCAGAAACCCAGCTGAGTTTGTGACTGGCTCGGTTCCCCTGATTTGTAATGAGCCAGTGAAAGAGATTCTCTCCATGGAGAACTTGAGTCAGCAGTGATCTCAAAGAGCATCAAAGAGTAAATAATGACCACAGAGACGCACAAATGTTGAATCCCTTTGATAGATGTTGGATGATTAACTAAGAGACATTTTATACAAAGTAAACTCTTAATCTAGATTAATCTAAACATGATTATCATTTCATCTGATGAAACAGTAAATAAATCAACACGCACTACTAATAGAAATGTTCATTTTGAGTTTGCCTGATAGTTCAGTGTAATATAATGAAAACAGGATGTGTTTGCTTATTTAAAAAAAATAAAAAAATTGTAGGCTAAATTTATTCTCTGTGTAGATTATCACCCAGTCACTACCTCATTCAGGGCAGGGCTCAGTGTGTGTTTGTCACTGAACACCCACTCAAACCACAGACAGTGTCTGGATTTGTCATGATCTGCTTTAGCATAATAACATAATTGCATTGCCTGCCTTTACACTTATTCATGTATATTCATGAATCTGGTCAAGTCATGACTCGAACTAATGAAAATATATGACCCCTTTATTCATTACACTGCAAAAAATTATACATAAAATAATCTTGTTTTTCCTTTTGACATAAGATTATTTTGCTTACCCCATTGCTAAATGTATGTTTCTAAATGTTTGTATCAATTTACAGCTAAAGAGTGCGGAGGAGTGCACACAGATCCAGAGAAGGTTTTAGTTTCTCCTGGTTATCCAGACGAGTACCAGGATGAGCAGATTTGCTACTGGCACATTCGTGTTCGCTTCGGCCATCGAATCCGCTTGCACTTTCTGGACTTTGACATTGAGGAGGACACAGATTGTCTTAGCGATCACCTGGAGATCTACGACAGCTATGATGATGTTTCAGGCTTTGTTGGAAGGTAAACGACAGCTCTTATTGTTTTTATAAGTATTGTTAAAAACATTGGTAAACAATCTTAAGATTTAATTGCTTAGAGTTTATAGTTCAGTAATTATTTTTAAAACATCTGAAAAATAATGATAATTATATGTCAATTCTGTTAAGATACTGTGGTGACGAACTTCCAGATGACTTCATAAGCACAGGTATGCGTTTATAGTCATTTGTTTGTTTTTTTGTTTAAAAAACACATGACTTTGAAATCATTTGATAAAAGTGCCATAGAAGGAAAATCTGGTTATACCTAGGCATAGGTGAATAATAAGAGTTCAGTACATGGAAATTACATACCATGAGCACCTCCTGAAGTGGTATGAGTGATTGGATTTATATCCATCTTGCATGCGTTTCAGAGGTAATTTAGATCTGTCCTTTTCAGAAATCAGAAAAAAAACATGATGTGACCAGGTGTAAACAGCCCCTATATGGTTAAAACTGAGCTTTCATTTTAGAGCTAATTTATTCGGTTATAGTTGGGCATATACAACCACTTCTGGAGAATATTTTAACTTACCTAAGCCACTCTACTATGCAGATATCAGAGAACAATTTAACATATTGAATCAATGCACTCTATCACACCTATATATTATAATTAAACTCGACAAAAGAGACCAACAGAGATGTATTGTGTTATATTTTGATGCTGTAATCAGAATCAGAATCAGAATCAGAAAGAGCTTTATTGCCGGGTATGTTCACACATACGAGGAATTTGTTTTAGTGACAGAGCTTCTACAGTGCAACAGAATTATAGAGACAGGACAAAAAACAGATAATAAATATGTTTTAAAAGTAAAAGTAAATAGTGAATGCAAATATACAAATTGACAA